>OY292541.1:523784-977482 GCA_958496365.1 Subacronicta megacephala | reverse complement strand
ATGGAATAATTTACACAAAGTATAGCGCCTGTCAGGGTTTGAATCTACAACCTACTTATAAGTCGCGGCCGTTACCACTGGGCCACCCCGCTCACAGATACTATCATCATCATCATCATCATCAGCACACTCGTCCACTGCTGGACGTAGGCCTCTCCTAGTGAACGCCAGAGATACTATGATTTTATTTATTTGTGTACAGTCGCAGCGGATCCCGCGGTGTGCCAGCATTACTGCTGTCGTCTCCACCAGCGTCAGGCAACTCGTCGTCGTCGGGCTCCCCCCCGCCGGGGGCGCCCCCCGGCGCGGCCCCGCCCCCCGGCTCGGCCCCGGCCCCGCCCCCGGGCCCGTCGTCGGCCCCCCACCACAATGCTGCGCGGGCGCGTCGCTTCCGGCCGCTATCGATCGCGCCCTAACACTTGCCATATCACGCCACGACACTACTAAGATGCTAGAATGTATGCTTTTGATAAATCACGGACACAAAATACACAACCAGTATAATCTGACCTCCCATTGAATAAACTTTACTTACAATGAGAATTCAAGGTATACTGGGATCAATAGTCGGAATTAGAATCGTTTGTCAAACAAAAAGGTCATATAAGTGACGCTATGTTTTGCCATAAATATATACAAATATAAATAACCAGTATAAGCTGATCCCGCATTGTATACCAAGATGTGTGTGTCTGTGGTTCATCGAGCGGCCTTCTTAGCCTTTGATATTAGTTATCAATTGTCTAGATATTTCAACTAATAAGACACAAAACGGTATTTTTTCAAATCTTGTAAAATTTATTCTTAAAGCGTTAAATGTTTTTTAGTAAAAATGTCAACGTCATTGAATGTGAAAAAGAAATTCGATATCTTGGTCTTTGTAGCTTAGTTCTCTAAAGCGTATATTTACCGGAAATAAATATATTCGAATCTTGCATGAAATCAATTTTTTCTCCCTAAAATTTGTGACTGCCTTGTTAGTCTAGTGGTCACAAACGCGACTGCTAGGCTAGAGGTCCTGGGTTTGATTTTCAGGTCGAGCAGTGTTATTGTGATTTCTATGAAATTCTCAGTAGGAGCTCAGACTCTGGATTTGTGCCCGGTTCTACTAGGCTCGCCCCCCGTATTACATGGGACCTAAATATACCGGCGAAGCGTGGGTGTACATTAGTACACCTCTGCCTAACCATTCGGGGAATACAGGCGTGACGGTATGTTTTTTTGTTAAAATCTGTGTCTGCAAATAAAATGTTGAAATATCTAGAGAAACTAACTATTAGATGTTGGATCTCTAGAAGATCAAATTGCATTTCTTCTACAATATTCACGCCTTTAAAAAAAAATGTCGATTTACAAGCCAGCCTGTATAATTGTTTTAGTAATTTAAAAAAAACTATAATTTTATTTTGTAAATATTGATTTAATTTAAAAAAAAGTGGTGCATTATTTATTTTGTTGTGAGTTGTGTTGTGTTGTGTACCAATGTGGTACTTTTAGTGACAAGTGGATATTGTTCACCAAAAAAAACGAACGTCCTGATCTTATCTGCAAACCTCTATTGAGTTAATACTTATCGTACCTACTTATCTACCTTTCCCTTCCGGGAATACAGGCGTGATGATATATCCTATAATGTCCAAGTACCACATTTAGTACATAATAAAACATAACCAAAAATTGTTTTCTTTTTTTATAAGACGCTTCGTATAGATGTTTTAATTATATTTTTTTAGTTTAAAAAGTGACACGCTGACACTTAAAGTGTAAATACGTTAATTGTCAATATATATAAAACATCGGGTAAAAGAAAGAGATGGTCGGCTGTCTTCGGGGAACTTCGGTTTTTATAGTGCCGTCTCTGTTATACGATTATTTATTAAAGAGGTTATAAGTAGTCATTATCTGTATATATATATATATATATAATACTGACCGACAGACGTCCTATCTTAGCTAGGAATACTCAATTCGAACTGGAATAAATAATAATAAAATATCCACAAAGTTATAATAGTCGTTAAGTTTTCTAATATTTTTCAATTGTCTGCGCAATTTTCTTAGTTTTTCTTCCTGTAGGAACCTTCTGCAAAATATTAGCAAACTTTAAAAAAAGGTGACAAATCGTTGAAGTCGTTCTTAAGTTATAGCGTGACCAAGCGAAATAGGGATTCATTTTTATATATATACATAGATGCCCATGACTATTTCACCCTCTTTATCAACAGGAGTGGAAATTTAATTTTAAAAATATTTCAGCTCTCTAATTTTGTATTTTTTTTTTATATTGTAATTTAGAAACGAATCATGACAAGGAAGAAACGGCTGCAACGTTTTTATTTGTTCGTCTCTTTCCTATAACCGATGTGACTTATATATATTAGAAGATACAATACTATATTATGTAGATAAATCAAGTTAAAAATGAAAGATAGACAGAGAAGGGAATAGATGACGTCACTTTCTATGATCGATAAAACTACTAGAATTTTGATTTAATATTTATATCTATTTACGCAGTTTGGGACGGATAAATAATTTCTGTAAATAGATCTATTAAAAGACACTTTTACAAGTCCAATGCTTTACATATATATTTTTTTAAGTATTTGGCATTTTCTGTTTTTCGGTCTCCGTGAAAAAAACGCCGAAATAAACGGACAATTATTGATGGACTCATTGTATCAGATACAGGCCTCGCCAAGTTTTAATACCATTGGGTGTCAACAAAAATATGCAATACATGTTAAAATATCACTCCTTATTTCGATAAAATATTAATGTGATATTTTGAACATATGGGGGGCGACTGAGCCCCCAAACCTCCCCTTAGGCTGTGCCTGTGGTATCGGAATGGTCGTCCAAAGCCAAAAAATTACATCGATTAGGATTGTTGGCGGACCACATTTGGCTTATACTACATTAACGGACAAAACAGCTACAATTATGCGCAGGAGTTCATTTTATAACAATTTTAACCCTTATGATGACAGTAAGTAACAAAAAGTATGATTATTTTATCGATAGTTTGTTATCGATGTTTACAAGCCTTATCGATAACAGAAAGTGATATTATCTTAACAATTGTAAAGTTATTAAGATACTTGCCAGAAGGGATTATGATTCTCATTATGTAAATTATTATATATTTAATTTAATATAAATTTGGAGCATAATTTTCGGCTTGGGGTGCAATAATATCTGTGCTAAATTAGGAATCTGCGTTTACTTAACTGTTTTATCATGTAAACAATATTTTCTAAATAAGTAGAGTTTGTTCGAAATAACTGCGCTCAACTGAAGTAAGTCGTTCCGAACTACCGCAGGCTAAAATCGTTTAATTAAGTGTTAAAAAAAATGAAATTATTTAAGAAAATAATCACAAATGCTTAACGTACGACCCCAATCGTCCTATTAAACATTGACATCATTTCATTTCAATTTAAATTATTTTTGAGAAATTGTGCATTTCAACACAACCCAAACTGTTTAATGTTCTAGTCTTCTGTTTAAATAAATAATTTGATTTAATTGTACTTATTATATAACACTCTAAGTATACTAATAATACCCTTATAAGTTTATAAGTACTCGAAAATTTTCCGTCAAGTCTAATGTTAGAAAATATTGTTATATTATAAAACAGCTCAAGGAAAACAGTTTTATTTATAACAATAAGATAGAGAACTGATTGTGTGTTTTCAACTAAAATATTACTTTAAATCATTATTTACACAAGTCCAGTCTTTAGTAGAGCAAATCTCAACAGAACTTCTGTATTAAAAATATATATATACATATATTAAAAACTAGCTTTCCGCCCGCGGCTTCGCCCTCTTAGACTATGTTTATTTTCATTATACGGGATAATATATAGCCTACGTCACTCAGGAATAATGTAGCTTTCTATTGATGAAAGAATTTTGATATGTTTTAAATTTTTTTCAAGCTTTATAAGAAATTGAAACCGCTAGGAAGTTCGCTAGTCGTGATATTATGTTAGTTGAAAAACCACAATAAATAAATATTATAATGTAATTGTTATAATCGGCATTAATAGACATCATTTGAAGAGCGTATCATGTACAAAATAATTTGTATCTACACTCGTATTGACAAATTAATTATATTTTACGAATGGGTGCAAAATAGTTCAAAAATTTGTTAATATATGTATGTATAACAGCTGATTGGATGATAATATTTTAATACTTTACTCGCTGTTGTGTGGGTATGTCGATAAAACTGTCGAAAAATATTTAAGTACTAGGGATTTTGTAAAATCACTAGGGATTACGTAAAATCACCAAGATTACCGAAAGTTGAGATGATGAATTTCTCCACCTATAATTATCCCACCTAGTGCCCAAGCAGGGCACGTGTCTCCTCTCAGAATCTTGGATAATCCGGTAATATTTCTAACATCAGTAATTTTACGATATTCCTAGGTATTTTATGAAATCACTTATAGCGTAATTTCGATATAAATCGACATATCGATAAAGCGGTGTGTTAGTGTAATTTTTAAAACATTTAGATATATGGTTAAGGTATAAATATTGTTTATGCTTTAAAACATATTAAAAAGGCTAATGTTCTACTGTTTTTATGTCGAAATAATTTGTTATTTTTATTGATACATATTTATTGTATGCCTTTTCAGTTTTTTTTAAATATTTTCAAACTTGTTTTGCAAAAGGATTTATGAAACATGTGTCGAGTTGCTTACAAGCTTACAAGCAATGTGGGTCGCACATTACTAGTATTTTTGTTAACCCCTCGTGCTAAGCAAAATGCTTGTATCACGAGTGGGTTCACGACGGTAGTGCAAGTGGGTAGGTTTCGAACCAGCAACCGCATGATCGCAAGTCTGACGCCCTAGCCATGAGGCTACCGCCGCTTCAAAAGATTGTCCCACTGCCGGGCAAAAGCGTTCCTGATTTAAGGCTTTTTGGGTCTTATTTTTGTAGTAAAAGTCCAGTTTTTAAAATATATAATACACAAATTATATCGACATGAAAACAATCGCGATACAAAGAATAAAATGTAATAATTTTAAAAAGATTGTCACAACTTTGTTGTTAAATAACAATATGACTTCTTAGTATGATATGATGTGGGTGTACATTAGTACACCCCGCCTAGCCCTTCGGGGAATATGGGCATGATGGTATGTATTAATAAATTCCACAATGGTTTATCACAAAAACTAAAAAGTCATAATGTATAGAAATGTGAATATTTTTCAATATAACAAGATCGTTGATGGGGTCAGTTGAGGTTTACCCTTTTTATTAACTGATAAACTTAAGACTCGGATCAAATAAAAAGTTAAGATGGAACTTTGCGAACAAAGAAGTGAGGCCGGCTAAAACTACCCTTAACGGTGTACAACACACAATTTCACGCACACACGTATACCGAAACTACGCCTTATCTTGTCAGTCGATTATTGTGTTGTTAGGCGTAGTTTTAGCCGGCCTCACTTTGTGCGCAAAGTTCCATCTTAACTTTTTATTTGATCTGAGTCTTTAGACGCGCGCACTATATAATAGTCGACGATATAAAAACTAACCAATATGGCGTTTTGTTTTGTTTTGATTGATCTCGGCGCGATGTCAGTTGGTATCCTTATAATATTACTACAAAACACCGTCTTATACACACAACATTCTTCCCCAACCTCAGATCAAATAAAAAGTTAAGATGGAACTTTGCGAACAAAGAAGTGAGGCCGGCTAAAACTACGCCTTGCCGTGTACAACACACAATTACACGCACACACGCACGTGATACGTTAATGACGTTTTGATAGACGTGTAGTGATAGCTTGTCTCTGCTCCATTGAAAAGATGAGGCGTAGTTTCAGTATACTTGTAATTGTGTTTGTATACGGCAAGGCGTAGTTTTAGCCGGCCTCACTTCTTTGTTCGCAAAGTTCCATCTTAACTTTTTATTTGATCTGAGGTTATAAACAAAACTTTCTTCCCCAACACATATACTCGACGAAAGAGTCACACAGGCAACGACTTCATCTTGATATAGATTTCGTTAGTTATTTTTTATTCTGTTTGACATTGACATTAATGCATGCTAAACAAATTTTAAAGATATCAATTTTAAGTCTGAGAAAGAATATTTTTAATAGCGTTTTGACGGGGTATTTTTATACATTCAGTTATATGTAATATTATAAAAATACCAACTTTTATGTGTAGTGTGGTGTGTGTGTTAAAATAATCTAGACGGTTGTTTAATTTTGATTATTGTTGCAATATAAGGGCCGAAAATGGGTAACCATTTAGATTCGAGTGTACACAAAAGCTATTTATTACAAGTTGTTACACTATATTTTTTGTAAACACCGAAAAAATATATTCTCATGCTTAAGTAACGATTTACTTGTCCAGTTTATATGAGGAAGGGATTTATATTTTTACAGTTTTTTCAGTTACACACCACTACACACCAATGTATAAACGTATATATAAATATATAAGTAGACGCCATCGCCATTCGATTCTAGTCTCGCTGCTTAGTTATTCTTAATGATTATTAATTATTATTAAAATATTAATAGATTAAGTACATATTACGATATTATTATTATTAAAGAAGAACGCGATGTAGTTCTTCTTAAAGCGAAGCTGCATTTTGATTGCTAACTGAGCTCAGCTCTCAGCTTCGCTCTTGTGAAATTGGAGCTTGCTCGCTCCGCTCCATGCATACTTTTGACGTTGGCTGTCAGAAGTGTGTCCTACAGATTGCATATTAAGCCTTATTACCAAACGATAACTAGTTATATCTATCTCGCATTATTGACATCAATATGATAAAGACAGGTATATTTTAGTGAAATTTGTGAATAAGTGTTGGGATATGGTTATTAACGACTCGGGTAGTTTAAATGCTCGAGCGAGCCGGTTGTAGGCTGCCGGCACTGCTTCCGTCTTTTCATACATAATATATAACTATATATATATATAAACTAAATCATATATGTATCTATTAGGCCCGATGCCACACTCGCACGCCTAATTATGTTATTTTGCCATTTATTTTGTATCTACCGAATGCACAATGAACTTTAAATAAAAGGTAAATGTCCTTGTTTGTGTGTTTTATTTATATATATCTCATAACTCATTTTATATTATTTTTAGGATTGCCTCGTTGGTCTAGTGGTCCCAATCGCGACTGCTACGCTAGAGGTCCTGGATTCGATCCCCAGGTCGAGCAAAAGTGTTATAGAGTTTTTTTATGAAATTTCCAATAGCAGCTCGGAGTCTGGATTTGTGCCCGGTTAATGGCAATAGGCTCGCCCCCTATTACATGGGACCTAACCATACCGGCGAACTGTGGGTGTACTTACATTAGTACACCTACACCCCTTCGGGGAATAGAGGTGTGATGGTATGTATGTATGTATGTAACTCATTTGATACTCCTTTTTTATTTACAGAAATTATCATTTACAAAATAATAATGTGACCAGAGAGTATAATGGCCACATTATGGCCCCCAGATCTAGAAAAAACGGCTACATGCATATATAGGTAATTGTTTAATGCGGATAAAGAACACACAAAACTCAATCACGCCAAACGTATTGTCATAAACAAACAGGTAGTGCAAGTATATAATACTTTCAAAATTATCATCATCATTACCCCATAACCCGTTTACGGTCACACTGCTGGGCGCGGGTCTCCTTTCAGTGTGAGAGGTGTTAGGTAGTCCACTACGCTAGCCTACTGCGGGTTGGCAGACTTCACGCGTCGTCGAAAAAATCTCCCGCATGCAGGTTTCCTCACAAAGTTTTGCTTTACGGTTTTAAGCGAGTGATAGTTATTAAAGTTTATATTTTTTTTTAAAAAAAAAAGCTTATTAGTAATGTCGGTCACACATTACTCTAGTAATCTTGTTAACCCCTCGTACTAAGCTAAAATGCTTGTGTTACGAGTGGGTTCCCGTCGGTAGTGCAATGGGTGATTAGATACATACATACGTGTAGTGTATGCGGGTAGTTTGATATTGTTTCCTCAGGCACACACTTCGCTCGGAATATAAATACCGGGTTAAGTGGTAGGGCGGTCAGTCGTTGTCAGACCATCGGCCGGAGCGGTAGTATGTTGGCGAGTCATGCATGAGTCAACTGTGAGTACAATTATTGTTTATACAATACAATACGTAGGTATATCATATTGTTAGGCGATTGATGATGTTTTTAGAAGATCTCTAAAATAGATTAGAATTCTTAAAGTGACATGCGTCGGTTTCGTCGGTATCAGACACACTGGTCCGCTAGTAATTGTTATAGTTAGGTCGAATCTCTGGCCGATACGTGTAATTATTGTGTGTTTGCTTGATGTAATCCTGACTGTGTAAAATTGTTACTTTGGCTTAGGGCCATATTAAATCTTTTTAAATACCACGCCCTGTCATAATTCCTAATTATATAAATACAAATACAATATATTGAATAAATTAAACCAGCAGATAAAAGCATAAAATATTTATTTCCTAATGATTTTTATATCTACAAACTAAAATAAAAACATTGGAATTTCTACCTTATTAACATTCTGTTATAACATTTTACTCAATACCAAATAATTGCAATTTACAAAGTATTGATAACACCAATCTTCAACAGGAAGTATACACACTGAGAAACATTACAAGTGTGGTTGTACTAAAGTAAGCATAAAAAATAAGAAGAATAATCTTTACACAGAGTTTTAAATGATAATGTATCACTAATAAAACACTTGTATTCTTAACCCCGCCTTCCACTGACGACAAAACATGTTGCAAACAGCTACCTGTCCTACTCACTCAGTTATAACAATGTGAACATATTTAAAGTTGCAAATATCTATCTAAATTTCAAAGAGTGAGTAGGATTACACTTCAGGGAAGTCGTTACTGTAATTGTATGCTGTAATTGCAATTGAAATTAAAAAAAAAGAAATTAAAAACCCCCCTAGATCCGCTCCTGCTACTGGCAGGCAGTTTAGTTCATACAAATTTTTTCATACATAATTTATTTAAAAGAAATATATTTTATACTGACTGCCTCATTAGTCTAGTGGTCCTAAGCGCGACTGCTACGCTAGAGGTCCTGGGTTCGATCCCCAGGTCGAGCAAAGTGATATTGGGTTTTTCTATGAAATTCCCAGTAGCAGCTCGGAGTCTGGATTTGTGCCCGGTTAGTGGCAATAGGCTAGCCCCCTATTACATGGGACCTAAAACATACCAGCGAAATGTGGGTGTACTAGAGTACACCTCTGCCTAACCCTTCGGGGAATACAGGCGTGATGGTATGTTATGTATATGTTTTATACTTTATTTATTTTCGTAAAGTAGAGGTTATTCTGATAAGATCAAATGCGGGCTTAATCTATTGCCAGTATAAAATAAAAATACATTTTATGTTGCTTAAAATAATAAAAAGAAAATGATATAATACAAGAAACTTGAAAAAAAAAAAGGCTTTGTCCGGCCTGGGAGACTAAGTTTAAACCGCAAGAATTCAACTCTTAACCAATGAGGTAGATTCAAGTTAGGCAAGATTCTTATTACGTGTCAATTTGTGTAGAATTAATAACATCCTCAAAATTATCCTGCGAACGCAAAATGTCTTCAAGTGTCAAATTTTCGTCTCTCAAATCTTGAATAAGATTCGGATTATTAACGTTACCTACGGGTATTTTTAGAGACTCAATCTTACTATCACTTACAACTACAGTATCCTTTTTAATATCACTGTGATATCTCCTCAAATGATTATCTAACAATGATTTTCTAACGGACATATATTCGCAGTAAGTACATCTAAATGGTTTAATACCGGTGTGAATTGTTTCATGACATAACAAACTCTCCTTTCTTGAAGCTTTATAATCACAAAAGCGACATTTAATACCATTCCCCAGATGAATAGTAGAATAATGCTTCTGAATTTCATACTTATGCTTGCAAGAGTAGTTACAAATGCTGCATTTGTGAGCATAATGACATTTTTGATGCATTACGATCTGACATTTGAAGAATGTGGCAAATTCACACTCACTGCAAAACAGCTGAGCTTCGGACTGGCTTCTTTTGTTATGTAATGCTATCTGATCCTTGGTTTTAGTTGAGAAATCACAGTTGACACATTTGTAAGGTCGATTTTGGGAACCAGTGTGGTGTCGTTGATAATGTCTTTGCACTGAAGCTTTGAATCTCGCTGTATACTTGCACATAACACATTGAAATGGTCGGTCCTTACTGCTGGACTCGGTCACTTGTATCTTATTCCAATCCATTTCATATTTAGGATCCAGTGTGTAGTGGTTACTCCTTTCATGAGTGGATTGGTTTAAATTAACACTTGGAGTTGGTTCTGGGTTTAAACTTTGTACATTCACTGTCACTTGGAAACTATCATCACTGGTTTTGGGGGTATAAATTTCGTTGTAATGCGAAACTTTATGCTTTTTCGATTCACACATGAAACTAGTTTCAAATTCACAATATGAACACTTTAAAACATCTTTCTGCTTGCTGCGCTGTTTGTGGATATTCAATCTCCATTTCGTTTTAGTTGAAAAATCACACACATCACACTTATTCGCCTTATCAGTTATTTCATTGTGTATTTTAGCTAGATGTCTCGTTATATGCCCTTCGAATTTAGTAACAAACGGACATTTATCACATTTGAATATAACTTCTTGCTTGTTGTGGACCTTGCTGTGTTTCATATAGTTATGTCTGTAAGCTGTTTCGTATGAACACAGCTCACATTTAAACTGTTTTTCTAGCTTATGTTTCCGTCTGTGAGCGTTCAAATTCCATTTGAAGTGTGTTGTGTATGGACATTGGTCGCATTTGTGTTGAGGAGTGCCTTTCTCTACCTCATCTCTCTTTTTAAACTCATGTTGGATTAACACGTGTCTATGAAGAGAGGTAGGGTACCTCGTTTTATAGTTACAAGTGTCGCATGAATATGGTTTTGTGTTAGTATGACCTAAGATATGCGATTGTAAGCAGTTCTTATAAACAGTTGTGTAGTCGCACGAGTTGCATTTCAATGTTTTGCTGATATCACGCTGGCTTTTCTTTTTCTTCTTGCAGTTTCTGGAAGTTGAAATATGTATATTATTTATACAGTAAGAAAATGTTATTAGCACCCCTTAACTGTTCATAGTCAATAGGACGGATATAAAAAAAAACACAAAAATGTAAAAATAATGTTTGCCGATCGTGAAACATTAACATACCATCACGCCTGTATTCTCCGAAGGATTAGGTAGAGGTGTAGGTACTAAATATAGACCCACAGTTCGCCGATATGTTTAGGTCCCATGTAATATAGGGGTCGAGCCTATTGCCATTAACTGGGCACAAATCCAGACTCCGAGCTGCTACTGAGAATTTCATAGAAAAAACCCAATAACACTTTGCTAGACCTGGGGATCGAACCCAGGACCTCTAGCGTAGCAGTCGCACTTAGGACCACTAGACTAATGAGGCAGTGAAGTAAAATTATTTCAGTTAATGACAATAGGCTCGCCCCCTATTACATGACACCTAAAACATACCGGCGAAGTGTGGGTGTACATTAGTACACCTCTACCTAATAATTAAATAAATTTGTATAATTAATTTTATTAAATAAAACTTTTACAATTACTTTACAGAGTACACAATATGTTTATACATAGTTATTTATGGGGAAAATTTTATAGTTTTAAATAAAGTCTAAACAAAAATGTCATTGTATATCTATATCTAACAGTAAAATTAACGGTGCATGGGAAATTAACCCCACTTACATAATAAGATGCGACCTGCCTGAACTAGGTTTATACAAACCTGTGCTTCAGGCCATCACTGATGATGAATGATAGAATAGAATAGAATGGCTATATCATTAATATTGAGCTCCCTTAAAAATGGTTGAGCTACACGATGACTGATGTATGCGTGCCGTCAGTTAGGACAGGTCAACTCAAAGCTGCTATGGCTCTTTCTTCAAAAGGCCTGTTCAGATTTTGCCCTACATTGTTAAACTCGCATCAATCATTATCTAACAACAACTATTGTCTGGACTTTAAAAGAGACCATGATTCTCTGAGTTTGTTTCGACGTTTCTTCTCAGAGGTCGTCAGATAGGAAACGTCGGCGCCATCTAGTTAAAAAAAAAATGTAAAAATCGACTTGTAAAAGTGTCCTGAAAAGATCTATTTACAGAAATAAATATCATTTCATTTCATTTCATAATATGTATAGTCATTATTGGGGCCATCATGATGCCTGCAATGATGGACGATGGAGGCTTTCAGAGGGGGAAGGTTTTTTTTTAACTCCAAATGTAATTCAAAATAAAAACTGTAGGTATGATTCATGTAATTTTTTTTATTTTACATATCATATTTCAAATGCAAATGTTAAATAATAAATTAAATCAAAAAGTTTTATTAAATTAGAATAAATATTCATAAAAAAACTACTATGGTTGAAGTAGTTAAGAGTACATATAAATACATAATATAACAATATATTATACAACCCAACCCGCACTGGGCCCGCGTGGTGGATTACGGCCCACTCCCTCTCACCGAGAGGAGGCCTGTGTCCCAACAGTGGGAACAATATAGGCAAATTGTGCTATGCCTTATGCTCAGATCAAATAAAAAGTTAAGATGGAACTTTGCGAACAAAGAAGTGAGGCCGGCTAAAACTACGCCTTGCCGTTTACAAACACAATTTTACACTATATAACAATACCGAAACTACGCCTTATCTTGTTAGTCGAGCTATCGAGCTATCGAAACCTCGACTGACAAGATAAGGCGTAGTTTTATCCGGCCTCACTTCTTAGTTCGCAAAGTTCTATCTTAACTTTTTATTTGATCTGAGGCCTTATGAGGTAAAAATAGGCAATTACCATTGCCAGAAATGTTCTTTTCTGTAAGCAATGAGACGTTTGGTTCAGCTTTGAATGATTCAAGCCTTTGTCTAATTCCTTGTTTAGCTTTATTATTAATTGATAATTGATTTCCATTCTTCTGAAAGTGACTTAATATACATTTTTCGGTTTCTTCATAGCGTTCATTTGATACGGTAGGATTGAACGAGGTTTGAACCTCTATCATCAATATTACATTGATGATAGAGGTTCAATTTCAGTATGTTTCTTTTTTGGTCCATGGTTATCGTTAACGTTTTTCCTGAAAAATACAAAATTAAAATTAATTATAATTTATATCAGACATACCATCACGCCTGTATTCCCTGAAGGCTTGGGCAGAGGTATACTTAGTGTACACCCACATGTATTCGCCATTATGTTTAGGTCCCAGGGGCGAGCCTATTGCCATTCACCATGACAATGTTTATAAAAACCCAATTTCATTTTGCTCAACCTGGGAATCGAACCCAAGACCTCTGGTACGCCAGAGGACGCTTAGGACCATCAGGTCCGTATAAAGATTGTTAGGACCATATTTTTTCTATAATTATTCTTATATTATTTTAACTAAACAAGGGGGTTTAGAATGACTTACTGACTGGGGTCTGTATATAAATCTTATGTGAGAGATAAATCATACCTGGTAAGATTAGAATTCAATGTTTCCATTTGTTGTCTCTTTTTTTTATTATCTCTATATCTTTTAGCATATTGAGCTTGAAGTTTTCTTCTGAAAAATATAAAAATAGCTAATTATATTGAAATATAGATGGTACTAAACCGCACCACATATTTCAAAGAGGGAAGGGAGGTGTTCAAAAGTTGCTAAAGCATCTTTTGATTAATGGACAACCACCAAAATCATTTATTCATAACTCATTTATATAAAATGTTTTGTTATTTATAATTGTAATGTTGTTATAAATTAAAAAAAATATATAACATACCTGGCAAGAATTGTTTCCAACGGTTCACTGAGTAGTTTCTTTTTTAAATTGTCTCTATATTTTTGTTGGTTTTGAGCGTTTGTTTTTGGTAATTTCTTTTCTTTCGGATTTTTTAGTTTTTTTCTCTGACGATACTCCTTTTGACGCTGAGCTGGTGTTTTCATTATTTTCTGTCTATAATGTATTTATATTATAGAACTGTAAGCAACCTGATGCTATTTTTTAGAGATAGGTATTTTAAAAACGAACCCGAAACGAACAAATATGTTTTTTAGAATTCTTGTTGCGCTAAAACTATTTTATTTTCGTTTTCAATATTAGAAACGCCCAGCAGACAATGATGATGATACCATACCTCTTTAGTAGCAAAAACACCTCTATCCCTTGATAATGAACTACAAATGAATTTGAAGTGATGTGACATGTAACTGGCTATCCCATGATGATGAATGTACCAGCGAATAATGTAAAAACAAAATATTTTAAAGGAGTGTCCATGGAATTTCTTGCTGGATTCTTCTCCATAGGATCGACTTTTTGGCAATTGGAGTCGATAACGTTTCATAAACACTTGTAAAAGCTCATTTGAAATAAAAACATTTGATGATGTTAAACTTACTTTTTATCACTATTCAGTGGATTCTCCGATGTGGCACCTTCATCCTCATCATCCACTTCCACCTTCACCCAAACACTGGCAAACATGTTCATCATATCTCCATCATTCTGCTCCGTATCTGAGGTCTCCGACATGGTGTTCTAAAAAAAGGAGGAATATTTTGCAAATACATTGAAGCGGTGGTAGCCTAATGGCTAGGGCGTCAAACTTGTGATCATGTGGTTGCTGGTTCGTAAGCTTTTTCTTTAAGAAAATAAAATAAATAATGTGAAATATTCACAAAGATATGAAGAAATAATCCTGATGTCATCTGAAGATGTAAAATGTGGAAGCGAAATTCGACATCACAGGCAGTGGTCTCGGTAACTTAGTTGGTAAAGCGTCTGGTGTACAAGACAACGGGTTCAAACCATACCTGGAGCCTTTTCTTTTAACAAGATAATTTATATCTTTAGGTACATATTTGTTTTTGTATTTTTTTATAGTTTGTTGGCGAGATGATCTTGTTCCTTAATCACATTCTGCCTTGGTGGAGGAAAGACAAAGACCAAGTTAAGGGAAGACCATTTTCGCATGCAGATTTTCTTTAGTAGAAGAATTAATTTATGTAAATAATAAGGTACTTAATTAAAAAGCCTGCTATTTGGTGCTGGTGGTTCTCTGCCCCTATGCCAAGCCATTTCCCATCAATGTTGATAAAAGGTTAAAAGGTTGTAATAAAAACAGTAGTGTGATGTTACCTGCACCTGTATTACCCGAGTCTTAGCAGATCCTGAGCAGGTAAAGTTATGTTATTTCAATGATAAACAACAACACTTCGCCTGTATCTTTGTAGCGGCATTATACTGCGAGGGACATGTCTATTTTTGGGTGCAAAAAAAAAGCAAACGCTGCAACTCCAAATTTGTCACGACGCGCTTGTTTTTTTATGTTTTTGGCAAGTATTTAGTGCGATATAGTAATTTGAATAACATATCGTACTTACACATTCGTTTTGAAGCTGTAGCCTAAAAAAAACAATATTTTTCTTAGACAATTTTTTATCACAAATGCAAGGAAAAAATCAATCGTATTGATTTACGTTCGGAAACTGATTTAATCATTTGATTTGATTGACTTTATTTGAGTGACTGGGATAGATATGTAATAAAAACCACATACATTTCTAATTTTATTCAATAGGATCCTAAAGTTTATTTTAAATCGGTGTAAAACTATTTAATGAAGAGCTGGTATCGTTAATCAATATTTTTGTATTCTGTGATCTATTTGTTCCGCCAGTCCTACTTATTCGACTTTCAAGTTAATCATACCATTTTAGAACGAATTTAAAAACGACATCAGGTAGGCGTGGGAGCAATGTCTCATCGTTATGATTGAATCATTTGCATCTGGATCAGTAAACTGATCCGGATCATTGATATGTATCATTTGGAACATTGAGTCAAAAATATAAAATACGGGTTGTTACGGGCACGTCGCGGAGAAACGGAGACAGAGAAACGGGTTGTATTGTCATTTGGAACATTGTGTCAGAGTCTAACAAACTAGTCAGATACAAATGCCAAAAACGTCCTTACGATTCTGAACTTCTAGATGCCAATAGTGTCATTATTTAAGTAATATTTAAAGTAATCAATTTGATATAATTGTACCTACTTACATTATACGACGTAATTTTTTATATTATGTGGAAAATGTTGTTGGTTATACATTTAATGCATTAAATATACAGGATATTCACTGTTTTTGTTTTGTATTTAATAATGCACAACCGTTAATTTTCCCTATTAAAATAATTACGTGCATAGGTATTGAAAATAGTAAAGAGTAATTCATCTTATTTGCCATCTCATTCTTCCCTGCTTTATTTTTATTTTATTTTTTTATTTTATTTTTATTTTATTTTATTTTGGCAACAAACAGTCATAAACATATTCTTAAAACAATTGGTTCCTTAAAATAGACCTATAGTGCCGATAATATGTTGTAATTAGAAAATAAGTATAATAAACTCCTGGTAGGGAAAGACGCGATGGAATATTATTTTAGTACCAGTACAAGTGAAATCATTGTCTCTGTCAGGATCCCGTGTCAAAGTTTTTAAGTGGTCCGAATCCTCACGAAATATATACCAAAAAAGTGCACCTAAATTGCACTAAACAGTACCTATGCTCACATAAACAGCACCATTTTTATTGTATTCCCGCTCTTTCGCTACGCTTTCACGTCTCTCAGTGATTCGATATGCCTTGGACGATCTTTCTCACACGTAAGCGTTATGATCGCGCTAATCAAAGAACTAAGTACTGTTCCGGATCCAAATTATACATTTGAAACATTGTTATTGTTTCAATCTTTTGGATCACCTAAATGATTCTGAACAATTAGTCAACTCGGTACTCACGCATTTTTCCCATAGGGGTAGGCAGAAACTACAGAGCGCCATCTGCTACGATTCTTGCATACCTCTTTTGCTTCGTCCACATTCATACATCTTGTCATACACATGCGCCGGTTGCGGGTACTACGCACCTGACCTTTCTGAAGGATCTCACCAATAAGGTCGTGGTATGTCTTTCTAGGGCGTCCCCTCCCGGCGACTCCACTGACATTCGCTTTATAAATCCCTTTCGTCAATCGCCTTTCATCCATTCTCTCGACATGTCCAAACCATCTCAGCATACCCCTTTCAATGCGTGTCACTATATCGTCTTTTAAACCGCAACGCTCCCTTATCACACTATTTCTCAATCTATCATTCCGAGTAACACCGCACATACTTCGCAAGGAACGCATCTCCACAGCATTAATTCTACTTTCATGTTTCTTCTGCCATACCCAACATTCACTTCCGTACATAAGTGTGGGTACCAGCACGCCATTGTGAATAGCCAGCCGTGCCTTTTTTGACACGGACTGGTTAGCCACAACCACATGTATAGCACCATTCACTCTATTTCCCGCATTCACTCTCCTTTCCACATCTGCATCAATCTTGCCATCTCTTGTAAACATACTTCCCAAATAAACAAACTCATTCACTTGTTCAACCCTCTGACCTTCTATCTCTATATTACACACACATACATTTTCATCTCTTTCGAAAACCATAACTTTCGTCTTGCTTACATTTATTTTCATGCCCTTCAACTTATATGCTTCATTCATGATTGTTACCATGCCTTGCAACTCTTCTGCCGACGATGCAAGTTAAACCTGATCATCAGCATAGAGGAGACATTGGACAGGTAACTCATTCATTCTCAGTCCACAATCATTTCCTTTCAAATCTGCCAAACAGCTATCCATGTATAGGTTGAACAGCCAAGGTGACGCTACACATCCCGGCTTGACACCTCTGGAAATGCCAAACCAGTCCGTATAGGCTCCATTTAACCTAACACAAGCACTAGAATCCCTATACAGAGATTTCAGAGCCTGCATCAGTGACTGTCCACTCCATACATACATAGTGTCGACCACAATTCTTCCCTCCACACACTATCATAGGCCTTCTCCAAGTCAATGAAAGCACAATAGACTCTCTTGTGCATTGCCAGATGTTTTTCGGCTATGCACCTTAAGGAGAAGGTCTGGTCCGTACATCCCATTCCCCCCCAAAGAGTTATACATGCCTAAATTAGGGTATGTGGCTATCTTCAGAGTTTAGACCTCTATTTTTTTCATCCAATCCCAGTTTATTGAATAAACTCCACACCTCAGGAGAATAATAACAATAACATACGTAGTTTTATGTTTACATTTTTATTTTATACATATTGATCTCTGGCTATAAAAAACCAGTTCAATTAATTCAAATAAGTCTTTATCAGTCTGTGAATTGAAGTGAGTTAAAAATGTTTGTCACTTCTGTCAATGCAATTTTTTTTGGATCATGCTGCTGTCAGTGTCAAGTTTTAACTCAAGTGTCAATAAATTGTCAAAGAAACATTTTGTTGGAGAAGTAGAAAAAGTATTTTGGGTGTAAAAAATATAAAAATAAACAAAAATGTATACAGAAGTGGATGTATTCGTCAGTAATTATACATTAATAGATCCTGAAATATACCAGCTCTGGATTGACGGATGTTCTTGTAAGTAGTAATAGTCTGTAAGGTAATAATCTATAATTTTTATCGGTATAAAATCTTACTCCAATTCTATCTTTAGGCTTGGTTTTACGTAAGCTGGGTACCACTATATATCAGGATACTGTGTATGTATGTTATGTCATGCTTATACGCGCTTATTAGGTGCATACAGACGTTAATTCGGCCTGGAAAATATGACAAGAATAGGGTGTATACTTTCTGTATATAAATATTGATTGAACCGTCTAGTGGTCACAAGTGCACTTGTAGAGCTCCTGATTTGATTTCCAGGTCGAGTAGAGTTGGAGGATTGAGTTATTCAATATGTTTCTCAGAAGATTTTGGATTTGTGCCTAGTTAATGGCTATAGGGACAGGGTGAAATGGCACACACTAAATGAGGCCTTGGTGCCTTGAAGTGCAGTGATAGCCTTGTGATATGACCATAGGTGCGCCATGTCAAAGGTCTTGAGTTAGAATCCAGGGCATGTACCTCTGACTTTTCATAGTCATGTGCATATTAATAATTAATTATCATGTGCTTAAACAGTGAAGCAAAACATTGTGAAGAAACCAGCATGCCTGAGAGATTTTTTATTAATATTAATAAATATCATTTATCATTAGATCAGTAGGTACACCTCTGCCTTACACTTGAAAATAATAGGACAGGTGTTATCAGCTTTCTTTTAGTACCACAATAGATAAAATTGTTGGCATATTATCAAAATTATTTAATACATATACACAGCATCTGTCTGGTAACCATATTTGTTTGTATTAATATTTGGCAAAGCAAATAATAACTGCCTCTATAAGTCTAATGGTCCTAAGCATGACTGCTACACTAAAGGTCCTGGGTTTGATCCCCAGGTTGAGCAAAGTGTTATTGGGTTTTTCTATGAAATTACCAGTAGCAGCTCGGAGTCTGGATTTGTGCCCGGTTAATGGCAATAGGCTCGCCCCCTATTACATGGGACCTAAACGTACTGGCGAAGTGTGGGTGTACATTAGTACACTTCTGCCTAAAGCTTCGAGAAATACAGGCGTGAAGGTATGTTTTTCTGTACCCCTTCTCAATATTTGCTTTAATTATGCCAAATCTCAAACTGGGTACAACATTTTTTCTTAACAAATACATGACATCACACCTGTATTCCCCAAAGGAGTAGGCAGAGGTGTACTTTAAAGTACACCCACAATTCGCCGGTATGTTTCTTCTTCACATATTAATATATCGAATTTTAACTTGCAGCTAGTGAAGCGGTCACTACATTACATCAGAGGGGCTTTGCCAAGCAGCATGGTGCCACCCTGGAGCTTATAGCTAGCGATGTACTGGATCACTACAGGTTAATATCAACTGGACAAGCATCTCGGCTCCTAAAACTAACTTAGCAGTGAATAGCAGGATACAGGCTACCATCATCAGCTCAACTGCCTGCCTGTTAATAAATAATAATAAAAGCTTCAGAAAGCTACCATTCTTAACACCTGCATCACCCGAAAGTTCCAAACTTCTTCTACATTATCTTCTACATATTTAATATAAGTGACTGCCTCGTTAGTCTAGTGGTCCCAAATGCGACTGCTACGCAAGAGGTCTTGGGTTCGATTCCCAGGTCGAGCAAAGTGTTATTGGGTTTTTCTATGAAATGCCCAGCAGCAGTCTGGAGTTGTGCCCGGTTAAACGTACCGGTGAAGTGTGGGTGTACATTAGTACACCTCTGCTTAACCCTTCGGGGAATACAGGCGTGATGGTATGTTTAATGTTTTTTTTTGTATTGCAGGACCTTCGCTCTATTGGAGCGCCTATTCACAGTACCGTCGAAGCTGTCAGAGCAGATGACGTTCCAAATCGATGAAGCCACTAAACAGATGCTTATTGAGAAGTAAGTAACCACAAAATGTCAAAAATCTCAGTCGATTTTGAACTTAAGCATCAACATTTTAAGGTTTAAAATCATTTGGAGAAATTTGTCAGTTTATACAAAACTGACAAATTTCTCCAACTTGATGTGCTGGTGACTGTACTTTGTATAAGAAGAATACAATTTATTTCTAACGTACACACACAAATCAAGAGTACATTTTCAGAATTTTATTCAATTTGACAATCATGTTATTTTTCACTTTCGTGTCAATTTGTTTCCATGGTTATATTTTTACCAAAATCAAAAGAAATATATTTTGATCTTGAACAACGCCATCTAGAACGGTGAGTGTAAACTAAAATTACTTACTACAATATTACGTGTTGTTTTTTTACTAATAATGAATTGAACATTCCGCCCACCAAGGACATATTCGACATAGTTGTCCTTCCAATAAAGAAGCCGCCCACCATGAGGTCAAGGGGGCTTTGAAATAGTAAAAAAAAACAAAATATCAATTGGCTATTGGCAATATGCACAATTTACAGGTTGGTCTTTTTACCAAAGAATCATTACACTTTAAGGTGACCACTCTCGTGATTCCGTCCGAACCCGGATGTTTCTCTAAAACCTTGCCCAGTAACCATCTACTGGGAGGTAGATTGTCCTCTTTCACAAGAACAATATCACCTATGTTAGGCTCTGTTTCATTCTGTGACCACTTATACCTTTGCAACATGTAAGCTAAAAATTCCTGAGACCAACGTTGCCAAAAATCCTGAGTCATTTTTTGCAACATTTGCCATCTCCTCAACGTACCGACATTGCTGCGTTCATAATTACGTTCGGGAACAAGAATCATTGGTTCACCAATCAAAAAATGACCAGGTGTAAGCGGCATCGGATCATCTGGGTTCTCATGTATTTGTGCAATTGGCCGAGAATTGAGACACGCCTCAATTTGGGCTAGTAGTGTGGCTATTTCCTCGTAGGTGAGAGTTGAATCACCGATGACACGCTTCAAATGGAATTTTGTGGATTTAATTCCGGCTTCCCAAAGTCCACCGAAATTTGGGGCATAAGGAGGTATAAAATGCCACGTAACACTTTTACAACTAAGCCAACTTCGAATTTCGTTAGCAACCGTTGAATTTTTAGCTGCCACTAATGTTCGCAGTTCTTTGGATGCTCCCACAAAATTCGTTCCGTTATCGCTCCAAATATCGCTGCAATAACCTCTGCGAGCGACAAATCTTTTGAAACCTGCTATGAATCCTTGCGAGGTTAGATCACTAATAGCCTCTATATGCACAGCTTTCGTAACCATGCATACAAAAAGGCAGACGTACCCCTTGTAGGATTTGTTGCCTCGGCCTTTGGACATTCTTATATTTATCGGACCGGCAAAGTCCACTCCGGTGTGCAAAAACGGCCTGGCTGGTGTCACTCTGCAAGACGGCAATTGGCCCATGAGTTGATTCTTGAATGTTGCCGATTGTCTAACACATACCACACATTTGCGTACGTGAGCTTTCACCATATTTTTAGCAGATATCAACCAATATTTGGTGCGTAAGTAATTTAACATCAAAGTTGGCCCTCCATGAAGGGTGTTTTTGTGAGCTTCCCTGACAAGGAGTGTAGAAAAATGATTATGTTGTGGAATTATGATGGGGTGTCTCATAATTTTAGGCATTTGTGACTTTTCTATTCGTCCTCCTACTCGTAAAATTCCGTGCTCATCTATAATAGGGCTCAAAGGTCTTAGTTTACTTTTTTTGCTTACATTTCCTGTCTTCTTGATTTTCTCTATGTCTTCTGCAAATTCTTGTTCTTGACATTTTTTTATACAAATCTCTAGTGCATCTGTTAACTCATCGCTTGTTAAGTAAACTTCTTTTTGCTGTTTATATTTAAAAAACCGTTTACAGTATGCCACCACTCTAATAAGTTTTAAGAGGGTTGAATATTTGGTCCATAGTGGTTCATCTTGACTCATTGTTAAATGTGCTTTAATAATCTTTTGTGACCTTTTCTCCAATTCCGTTGAGATTGAAATTGGTTTGGTGTAGTCAATGACCTCTTTCTTTAACCACGCCGGACCATGCTTCCATAGCGATGATTGTGAAAGTGCTAAAGGTGTCATGCCTCTCGATGCTATATCAGCAGGGTTGTGGGTGCTTCTTACATGACCCCATTGCGTGTTGTCCAGATAAGTGAGAACATCAGACACCCGATTACCAACAAACGTTGTCCAGCGAGAAGGGTGATTGCTAAGCCAAGCCAAAGCAACTGTTGAGTCGGTCCAACAGTGTATTTTATTTTTAGGTATGACCAACACTTCAGCTACTTCTGTGATTAATTTAGCTAATAGAACTGCTCCCATCAGCTCAAGACGTGGAATTGAAATTTGCTTAATTGGAGCTACTTTGGTTTTTGCAGATATCAAATTTACTCGTATAATTCCATCCGCTCCAATTACTCTTAAATACGTAACAGCTGCGTATGCCACATTAGACGCATCGCAGAATCCGTGTAACTCTACCGTCAAATCATCTTCTTTGGTTTCCATCCACCTTGGTATAACAAATTCAGGTAAGCGCATAATTTCTCTTTGGTATGTTATCCATTCGTTTAATAATTCTGCAGGTAAGTCCTCATCCCAGTCAATCCCAGCAAGCCACAATTTTTGAATCATTATTTTTGCTGGTATGACGCATGGTGCCGCCCACCCTAGGGGGTCGAACAGACGAGCGATTTCTGATATGACCTTCCTTTTTGTTACAGATGCAGTTTGCAGGGGAAGTGTTACTGAATATCTAAAATTATCAGATTTCTTATCCCAAGAAAGTCCTAGTATCTTTACTACCTCATCTAACTTTATCTCTACTAGTCCTTCAAGATTTTTATCTTCTCCCATTATTTCCTTTGAAATTTCCCTATTGTTTGTCATCCACTTTTGTAGTTGGAAACCACCTTTTGCCATTAATCTTTCCATTTCCCTGTGTATCTCTTTTCCTTCCTCTATAGTTTGGCATCCTGACATGAAATCGTCTACATAAAACTCACTTTTTATTTTTTCAGATATCGGCGGGAACTCATCTCTTTCATCGTGTGCCAGCTGTTGCAACGATTTCACAGCAAGGTAAGGTGCAGACGCAGTACCGAAAGTCACTCTTAATAATTCATATTCTTTAATTTCAGATGCAGGATCACTTCGCCATACAAGTCGTTGGAAATGTGTATCTTCCGTAGCAACTTTGACTTGCCGATACATTTTTACAATATCTGCGCACAAGACAATCGGATATAACCGCCATTTCATGATGATGTGGCGTAAATCCGGTTGAATAGTGGGACCCACCATCAACATATCATTAAGTGATGCACCGTTCGAACCCTTTGATGACGCGTCGAACACAACTCTAACCTTAGTAGTAATCCTATCATCCCGAACCACTGCGTGATGGGGCAAATAAACTGCCTCTGACCGTTTAGCATCGGTTTCGGGAGAAACTATCTCCATGTGGCCTAGGTCGATGTATTCTTGGATTACTTCAGCGTATTTCTTTTTGATCTCAGGGTCTCTCTTGAAACGACGTTCAAGATGGTTGAAGCGTTTAAGTGCAATATCTCTAGTGTATCCAATTTTACGATGTGGATCTGTTTCAAGGAAAGGAAGTTTGACGATATATCGGCCAGTTTGGTCTCGTTGAACAGTACTAGTGAAGAATTCTTCGCACTCCTGCTCCTGTAAGGTAAGTATCTTTTTAAAACTAGGGATAACTGATTCGATCTCCCAAAACCTTTTAAGCAAGTCATTGTCACTGATATGCGAATGCATACTGACTAAAACTTTGTGACGATTTGCTGATTTGAGATCGCCTTCTTCTGTTGGTGTTCTTCCAGATACAATCCAGCCCAGGGTTGTATTTTGCGCTATGATAGGCCCTGGGAAGTATCTGACTAGACCTTCTCTAATGACTTGGCTGTAAATTTCTGCTCCAAGCAAAACATCAATTTTGTTTGGAGTGTGGTATTCTGGATCTGCCAGAACCATATCTTCTAGTTGCGGCCAAGTTGTTATAGATATATTAGTTGATGGAATTAGCGATGTGATAGTGTTTAAAACATATGCCCGTACCTGAATAGTAAAGGTGGGATTGTGGCGTGAATTAATGGTTAGGAAAACCATAAACTTTGAAGCAAGAGCACCACCATCGCCTCCTATACCTGAGATAATACTCTTTTCGGGTATTTTCTTGAGTCCGAGCAATTGGACTGCCGATTCAGTTATGAATGACGCTTGGGATCCCTGATCCAATAACGTCCTCAGCAGTTGTTTATAACCAGTCTCTGTCTGTGCTTCGACAAGAGCGGTCGCTAATAAAACTCGATTGGGATCAACTTTCTTAGAGAAGTGTGTATTAATGTTTTGAAATTCTGACTCTTGAACCGAACCGGAGGCAACAAGCATTGTGGGTATAACTGATTTGACTGCTACTGCCTCAACAGGCTGGCTGGTAGGTGACGTTGATCTCGAGGACACACGGTGTAATAGTGAGTGGTGTTTACGGTTGCAAATTTGACAGGCGACTCTGACCCGACAATATTTAATTGAGTGATTTGCACCGAAGCAATTAAAACATAAATTATGAGTTCGGACGAAATTACTTCGAGTTTCATAATCTTCTTTACAAAACTGTTTGCAATGGCTAAGAGTGTGACTTTGTTTACAGAATGGACATGTAGTGATGACAGTACTATTACTATTAGAATTTACCACATGTAGAACCTTTGGTTTATTAACGGTAGGTGTTTGTCTGGGTTTCGATGTGTCTAAATACTCTAAAGAGCGAAACCTAGATTCTAAAAATGCTTTAAATTCATAAAATGTGGGTAACTGTTCATTTGAACATATTTTTGTCTCCCACAGCTTACGTGACTCGCTATCTAATTTAGCACTTATGATGTAAATGACTATGGCATCCCAGGATTGTACATCAATACCGAGAGTACCTAAGCCATGTAAGCAATCCACCGTTGTATCCAAAAGTTCTTTCACAGCTGTTGATGATTCTGTTACATTTGGTTGATTGATCAATCTCTTTAACATTGAATTAGACAAATATCGTTTATTGTCGAAGCGTTTATTTAACAATTGCCAGCACTCCTGGTAGTTTGCGGCAGTAACAGGAGTATGACGCAGTAATTGTTCTGGTTCACCCGATAAATGCCCTTTTAAATAATGCAATTTCTGTACATCATCAATTGTATCATTGTTGTGAATAAGAGATCGAAACAAATCACGAAAAGAAGCCCATTCAGTATATTTGCCAGAAAAAATAGGAATAACAACTTTAGGTAATTTTACATTTGTGTAGGTTTTAGATGTTGATTGTTTATCGGAACTCGGTTTCATTGGTGCCATTTTTTTAATGGTTTCTTTTAACTCAGATTTATAATTAATATAGATCTCTTCAGCGTTGTCATAGATTTCTGATGAAAAGTAACTATGTTGTATATCGACCTTTTCCACAATATTCCGATGTGTTTCTACGAAAACAGACCACTGTTGTTCTAAAGTTTCCAATCTGGTTTCTAAATAGGATAAGGTGATACGTTCTTTAGGCGATTTTTTATAATTAATCCTGCCTTTTTCTATGTTTTTTTTATTATCAAGCTGTAAATTAATTAATGACTCCATGACTTTAAACCGAAGAAATAAATGTCAAAGTATTATGACAATTCAACAACAAGAACTAACACTTGAACACAATTCACAATTTCAAACTACTGAAACTATTCTAAGTCCAAACTAAATTAATAAAATTAAAGTTCCAAATCCTTGGTTAACTCACAGTTTTACAAATCCACTCACACTTTACTATGACGACTCCGATGTTGTTGCTAGTACAAACACGACGCTAGGTGGCGCTCTCAGCTCCTATAATATTCTTACTTCACGTACTGTAAAAGCTGAACCGCTACCAGCTAGCTTCGGTTATGTCCGGGAGCTTCCTTGCAGCTGCAGCACTTGCGATAGTAGCGTCTTCTGCAGGCGACGTTGTCCAACTGTATTTGTACAGTATGCAGCGGTCGCACCTTCTGTAGATGACGCTGATGTACTTCAGGGTGTTCCACCCTGGTTTCTGTGCTTGATTCTCGAAACTCAGTGCGCAATGTTTCGTACGCACTGATCCGGCTCGAAGGACCATGTAAAAACTGCAGCCCGAGGTCTTCAAGTGAAACACAATTGCACTTCCGATACAATTTATTTCTAACGTACACACACAAATCAAGAGTACATTTTCAGAATTTTATTCAATTTGACAATCATGTTATTTTTCACTTTCGTGTCAATTTGTTTCCATGGTTATATTTTTACCAAAATCAAAAGAAATATATTTTTATCTTGAACAACGCCATCTAGAACGGTGAGTGTAAACTAAAATTACTTACTACAATATTACGTGTTGTTTTTTTACTAATAATGAATTGAACAGTGTGTACATTACGTACCTAAATCTAAGTTCATATTGGCATTTATTTGCTTAGCACACCTCTGCCTTACGCTTCGGGGAATGAAGGCGTGATGGTATGTAATATATTCTTCACCTCAATACCCCCGAAGTCATGTGCGTATTAATACTTAATTATCATGCGCTTAAACGGTGAAGGAAAACATCGTGAGGAAAACTACATGCCTCAGAGATTTTCTTGAGGGCGTGTGAAGTCTGCCAACCCGCAGTAGGCTAGCGTGGTGGACTATAGCCTAATCCCTCTCGTTATGAGAGGGGCCCGTGCCCAGCAGTGGGACAATGTAATGGGTTGATAATTCTTTTGTATTTCAGATATTACGATCTAGATGATGTGGTGATCAGAGAGTTGCTTGGACGTAAACTATCTTCTAGACACAGGAAGGATTTGGACGAGGTAAATATTTTTATCTTTTTATCGTTAGATTTATTCGAATAAATTTACAAAAAAGAAGTATTGTAATTAGATTTTTAGATTCTCAGAAATACGTGGACAAACATAACATACCATCACGCCTGTATTCCCCGAAGGGCAGAGGTGTACTTATGTACACCCACATTTCTCCGGTATGTTTAGGTTCCATGTAATAGGGGGCGAGCCTATTGCCATTCACCGGGCACAAATCCAGACACCGAGCTGCTACTGAGAATTTCATAGAAACCCAATAACACTTTGCTCGACCTGGGGATCGAACCCAAGACCTCTAGCGTCGCAGTCACGATTGGACCCACTAGACTAACGAGGCTAACTGCCTCGTATAGTTTTATTTCAATGTCTAATATTCGCGTAAGTGTTAGAAACCAGTATGTATGTCACTATTTCTGCCTACCTCAGGTAGCAGAACGATCGGGCGCGCCGCTGCGCTGCTGCCGCCGTCAGTTTGACAATGTCCGCCGTGTCTTCAAGACTGTTGAGGAGATGCCTGGCAATGTGGTCGCCAACATCAGAAGCACCTTCCTGCTATCTGAACCATTGGCCAAGTGAGTTATTTATATCTACTTTATTATAGCTTGTCCATTATGTGAACCGTTTTTTGACAGATGGAACTAGTGATTGCAGGAACTTAATATTGCGAGTATCGATCCGATTATTGACACTTTGATTACTGTCTAGTATTGAAAATCGACGACGACGAATGCAACGACGACCAATAATAATTAAATATGCGTTAAAAATGATTATTATTAAGCGTTTAATAATAATCATTTTTTTTGGAAAATCCGTTACAGTTATGGTATTATAATGTCTGCAAGGAATCATAATTATGATAATTGAATAACATAAGGTAGATAATATATTTATTTTGTTACGCATTTCAAAGTTAACTTTTACGTAATCTGGAACAGCTACGCTCTAAGGCAGTCAAAGGAATCTGTCAAAAAACGGTTCACATAATGGACAAAGTATAGACACTTTTACAAGTCTTTAATTTATTTACAGAAATAAATATCATTCATTCATTCAGTTGTCATTCATTCACTCATTGATTCAGTAATCATTCATTCATTCCTAATTCGTTCATTTATTCATCTATACAAATAAATAAAATTGGAGTGTCTGTTTGTAATATCAAAATACCCGCTACATATATCAATATATTTTAATTTTCAATTTTAGTCTGTCTGTCTGTTTGTTCTGGCGATTCTCTGAAACGGCTGGACCGATTTTGACGGGACTTGCACCGACAGATAGCTTATGTAATAAGGAGTCACTTTTTTGTTTTGGTTCTTAAACTTTTTCATGACACCAAGAAATAATATTGATTTTTGTATTTTCAGAAAATACGGTGCGGTGGTCTTTATTGCTTGTATGCGTTTTGAGACCTCTAAGAGGAAGCTTCAATATTTAACCTTCAACGATTACTATCATTGCGCACAGGTAATATAACTATTGTTTTTTTTATGGCATAGCTCTGCAACGAGCAGATGAGCTACTTGATGGTAAGTAGTCATCGCCGCACATGGACATCTGCAACTCTTTTTAAAGAAGATGATAGAAGGAAGGGAGGGATTGGACCTCCAGCGCTACGCTACGCTACGCTTAAGGTCCCTGGGTACGAATTTCAGGTCGAGCAAAGTGTTATTGGGTTTTTCTATAAAATACATGCTTATTTAAAAAAAAAAATAGTATTAAATATTGCGAAATGTTCACAAAGGTATGAATTTTCTAATTAAAGAAAATTTTGAACCTACGTCTCTCTGGTTATATATAAAATACATGTCAGAATGACAGCTGTCTTTTGTAGTGTTTATTCAGAAACATCCTTTATGTCGCCGAGATATAGTTTAATTTATCTGCTAGCTCAGATAATTATGAACAGTCAGAACAGAACAGGTGTAAATTGTAATTTTTCGACGAATCCACTAGTTTACACCAAAATCTCCTACGATAGTGATTTTTAAGCAAAAGTTTTAATACTCAATTGTGAATAAGTTATTGTTGATGTCGCTATTTCTACTGCCATGTACCTAGAATGTGTTATACCCGAATAATTTGAAACCAAAAAAATAATTGAATTTCGCGCCCAATCCTGACGCTTCAGCCTCTCAGATCAAATAAAAAGTTAAGATGGAACTTTGCGAACCGACAAGTGAGACCGGCTAAAACTACGCCTTGTCGTGTACAAACACAATTACACGCAACGTGGCAATGCTGCCAGCCTTCTGGGTACGATGCCAGACGACAGCAATGCCGAGGAATACTTTGACGCCTAGTCGCGGCCCACTATTTTTTTTGGTTCTTTGTTTTGGTTTTTTATTTTAGTTTTCTTTTCTTTTGGAGTGTAAAATATGTAAATAGTGTAAATATGAGCATACATTATAATAATATAAGGTATATTAGAGAGTCAATTGTATATTACCTTTTTGGTTTATTAAATATAAAATATACTCTCATCAGAAAATGTATAGACAAACAATAAAATTACACGCACACACGTATACCAAAAGTACGCCTTATCTTGTCAGTCGAGCTTTCGATAGCGGTAGATAAGGTATACGTGTGTGCGTGTAATTTGTTAAAAATCTTTGATGAGAGCCAAAACGGATTCCGGAAAAAACGTTCTACAACTCTTGCAGTCTACAAATATATGCAAGAAGTCATTAATATTATAGATAATAAAAAATATGCAGTGGGAATACTCCTGGACATGACTAAAGCATATGACAGAGTCCAATTTAATATTTTACTAGACAAACTATACAAAATAGGCATTCGCGGAAAAGCACACAAATGGTTCACCTCCTATCTTAAAAATAGAGAACAATATGTAGAAATAGATAATTATGACAATAATCTGAAACAAATAATAAAATTTAGATCGGATAAAAAAATAATAAACGCTTCAATACCTCAAGGTAGTGTTATTGGATGCTTACTTTTTTTAATTTATATTAATGACCTTCCAAAAATTACAAATGAACCGTGCGTACTATTTGCAGACGACATATCTCTGATTACCTCATGTGAAACCGTTGATGGGTTAAACGAGCGGCTCCAAAACATTTTTGATAATATTGCAAACTGGATGCATGAACATAATCTAGAAATTAACTATGGAAAAACTAAACTAATGTCCTTCTATCCGTATCAAAAATCCCCCTTAAAAATTAACTTTGCAACTAACAATATAAAAATAGAGAATGCACATGACTTCACACTATTAGGAATAACAATAGATACAAATTTAAACTGGAAAACCCACATTAAAAATATCCGAGCTAAAATATCCAGATTCGCCTATGCCCTCCGGGAAACCAAGAAAACCACTGATCTACAAACAGCGCTAACCACTTACTATGCTTACGCTTATGCGTGGCTTAGTTATGGTATAATCATGTGGGGAAATAGCACTGACATAACATCCCTCTTTATTTTACAAAAAAAACTAATCAGAATCTTAGCAAACATAGACCAAACTGACAGTTGCCAACCCTACTTTAAGAAACTTAAAATACTCACCTTACCATGCATTTATATCTTGGAAATATGTAAATTTGTTAGAAATAACACCACCTTTTTTACGACGCGCGCAGACAAACACACAAATAGATCATTGAGATACAAAAACAAACTAATGCTACCTAGTTCCAGAACGACTCTACATTCACATAGTCCATACGTGATGTCTATAAAAATATATAACAAACTTCCAGAATCCATCAAATCCACAACTAACGATAAAATATTTACAATTAAGGTAAAAAAACTGCTCATTGCTAAAGCCTACTACAATATTAATGAATATATTAATGATAAAGATATAAAATGCAATATTTTGATAGGTGGCGTAAGAGTAGAACAAGTGAAAGAGTTTGTATATCTGGGCTCTATGTTTACTAGAGATGGTAAACGTGAGAGTGACATTGAAAGGAGAGTGAGTGCTGGTAACCAGGTGAATGGGGCGCTACACACCTTCATGAATAGTCGGAAAGTGTCCGAAAAGGCACGGCTGGCTGTGATTGGGGGAGTGTTGGCGCCGACACTAATGTATGGTAGTGAAAGTTGGGTATGGCAGAAGAAACATGAAAGCAGAATAAATGCTGTAGAGATGAGAGCTTTGAGAAGTATGTGTGGTGTTACGCTAAAAGATAGAGTGAGAAACAGTGTGATAAGGGAGCGTTGTGGAGTGAAAGAAGATGTAGTAACAAGGATTGAGAAAGGTATGTTAAGATGGTTTGGTCATGTAGAGAGAATGGATGAACGGAGATTGACGAAACAAGTATATATGGTGAGTATGGATGGACGAGTTGGAAGGGGAAGACCTCGGCGAACGTACCGCAACCAAATTGCGGATGTTCTTAAAAAAGGCCAGGTTCCGAGCACCCTAAACCGACGGTCATGCATGAAGAGATTAATGAATGTAGATGAAGCGAAAGTAGTGTGCCAGGATCGTAGCAAGTGGAAATCTATAGTCTCTGCCTACCCCCATGGGAGACAGGCGTGACAATATGTATGTATGTATGTATATAAAATAAATAAATATAACAATAAATATTAACATACTATAATATTGTATATATCCACAATAAAATGCAATTACTACAATACTAAAAACTATATGAATGATAATTAAATTAAATAAATAAAATAATAAATAGCAATATTATATGTTATTATTATAGATTACTAACATATTATATATATCCATGGTCCATTAAATTCATATTAAATTGATAAAATAAAATAAAAATAAATAAAAGTAATAAAATGTAACTAATACAACAAAATAACTAAAATGCTCCTCTCCTCACTCCTACTTCAAAAAACAATGTTGCTGTGCCCGACAGGGTCCATAATTGTGTCTATCTAATATAATAATCACCTGTATGTGTACATTATGGAATGCAATAAATATATATGAATATGAATATGAATAATTGTTTTTTCGGTAGCACATCAAGTAACCACAAAATGACAAATTTTCTTAGTTGATTTTGAACTTTATCTTCAACAATTTAAGGTTTTAAATCATTTGGAGTAATTTAACAATTTTGTATACCTTGACCTGCTGGCGACTGTACACGGCAAGGCGTAGTTTTAGCCGGCCTCACTTCTTTGTTGCGAACAAAGAAGTTCCATCTTAACTTTTTATTTGATCTGAGAGATAAGTATGAATAGACTATTCATTCTTATCTCTCAGATCAACCAGTTCGCTCCGATATATTTGATGACTATACAGTGATGTATAGCTGTTACCTGACCCACCCTAGGTGGGCCGGCGGCGTCTAAGTGGGTCAGGTAACAGCTATAACCCACTGTGCATAGATTCTTTTACCTAAAATTACTAGACACGTGTTTCGTGTTTCGCATATACTAAAATTGACCCAATATATGATTGTTGTCATCCAGAAGCTGGATGCGAAAAGCGGAGGACAGGGTGAAATGGCGCACGCTAGGGGGGGGGGGGGCTACGTCCAGCAGTGGACTAGTATAGGCTGATGATGATGATGATGATAATGATGATGATGATAATGATGATGATGATGATGATGATGATGATGATGATGATGATGATGATTGTTGTTCGTCCGCAGGCTATAATGTCCAGTTGGACGTACAGCTGTACCGGCCCGGAGTATTACGACACGGAGATGGACCGCGAGTTCCTGCTGGAGCTGCGAGAACTAAGGATACTGCTCGACAAGGAGAAGGAGCATAAGCAGTCAGTTATATGTTATTAAATAAGAATTGTGTGTGTGTGTGTGTGTGTGTGTGTGTGTGTGTGTGTGTGTGTGTGTGTATGACTTTGTCTGTGTGTGTGTGTGTGTGTGAATGAGTGTTTAGGTGAGAATTACGTAGGCTACTGCCGGAGGATGGAAAAAACAACAATATTTAATTAAAATAAATCTAAAGTATACTGCTCGACACGGAGAAGGAGCATAACCAGTCAGTTATATGTTGTTATCAAATATGTTGTGTGTGTGTGTATGTGCCACACACACTCGCATGTGGAATGGAATGTGTGATTGTGGGTGTTTGGTGGTGTATAATAAATGAGTGTGTTAAGGTGTGTGTGTGTGTGTGTGTGTGTGTGTGTGTGTGTGTAAATTACATGTGTATAGGCGTGTTTGCGGTTGTGTAAATATGTGGATAGGTTGCGTGGGTGTCTAAATGTGTATGTGTGTGTGTGTGCGTGTATAGTTGTGTACAAGTGTGTGTTAAGGTGTATAAATGTGTGTTTAGGTGTGTGTGTGTGTGTATAGTTGTTGAAATAATAATAAATGTGTGTAAAGTAAAGGGGTGTGTGTGTGCATGTACTCGCACTCACTCACTGTTAAACTCGCATATGTAATAATACTAAGACTGTTCGGACTGTTGAAACTAATTATAAACTGGCTAAATAATAATAATTTACAAATTAATCTATCAAAGACAAATTTTATAAATTTTAACAATTTCAAAAATCCTGATTTCAATATAAATTACAACGGACAAAATCTATTAAATGCAAATAATGTAAAATTCCTAGGACTAATCTTAAATAGTAAATTCAATTGGAATGAACAAATAGAGAAGGTAAGTAATAAAGTTAATGGATTTTCATTTGCTCTTTACAAACTTGTAAAAGTGGCTACCAGAAATACTGCTCGTACGGCCTACTTTGCATATGTGGAATCGGTACTTCGTTATGGGTTATTAATTTGGGGTAATGGAACCAATGTAGATAAAGCTTTTATTGCTCAAAAACGGTGCATTAGGGCCATATGTGATATTGCTCCAGATGTTTCTTGTTATCCATATTTTAAATCTTTAAAAATACTCCCCTTACCTTGTCTTTATATTCTAGAGGTAGGTAAATTCGTTAAACAGCACCCTAGTTTATTCAAACATGCTAAAGATGTTACTCGAAGAACGAATATTAGAAACCCAAACAGACTAGTACTGAATATGATACCCAAAACTAGTCGGTTACAAAAAAACTGCTATGTAATGTGCATAAGCATCTATAATAAAATCCCAACACGCATTAAAGAACTACCGTTAAATAGGTTTATAGCAGCACTAAGCAATTGGTTATTAAATAACACATTTTACTCTATCAAAGAGTTTTTAAATTATTCGGAGCAGTAGGATGACAGAACTGATGTGTCACATTGCAAGCATGACCTCGTTGCCTGAATGTATTTTGTGTTTTACTTTATTGGAAAATGAAAATCATTCGAATGCATGACCTCCAATTGTAAACGCTTTCCATGCAATTAAAAGTCAGCCTATTCTGGATTTGCATGGCCTGATGTGTAATTCTCGATTTAATAGATTTTAAGTAAAATTTGCATGCTATTTACAATGGCTAAATAAATGGGCCTGATCTGTATTATGTTTCCAAATAACACCATTCTATGTACCCTATTTATTGCAAATAAATGATTTGAATTTGAATTTGGACTTTGAAAGAGACCATGATTCTCTGAGTTTGTTTCGACATTTCTTCACAGAGGTCGTCAGATAGAAAATGTCGGCGCCATCTAGTTAAAAAAATATTTTAAAAATCGACTTGTAAAAGTGTCTTTAAAAAATCTATTTACAGAAATAAATATTATTTCGTATCATTTCATTTTATTTCACACAGACTCCCTATGTGGAATCTGTGTTTATGGGTGTGTACAAAAGTGTGTTTGTTGTATAGATGTGTTAAGGTGTTCAGTGTTAAGGTGTCAAGTGTGTAAGGGTCATCAGTGTTAAGGTGTATAGATGTGTGTGTTTAGGTATGTGGGTGTGTAAATGTGTTAATAGGTGTGTGTGTGTGTGTGTGTGTGTGTGTGTGTAAATGTGTGTATAATTATGTAATTATGGTTAGTGGATGTGTGTATAGCTGAGGATAGCTATGGGGTAAGTGTGTATTGGTGTGCGTGGTTGTGTATAGATTTGCGTAGGTGTATAGGTATGTAAATGTGTTATAGATTAATAGATTTTTAATTGACAATTGTTCTTATTCTTCTCACAGTTTAACCTGCATGCGTCTGAGACCTAAACTCCTAGAGAAATCGTATCAAGAGTTGGAACTAAATTTTAGGTGAGTATTGATTTTTGTATTTAGATTATTTATTTATTTAGATTCACCCACAGCACATATATACACATACATACACAAGATCTTAGGTAATATTCTAATATATATGCCAATTACGGGTAAAGACAACATTTACAACATAGACGCCAGTTTACCGCTTAGTTGCTTACTTAAATAACAATAGTGATTGTGATGCAAAAAGAAACAATACAACAAAGAGAAACAATTAAGGTTATAGGAAAAAAAACGACATTTAAAATTAAAATTAAATTAAAAACAGAGTTAACAAGAATGGATTCTTTCATGTTTTAGTTTTTATTATGTTTTATTGATGTGTATGGAGGCCAAAATTCTTGTTTTAAATTTCGCCTTGGAGTCATTACAACAATAATAGACAGAAATTCGACATCATCATCATAAAAATGTGAAGGCAAATTTCGAGCTTGCGGGTGGGACTCGCGGTGGTTGAGCGGTCATAGCGTCTAGTGTACCTAACCAGAAGACGCAGGTTCGAAATCTTCGAAGTCGATTTTTTCCTTCACTAAAATAAACAAAAACTTAAGTTGTAAATTTTGGTATAATTCTCAATTTATGATACAAGCCATATAGCCTATGTCACTCAGTGAAGATGCAGCTTTCTAATGGTGAAAGAACTTTTGAGATCAGTCCAGTAGTTTTTGTGTGAAAACATTACAAACATACATACAAAAACACAAATGTTTCCTCTTTATAATATCACTAGCTTTGCGCCCACGGCTTCGCCCGTGTGGAAGGAATATTTTTTCCCGTTTTTGCAACATTTTTCTTTTATGCTCCGCTCATATTGGTCTTAGCATGATGATATATAGCCTATAGCCTTTCTCGATAAATGGGCTATCCAACAGTGAAAGAATTTTTCAAATCAGACCAGTAGTTCCTGAGATTAGCGCGTTCAAGCAAACAAACAAACAAACTCTTCAGCTTTATAATATTAGTAAAGATACCTGGCATAGTATAGAGAAGTATAGATTTTAGATAATTAATTTGTTTAGTATTCTTTTGTGACTAACTTTTGTGCCATTCTGTTTATTTGTAGATTGTACACTCGAGCGTTGGTAGGTTTGGCTTGCAATCTACATCGAGGAAGAGAGCTCAGATCTTTATTTATAGATCTACTTGAAAGGTAAGAGTGTTTTCCAATGTGTGTTATTTTTTTTAAAAAACTTACTAGCAATGTGGGTCGCACATTACTAGTATTCTTGTTAACCCCTCGTGCTAAGCTAAATGCTTGTGTTACGAGTTGGTTCACGTCGGTAGTGCGGTCGGGGTGGGTTTCGAACCGCCAACCACATGATCGCAAGTCCGACGCCCTAGCCATTAGGCTACCACCGCTTCCAAATTCAGTTATTATCAAAGGTTATCCCACTGCTAGCTCGTAGAACTAATGGCCGTTGGGGCAAAAAGGTTCTCGAGCGGAGACCACGCACCGGAAAACGCAGTGTGGGACGACCTTCAACAAGATGGTCAGACGACCTGGTAAAGCTCGCTGGGAGTCGTTGGATGCAGGCGGCATATAACCGGTCGTTGTGGAAGTCTGTGGGGGAGGCCTTCGTCAGCAGTGGACTTCATTTGGCTGATATGATGATGATGATATGATGTTCCCACTGCTGGGATTCAGGCCTCCTCTCGGTGAGAGGGAGTGGGCCGTAATCCACGCGGGCCCAGTGCTCGTTGGGATGTCACATGTCTTCGAATGTTTGGTTCTAGGACATGCCGGTTTCCGGTTGGTGATGAAATAATTTACACGAAGTACAGCGCGTATAGTTGCTCAATGGATGTAATATCACATTATCATCAACCCATTACATTGTCCCACTGCTGGTCACGGGTCTCCTCTCAGTACGAGAGGGATAGGCTATAGTCCACCACGCTAGCCTACTGCGGGTTGGCAGACTTCACACGCCGACAAGAAAATCTCGCAGGCGTGCAGGTTTCCTCACGATGTTTTCCTTCACCGTTTAAGCGTGTCATAATTAATTATTAATACGCACATGACTTCGAAAAGACAGAGGTGCGTGCCCGGGATTCGAACTCGAGACCTTTGACTTTGCAGTCCAATGGTCATAGACAGCGGTGCGTGCCCGGGATTCGAACTCGAGACTTTTGACTTTGCAGTCCAATGGTCATAATATCACAGTATATCCACAAAAAATCATGAACAGGAATCAAAATAATGAGACGTACATTTCCGCCAGTTTATAATCTAACGGCGGCTGGTCGTCAGATTGTGAACCAATATACCTCTATGGACCAATCAGTGTATAGTATTAAATTTTTATTGATATTCTATCAACAGTTAAATTGTAATCTCTTGTATTACGTGACCATACTAAACCTATGAGCGTTTCTTCATCATTTACAATTTGACGGCCAGCCACCGTTAGATTGTAAACTACCCGTTAAATATATTCAAGATTTATGTTTTTTTCAGGTGTGTTGAACCTCTAAGGTTGGGATCTTGGCCAAAAACTGATCTAGCGCAATTTTTATGCGCTTATGAGCAATGCGCGCTGCAGATGGACGTATTAAGGTAATTATAGGTTTACTTGCTTTTTTATAGAGAAAACTGTTTCATTAGTGTAGTGGTCCTGGGTTCGATTCCCAGGTCGAGCAGTGTTATGGTCGAGCAGAGCGGGGTTTTTCTATGAAATACCCAGTAGCAGGTCGGGGTCTGAATTTATGCCCTGTTAATGGCAATAGGCTCGCCCCCTATTATATGGGACCTAAATATACCGGCGAAATGTGGGTGTACATTAGTACACCTCTGCCTAACCCTTAGGGAATACAGGCGTGATTGTATGTAATTAATTAATTAAAAACAATTGTTACAGGGAAGCCGATTTGAAGAGCGTATGGGAGCGATACATGCGCGTGATCAGCCAATGTTTACTAACCATGTATCATATTTAAATATAACATATATAATATATACATTTTATATAAGTTCACAAAGATATGAATTTTCTAATGAAAGAAAATCGCTAGTGAAAGAAAAATTCGATCTCAGGCAGGGTTTGAACCTACGTCTCTCTGGTTAAGTACACCAGACGCTTTACCAACTAAGCTACCGAGACCACTGCCTGTGACGTCGAATTTCTCTTCAGCATTTTACGTTTTCAGGCGACGTCATTTCACTAGAAATTTTCTTCCATTAGAAAATTCATAGCTTTGTGAACATTTCCCAATATTAAATGCTAAAAAATAAGCAGTTTTATATTAGTTATTTATATTGATAGTTATTCAGCGGGCAGAAATCTTAACGCCTTATTTATTTATTCTTATTTAATCTTATTTACCCTTCAGAAATTCAAATTTTAATCCAGGGAGCATAACTAATTTCTTCATCTTCGTAGCCTTTTCCAAATTATTTTTGGGTCGGGTCCAATCTATCCAGATGCGGCTAAAACATCAACCCATTACATTGTCCCACTGCTGGGCACGGATCTTTTCTCAGAACGAGAGGGATTAGGCTATAGTCCACCACGCTAGCCTACTGTGGGCTAGCAGACTTCACATGTCGTCTTCAACTCTCAGGCATGCAGGTTTCCCCACGATGTTTTCCTTCACCGATCCTATGGAGAAGAATCCGGCACGAAACTCTATTGAGTTCTCAGATGCTGAGAACCTTTTTAGAGTTCCGTAGCCAAAGGCAAAAAACGGAACCCTTATAGATTCGTCATGTCTGTCTGTCTTTATGAACTATGAGAGTCTAGAAACTATAAGAGCTATGCTGTTGAAACTTGGTGAGTCGATGTATTCTGTGAACCGCATTCAGATTTTCACACAAAAATAGAAAAAAAAAAACAATAAGTTTTGGGGGTTCCCCATACTTAGAACTAAAACTCAAAATTATTTTTTCTTCAAACCCATACATGTGGGGTATCTATGGATGGGTCTTCAAAAATGATATGAGGTTTCTAATATCACTTTTTTCTAAACTGAATAGTTTGCGCGATAGACACTTCCAAAATGGTAAAATATGTGTGTTGTATTGTTGTAATGGTAAAATAAGAGAACGATAAAACTAATAAAAATATAGGATGTACATTACCATGTAAACTTCCACCGAAAATTGGTTTGAACGAGATCTAGTAAGTAGTTTTTTTTTAATACATCATAAATCGTAATGGTACGGAACCCTACGTGCGCGAGTCCGACTCGCACTTGACCGGTTTTTTTAAATTAACCGACTTCAAAAAGGCGGAGGCGAAATGTGGGTGTACATGAGTACACCTGTGCTTTACCCTTCGGGAAAAATAGGCGTGATGGTATGTAATATGAATTATGACAGCTATATCTAGGATATAAATCTAAGAGTTAAAATTGTGAATTGTTGTTGTCTGTATTCAAATAAAAAATCAATTTATTCGAAACATTTTTTTTATTTATTCATAAAAAAAACAATTTCTAAAAACTAAAATTACAAAATAATTACAGGATACATTTATTATATTTATCACAAGGTGTACTATTTACATTTGCTTTTCATGATGTCAAATAAAAAAAAATTTATAGCATCTAAACAATAGTTTTTAAATATAATTTAAAACAACTTTTTACGGATTTTCTAGCATTTAGGTTCATATATAAATGTAGCAATTACTTCCATACCAAATCTGGAACAGACCGATGCTGTAAAGGATCTTAAATATCAGGAATTAATATCTTACTACAGTAAAGCTGAAGTGTTTGTTTGTTTAAACTTACAAATCTGTGGAACTATCAGTCTGATTTGGATAAATCTTTTTGCATTTGATAACCCAATTCTTGGGAAAGCTTATAGGCTATTTAACATCACGCTTCGATACTTAGGAGCCGAGTAGACGACCCGTGAGGCACAGCAAGTAATATCAATATACCGCGATAAAATCCGTAAAAAGTATTTTTTATACAATGTCTAATATTTGCGTGTCAAAAATTTTTAATTCCGTAGACCAAACAAACCCCGAAACATATTGAGATTTAAAAAAAAGGTTAATATGACATATTCACCAGTTACCACAAAATGTCAAATTTCCTAAGTTGATTTTGAACTTAATCTTCAACAACTTAAGGTTTAAAATCATTTGGAGAAATTTGACAGGTTTGTATACATTGATCTGCTGGCGACAGTACATACAATTTGTTCGAAATAACTAAGCTTGTCCGCAAGTGGTTTAGCAGTGGTAAATTTTTATAAAAAGATGACTCTTTATTAAAATTTGTAAAGAAATTGGGGTCGTTTATGTAAGGCATTTGTGATCATTTTCTTGCATCATTTGGATATTAATTAAACAATTAAAGTTAAACGACAAACTTCAGACGAAGATTTCGAACAAACTGTACCTACATAGTTACTAGTATTCCATTAAAAAAAAAATGGTCATTGATATCTGTCAGATATCGGTTTCTGGGATTAAAAATAATAATCTTATATATACATGAATGCATTTTTGTGCAGTTTCCTAAAGTATTTGCTGTATATATAAACACGTGATGTAATTAAATAACATAATAATTAATATTTTCATCCTTTTTCAGATAAAGTTGTTTGTTAACGCGACAGTCTTCCAAAGATGGTTGATAACCAGACACGTTTTATTTTAAACTCTATTTGAATACTCAAAAACTATTATTTATGTCCTTTATAAAAAAAAACACTCAGATGTCGGCGTTCTATTTTAGGCTTTATAGCAACAAGTAAAAGATTATTTTTAGATTTTTTGAAACATTCAGTTCTAAGCTAAGCCTTTGCACTAATTCTAGACATCCCGGAAATCTAGTGTTTATTTTCGGAACTAGGTAAGATGTGCAAGAAAGGTACGGTACGTCCTAAGGTATCTACAAAAATTAACCACAGCTATGTAATAAGTTGTCAATTAAGTAGTTGAACGTTATTTAATTTATGATAACGATCACAGGCTCATTCAAATAATATAATTTAATTGAATTCGTATTCCGAGAAAAATATTATCATCGGCGTTTATAGTTTTTAGTGGGGACTAAACGACAGACATTAAAATTTCTAAGGCTGGGTACACACGGCCACACATCAAGCTATACAAATCCAGTTTAATCTGACCTCCCATTGTAAATGTTTTCCGTACAATTCAAGGCCAGCCTATACTGCTTTAATATAGCTTGATGTGTAGCCGTGCGTACATCACAAACCGCTATTGTATTTTGTCTGTCAAAATTAAAATGCTTCCGGATTTTTGTACCAATTTAAATATATTATTAAAAATATTTACAATAACTAGAGCCAATCAACAAGAAATTGTTGATAAGCTCTATTTATGGTAAATATTTTTATGAGACCATAAAAAAGTCAACTTTGCTTTATTATTTCAACACATTTATAGCTCGGAATATTTACAGTATAATATCATGATTTTAAAGGGAATGTTAATTCAATAACGAAAAAAATCTTTAAAATTGTATAAAACTTTCGAAATGTTTTTGATACATGCACACACGCAACGAAGATACTCTTTATAGGGATAGTTTTTTTTTGTTTTTTTCCTTATACCGTGTATAATATATTATTTATGTATTTTATGCACGTAATTAATATACATGTATTTATGTTGGTATAATTTGCAAATCCATATTATTTGCACTTTGATTGAAACTATTATTATTTGCTTTTGTATACTTCAAATTTCTGTTTTAACGAGTGGTTCTAACCTTTTAGTGGTCATGATGAGGTATTTATCAAAAATTGCCATGAACCAAAAGCTCTTAGGCAATATTATAAGTACGGTCGCCAGCAAATCGGCTTTCCACAAAATGTTAAATTTTCTCTGTCGGTTTTGAACTCAATGATCGACGCTTTAAGGTTTAAAATAATTTGGAGAAATTTAACAGTTTTGTATTATCTGATATGCTGGCGAATGTACTTGTTTATCTTGTCATTTATATAATAAAATTTGTATCAATACTTTGATCACTTTAGGGTGATTTCAGGGACCACTAATAAGTACACGGATCACAAGCTAAGAACCACTGCCTTCAACGATAGGAGATAAATAGAAAAAAATAATTTAGTAACTCAAAATGTTTTTATAAGTACAATTTTGTTTTAATACGAAAGCTACTCAGTCTGTGGTTAGCAACACTGTTTACAAAAGCTTTATATTTTCAAAAGGCACAGACATTTTACAATAAGCCAATAGTATATTTTCTAAGATATGATCAGTATTTTTGTGTTAAATTAATATTGATTAAAAAAAGGAGGTTAAATCGTTCAGCCTATGGCGTCAAGTTGTTTTTTTTAGTATCGGCAGTTTTTTAAAAAGCTTACTAGCAATGTGGGTCGCACACTATTAGTAATCTTGTTAACCCCTCGTACTAAGCTAAATGCTTGTGTTACGAGTGGATTCACTTCGGTAGTGCAATGGGTGGGGGTTCGAACCGGCAATCACATGATCGCAAGTCTGACGAGGAAATACCGAAACAAACTCGGAGAATCATGGTCTCTTTTAAAGTCCAGACAATAATATCAGATATGGGAGTTCAATGTAGGACAATATCTGGCCTATTGAAGAAAGAGCTATAGCAGCTTTGAGTTGATTTTTAGCCATCAATGCCTATGCATTGATGCATAGGCATTGATGCCTAAAAATCCATGGTTGAAATGGTTGGATGGTTGAAATCCAAACATTGTACCTATGTACAATGTTTTGATTTCAACGATTTTTTTGATAGTCCATTTTCAAGAATTTCACAAAAATTTGCGTCATAAGTACATCTCTGCCTAACCATACGGGGAATAAAGGTGTGATGGTATGTAATTGTCAAGGTAATATAATTATATATATATATATATATTTTGTTTTTGTAATAATCATAATTCCTTTATCATCTAAGTTTTGGATTGACATTATAAATTCCATTTATAGCTTAAAAACTTGCAATCTTGTAATATCAAATTGTTAGCATTTTTTTAAAATTTTTGGTTTGTTATACATATACATTACAGGAATGTTTTTTTAAGGATTCCTTTCCTGTACAGGAAAATGAATTTAAAATCTAAGATCACATTGCTTATAACTACACAATTTTACAATTTATAATTCTATATTGGAATAAAAGGAGGGATTTTATTGGGGTTTCAAGGGGTTGATAACACATTGGGCTACCGCGCCACGTACCGCGAGTTCGATTTCACGGAACAAATATTTGCATGACCAATATAATAAAGCTGAAGAGTTTATTTGTTTGAACGCGCTAATCTCTGGAACTACTAGTCGGATAAGAATATTTCTTTTTGTATATGATAGCCAAATTCAAGAGGCTATAGGCTATCGATCATCACGCTATAACACTTAGGAACGGGGCAAAGTACAGCTAGTACCAATATAAGGAGATGCATAGAGGGAGACCAAAGAAAATATGGATGGATTGTGTGAAGTCAGATATGATGGAAAAGGGATTGAATGATGAGATGACGACTAACAGGGATGAATGAAAGAAAAAGACATGTTGCGCCGACCACAAATATATGGGAAGCAGGTCAGTCATTTGATTTGTTAATTAAACTATTTAACCTGCGCAAGAGTCGCAAAAGATTAACGTAAGACGCGTATAGATATTTATAAAGAATTGTATAGTACATACGGGTACATATCAAGCTATACAAAACCAGGATAGGCTGGCCTTGAGTTGTTTGGAAAACCTTTACAATTGGAGGTCAGTCTAAACTGGTTTTGTATAGCTTGATGTGAAGCCGCGTGTACCATTTATTTTTAAATTAACATCAACGCAGTTAAGTTACAATCGCGTGATTATCACTATAGTTTTGTTATAATCATTTTGACATAAATTATATTATTTTTGACTGCCTCATTAGTCTAGTGGTCCTAAGCGCGACTGCTACGCTTGAGGTCCTGGGTTCTATCCCCAGGTCGAGCAAAGTGTTATTGAGTTTTTCTATGAAATTCTCAGTAGCAGCTCTGAGTCTGGATTTGTGCCCGGTGAATGGCAATAGGCTCGCCCTCTATTACATGGGACCTAAACATACAGGCGAAATGTGGGTGTACATTATATAGTACACCTCTGCCTAACCCTTCGGGGAATACAGGCGTGATGGTATGTGTATGTTATATTATTTTTTTATAATAATAAATAGGTAATATCATACAAATAGGGGTTAAATAAGCTCTATAGCGTCGGACATCAGTATAAACTTCGTTATAACATATTATAGGCTCATTATGTATAAATATTTATGAGATTTTCACTGGTGGCTGACGATAGATACAAGAATGGTTTTAATAGTTTAAATACTTTGTCTCTAGTATACAACGTTAGTTTTTGTTGACCCGAAAGCCGAAAGTAGTTTGTTCAGAATCAGTAACAGAATCTATTGCAATTGTTTTTAGCCTATGTTATATTTTTACATTTAAAAATTATTCAAGTTGGACACCCATTTTTTTATTGCGAAAATCGGGGCAAGAAACACCGAAAGGGGAGGTCAATCACTCGCCTGTGCCGCCCGGCGCTCTTAGCTCTTCGCAAATTAGGTAAATTAGGACAAACTTTAGAGCTCGTCACCGCGTGAGATTTTGTTATTTTTTCTTATTTTCAAAGTTGGGTTGTTTCGGCTTTTGGGTCAACAAAAACTAACGTTTTATAAACATGGTTTATACCTACATGGTGTAAATTACATCCTTAGCTCCATAACACAGTTTTGAGTCGTTTTTTTTATTTACAATAATAATTTTACATATTTTTGGTATTTTTTAAGAACGCGTGTTATCAAAGAGATCCTTATAAGTACCAAATTATTCTGTTTTAAGAGTAGGCGCATAGTGGACAACTTTTGAGTTGAAATATAATTATGCTTTATAGACATTAATTTTCTATTAAAAGAAAAACACGATCTCGGGCACGTGTCAAACCTACGTCCCTCAGGTTAAGTACACCAGACGCTTGAGCTACTAAGCTACCGAGACCGAATACGAATTAAGGTGACGTCAGCAACACCTATAATATGTGTTTTACCAAAGACAAGACTGTTGACATATTTCACATAAAATAATAAAAATGCTGTGACAAATATACAACATAAACATGATAAGCGCAAGAAAGTTTGTTCAGTTACGAGTTAAAATCGACTACTGAATTAATTAGTGATTTTTAGGTTTTTTTTCTTTTAATCCATCAAGAACACATTAGGTACAGACACAAAACAAAGTCAAACAGCACCAGATAAGGGCCTTACTCAGTTTGCTTAGAATACATTTTCAGCTAGCAACACTTCTAGCCACCACTATTGAAATAATTCTTGAGTTTTTTTATCTAGTAATAATGATAGCCAGTCGTTCAACTCTCGCGCCACAGTTGATCAACAAATTTTACCTACTATGCGCCTAACCTTATCTTTTCAGTCGTTTAAGAGGCGCAGTCCGGTGTCGCCGAGCGACTTGTTAAAAATATACGATGTACTTATTAGTATTTGAGATTATATGAAACAACTAAGCCGATTATGATAAAGCTTTTAACTCTAATAGACTAAAACTAGGATATGCGGGGCCAGATCTTAGGGGACTAAATATTTACAATTCTGGAACTGAAAAGCGAGTTTTTAATGGATTTTGTAAGGTCTACACAAATAATGGACCTCAAAAAATCCATATGGTGACAAATATCTAAAGTGGAATACTGATCTTGAGGAACCAATACTAAAATACTAATTATTTACATCGGACCTTCCTGCGTCCACAACAATTTTGGACTCCTAAAAATCCAGATCAGGAGTTATAATAGAAATTTCATCTGGACCTCTGGGAATCCAAATAATTGTACTCTAGCTGCGATTAAAATACTGGATCTCTACAGATCCTTATCAGTCCGCCCAAAAATCACACAAAAATCTAGTTTCAGTCTCTTATCAACGGATTTGATCTTTGGACCTCCAAAAATCCATCGAGTCCAGTTCAGACCTCAAAGAATCCATAACGTACCTCTAATCGTCCATGCACATTTTAAGACACTTGGAAACCCAAATTGGGACTCTATGGATATTGGACCTCTGTGGGTCCATTGGACCTGTAGAGGTCCGAGTCGCTCGGCGCCGCCCGGACCGCACTAGTGTGAAGCCTACAGCGCGAGTCCTCCGATTCCCTCTCATATGTCGACCTCACAGATTTTTCTCTTCTGTGGCAACCCCATATTGTCCTTTTTAATTGCTTCTTGCTTTAATCTTAGGAATGTTTCTAGTCGTGAAATTGAGTATTCCTGAAACAAATCATATTATTATATAATCGTAAATTTCCTATTGTATATGTCAGTAAAATTGAAAATACTGTTGGATTGTAATCTTTCTCGCGAGATTGTAAACTGTCAATAGATTGTGAACTCAACTTACTGCTTACAATTTAACGCATTATTTTTCGGTAGATTATAATCTATCGAAGCGAAACCGGCGAATTGTGAAATGGCATGCAACAGAACGCACCTCGCGCGCTGATTGGTTGAATGCCATGTACCCCGCGTTCCGGTTATTTAAAACAAAATGCAGCTGTTCAGCAGCATTACAATTTTTTTTTAAAAAGCTTATTAGCAATGTGGGTCACACATTACTAGTATTCTTGTTAACCCCTCGTGCTAAGCTAAATGCTTGTATCACGAGTGGGTTCACGTCGGTAGTGCCAGTGGGTGAGTTTCGAACCGGCAACCATATGATCGCAAGTCCGACGCCCTAGCCATTAGGCTACCGCTGCTTTATTGTGACAAAGTTTACGTTTTGATATATCGAACTTATTGAAATAAAACTACTTTTTACAGATTTTATCGCGTTTATATTGATATTTTTATTTTTAATTCCTGACGTTTCGGATCCTTTACAGCATCCATCGTCATGGGTGGACTGAAGAAGAATATCAATATAAACGCGATAAAATCTTTAAAAAGTAGTTTTATTTCAATGTCTAATATTCGCGTAAGTTTTAGAAACCAGTTATATACTATTTATTTTGAAATGCCAATCTCACCCAGTATCCGAAAGGTATCTGACTCTTGCAGGCGTTGACGATGGACCAGAGCGTCCAGAACAGATGGCTGGCGATGGCGAAGGCTTCCACCTCATCCAGGAGTTTGTTCACGTCATCCAGAGTAGGTTCCCCTTTATCTTGGACGTTCGAATGGTAGTGCTTTAGGTATTCCTTGATGAAGATTTCCTGGAACATTCAATTAATTTGTTGATGAAAACGGCAAAAAGTAGTGTGCCAGGATCGTGGCAAGTGGAAATCTATAGTCTCTGCCTACCCCCATGGGAGACAGGCGTGACAATATGTATGTATGAAAACGGCATCTAGTTTTGCTAGTCGCACCATCACGCCTGTATTCCCTGAAGGGTTAGGCAGAGGTGTACTAATGTACACCCACAGTTCGCCAGTATGTTTAGGTCCCATGTAATAGGGGGCGAGCCTATTGCCATTAACCGGGCACAAATCCAGACTTCGAGCTGCTACTGAGAATTTCATAGAAAAACCCAATAACACTTTGCTCGACCTGGGGATCGAATCCAGGACCTCTAGCGTAGCAGTCGTGATTAGGACCACTAGACCCGGTAGCACACCTCTGCCTAACTCTTTGGGGAATACAGGCGTGATGGTATGTTATAATGCAGATGCAGTAGATTATATTCTACTGTAGGATGTAACCCAGGACCTCTTCCTGGGTTCGATCCCCAGGTCGAGCAATACAACACTTATTGGGTTTTCTTTGAAATTCTCAGTAGCAGCTCGGAGTCTTTGTGCGCCCCCTATTACATAGGACCTAAAATGCCGGCGAAAAGTGAGTGCACATTAGTACACCTCTGCTTAACCCTTCGGGAAATACAGGCGTGATGTTATGTTAATATAAAATACTAAATCAATATTATTAACTCACCTTTTGCTCCAAACTAGGGCTGAAATCTTGATTTTCGAAATAAAACGGATGTTCCAGATTAGTGTAATCATACACCCATTCTTGAAAATGATTTGCGATATCGAAGCCTCTATAATTATAGGCACAGTACTCAAAATCGATTAACACCAATTTCGGTTCACCCCAATCGGATATCCGGCTGATAACAGTATCAGATGTGTTGGCATCTTCAAATTGTGATAGTTCAAACGCTTCCTTCACTATGCGCTCTCGGTTGGAACATACTTCGTCGGAATCGAAGCTTTTGACGTAAATCGCTGATACGTCATCTTCGGGGACCGGTTGTGGCGCCTCCTCGTCTACTAAGAGGATGTTGCCTGTTGAAAAAAAAGATTTTTAGTGTTGTTAATTTAGTGAAGGAAAAATACGACCGCGGGCAGGATTCGAACCTGCGTCTTCTGGTTAAGTACACCAGACGCTATGACCGCTAAGCCACCGCGACTCCTACCCGCCATGTCGAAATTTGCCTTCACATTTTTTATTTACGTCTTTGAGGCGACGTCGGCGGCGACGAATCCTGCCCGCGGTCTTATTTTTCCTACACTAAAATAACTTAATAATCTTTGCATGGAAAATGCCTAAAAAATACAAAAAGAAAGATTTTTAGTGTTGCCATGTATACAAATAATAAATTCATTTTTACATCATAATTGTGGTACAGTCACCATCAAATATGTTGGAGCGAACAGGCTGTTCATAATCATCTGAGCAACTAGGGAAATTAAACGTTATCTCAATTGGTTAAAATACGTGTCAGAATGACATGTATTTGACATGTATGTATTCCCCGAAGGGTTAGGCAGAGGTGTACTAAATGTACACCCACAGTTCGCCGGTATGTTTAGGGCCCATGTAATAGGGGGCGAGCCTATTGCCATTCACCGGGCACAAATCCAGACTCCGAGCTGCTACTGAGAATTTCATAGAAAAACCCAATAACACTTTGCTCGACCTGGGGATCGAACCCAAGACCTCTAGCGTAGCAGTCGCGATTGGGACCACTAGACTAACGAGGCAGTCTACTCTCTACCCTGTAATAGATATAATATATACCTTCTTGCATATCGTTATGGCAGAACACAGCCGGAGAGTCCACGGTGGCTAGGAACTTCTTCAGCCACTCTATTTCCTTCTCCAAGTCTGTATTCTTCAACTGATTGATGATGCGCGTCTCTGTCTCATTCTAGAAGATAAATAAATACTATTTTTAATTTAACACCGTTAGACAATGGATATAATACTTAATATTTTATTTTTGTAAATACATACTTATAATACATCCTATTCTTAATATATAATTCTTAATATATTATTATTCCTTCTGCTACTAATATTATTAATGTGAAATTTTGAGAGTATAGATGGATGGGTGTTTTTTATGCGACCCACATTGCTAGTAAGCTTAAAAATAAGTTATTCTAACCTTCCCCTGAGCATTTTCAGTGAGCCTCTCTTGTTTAATCGTGTTGAGCCACTTATACATGGTCTTCCAGATCCAGTTGGGTTCCTTGTTCAGAGGCACCTCCATCGAGTGGATGGCGGCCATTTTCTCAGCTATCTTCATGGACAGCGCTGGATCTGCAAGCTCCTTAGTGAGGAGTGGACGAGCCTAAAAATTAATAGAAGAATTGACATTTTAAAATTATTAAACAACTTGAACTAGAGTGCAGTGATAGCCTAGTGATATGACCATTGGACTGCCAAGTCAAAGGTCTCGAGTACGAATCCAAGGCACGCACCTCTGACTTTTCGAAGTAATGTGCGTATTAATAATTAATTATCACGCGCTTAAACGGTGAAGGAAAACATCGTGAGGAAACCTGCATGCCTGATAGATTTTCTTGACGAAGTGTGAAGTCTGCCAACCCGCAGTAGGCTAGCGTGGTGGACTATAGCCTATTCCCTAGTTAGTGCCCATCAATGAGACAATATAATGGGTTGATGATGATGACAACAAAATTTAATACACTTAACAATTCTCTTTTTTTGGAAATACATATAATTAAGATAATTGAATAACATAAGTTGTGTAATATATTTATTTTGTTACTCAATTCAAAGTTAACTTTTACGTAATCTGGAACAGTTACGTTCTAAGGCATCAGTCAAAAAGTAAACAAAGTATAGACTAATGAGGAAGAGGCAGTAAATTGAAGCTGCATCGTTTTGAAGTAGGGAAAACCTTTTTGTAATATGAGTCCCTTTTTCCCTTTGAACAACTTTACTGATTTCATTCATCTGTTTTTTAAGGATTCTTATATTTTGAAGAAGGTTCTTTGGCAAAAAAAAAATTAGAATATTGCGCAGAAAATTGGAAAATATTAGAAAACTTAATGACTTTTTTTTTTCATTATTATTTACTAGCTTTTTTTTCCCGTTTTTGCAACATTTTTCATTTATGCCCCGCTCCTATTGATTTTAGTGTGATGATATATAGCCTATAGCCTTCCTCGAGAAATGGGCTATCTAACACTGAAAGAATTTTCCAAATCGGACCCGTAGTTCCTGAGATTAGCGCGTTCAAGTAAACAAACAAACAAACTCTTCAGCTTTATAATATTATTAAAGATAAATAATAAATTTTAATAATCATATGCTAAGATAGCACAACACCGGGTCAACTAGTATTTTATGATACTCACAGCAATGAACTCTTCTATCCTGCCTCCTGAGAACACCCCGTGGAGCCGTGGGCCAAGCCTCCTCTCTGATAGAAGAGTGAAAATGACAGATTCAGTGACGATGGCATCCATTGCTCGTTCCCCATGCACCTGCCCGTAGATTCGTAGCAACACCTGAACAAAAGATGCAATGGATTGTAAATGTTTCTGAAAACAAGTATATTTTTATTTGCAATTGCGACTGCTACGCTAGAGGTCCTGGATTCGATCACCAGGTCGAGTATATTGTTTATTTATTTATTTATTTATTTTACAGCTTAAACTATCATTACAGGGTTAACCCTAATGCGACAGTTAAGAACTTACATAATATTATGGTAATAAAAAAATTTATAAAACTATATATTAACAATAACAAAAATGAAAACTATAAATAAAAACAATATTAAATTAAGTTATACATATATCATAACATCATGACTTATATATTATGTATTATTTTGCTTGTAGCATAATATAAATAGTAAAACCCTTGCGAATTCACTCAAACTACATGTAAACACATCAATCTGGGTTTGAAGGTCATTGATGGTACGGATAGCTCTGGTTAGGGGCGCCTTGGCGAGCAGGTTAGTCCTTTGTTGTTGTTGAAAAATCCTACTCATTTTGGAGTTATAACCGTTTAAAATATTATCACTATAATTTCACATGAAATAGCTGGAACATCATATTTTTATATTTTCGTTTAAAAAGAAAAAAACTCGATATCACAAAAATTATTCTAGAAAAAATTACATACCACCACGCCTGTATTCCGAAGGGTTAGACAGAGATGTAAACCCACACTTCGCCGGTATGTTTAAGTCCCATGTAATAGGGGGTGAGCCTATTGCCATTAACCGAGCACAAATCCAGACTCCGAGCTGCAACTGAGAATATCATGGAAAACCCAATAACACTTTACTCGGCCTCGGAATCACACCCAGGACCTCTAGGGGTTGGTGATGATGATGAAGATCTTACCTTCTTGGGTTCTTCCAAGTTGGTGAAGGAGCCGGTCTTCACGAGTGACTTCCTCTCCTGCCTATGCTCTGGGTCTGCGTCGAAGTCAGGATCGCTGTCCCTGTGCTGGTACCCTCCGAGCTTGCTGGTGTCATCGGGCAGTGCCAGGTAGTACAGGAAATTTGATAGGCCACCACTGTGGAAGAAAGAGAGAAGAGATATTGTTATACGAGTAATTCACATTCAAAAAGGAGAAAGTTCTCAATTCGTCGGTTTTTTTTGTATGTTTGTTACGCGATATCTCCGTCAGTTATAGATCAATTTTGATGATTATTTGGTAGGTCATACTTCAGAGGTGGTCCCGTTCAAATTGTATCGAAATCGGTTCAAAGGTTTAAAAAAAAACAACAAAATCTAAAAAAAATTTACGCCGATGATATTATCGTTTACTCCGAAACATCGCTGTCTCATTGGAGCATTGCGTTAAGTTGGCTTACAAGTACTTACCCCCTACAACGTCACAGACTCACAAACTTTTATCTCTTATAATAATTAGTATAGATGACTTCGACATAAAATGCAGTTGAAAAATGAATTATAACAATATCCGCCGGAGGGCCAAATTTCTCCCTTCTCCTTTTCTGTTTCCCCTCTCTTTTCCTTAAAAGGCTCGCAAACGCATCTGCAACTCCTTTGGTTTTGCAGATGTCCATGGGCGGCGATGACTACTTACCATCAGGTAGCTCGCCTGCACTTTTGCCTAGCTATCCCATAAAAAAACATACAATGGCCCCTCTCCAGATCGCATCTATAAGATAACAAAAAAGTTTAACTTTTTTGTTAAAAGTAATTTAATTTTTTAATTTTTAGTGGAAAGTTTTATTTGTAATCTCTGGATCTACTGAACCTATTTTGAAAATTCTTTCACCAATAGAAAGCTACATTAATCCTGAGTGACATAGGGTATATATCATCCCGTATAACGAAAATAACGTATAGTACATGCAGGCGAAGCCGCGGGCGGGATGGGATGCTAGTACAAAATAAATATGCAGTTGCATTCCTTTGCTTTATAGATACGCTCATGGGAGGGATCGATTCCCAGGTCGAGCAGTGCGCATTTCTGGAGTTGGACATTTTGGGATTTGGACATTTTGGAAATTAGACATTTTGGGATTTGGACATTTTGACACCGTTAGAAATTTAGAGGAGTGGACATTTTGAACCTAAACGGAGAAGTGTTAATCACTGAATGTCAGTTAGGACCTTAGGACAGGTCAACTCGAACTCCAGAAATGTCCCGAAATTGAAAAACTCACATTTATAGATTACAATATAACTATTGTCTGGCCTTAAAAAGAGAGACCATGATTATCTGAGTTTCTTAAGGAGTTTTATTAGGAAATGCCGGCAGAACTTATAAAAAAAATAAATAAAAATCTTGTAAAAGTACCCATAAAAGATCTGTTTACACAAGAATAGCATTTAAATTACATTCCACAGTTGAACTCAGCAGCAAAGTTGTACTTAGGTAGCACATCAATTATTTACACAATACACCTATTATTGTTTTACAAGATTGGAACTACCCAAATTATCGGCTATTGTACGCAGTTAAACGCATTTATTTCTTATCTTACTTCATATTGCGTGCCTTATCTGCTAGTTATTTTCCAGTGTGCCCATATAATTTAAGTGTTAATGTTATTCTAGTGAAGGGAAAACACAATTGCGGGCAGGATTCGAACCTGCTTCTTCTGGTTAGGTACACCAGACTTCCCCTTAAAGACGTAAGTTGAAAAGTGTGAAGGCAAATTTCGGCCTGGCGTATGGGACTCGCGGTGGCTTAGCGGTTATAGCGTCTGTATCTAACCAGAAGACGCAAGTTCGAATCCTGCCCGCAGTCGTGTTTTTCCTTCACTAAAATTACTTTATAATCTTTGCATGAAAAATGCCTAATAACACAAAAAGATAAGTGTGAATGTGTTTTTAATTCCCTCATTAATCACGTGGTCGCGATTACGCCAGTCTTAAGTGCGAATTGCTGGTAGAGCAAACTGTTATTGGGGTTTTTCTACGAAACACCTCGTTGAGCTCCCTAAAAGATGGTTGAGCTACACATAGCTACACTATAACTAATGTATGCGTGCCGTCAGTTAGGACAGGTCAACTCAAAGCTGCTATGGCTCTTTCTTCAAAAGGCCTGTTCAGATTTTGCCCTACATTGTAAAACTCGCATATCTAATAATATAACTGTTATCTGGACTTCAAAAGGGACCATGATTGAGTTTGTTTCGGCATTTCTTCACAGAGGTCGTCAGATAGGAAATGCCGGCGCCATCTATTTAAAAAAATATGTAAAACAGGCATGATGGTATGGTATGTTACTAATCACAAACGAGACTAACTAGAGGCAGTTATAGTATTTATTACTTAGTAAGTTTGAAATCAAACAGTGTGCGACTTGAGGAGAATGTTTCGCACCCAACAATGTTACTTATTGTACAACAAACTATAATAAAAACCAGACACTTTTTACCTTACTTACAGGGAAAAACTGACAATATATTGTGAGAGAAGTTCGATAAAAAAATAAACTACCAATTTCATTCGGTTTACAAAGGACTGCAAGATTATAAATGTTTTTTTTACAGTGTTTCTTGTAGTGTGGCCCAAGTTATAAGCTTTAATTTATACTATACACCCGCTTTGCCCCGCTCCTAAAGATCGTAGCGTGATAATAATAGCATATAGCCTTCCTCATGAATTTGGCTATCATATTATACAAAAAAGATATTTCAATTCCAGGTTGTTCCAGAGATTAGCGCGTTTAAACAAACTCACTCTTCAGTTTTTTTATATTAGTATCATCATCATCAGTGTGCAATGATAGCCTAGTGATATGACCATTGGACTGCCAAGCCGAAGGTCTCGAGTTCGAATCCAAGGTTCGCACCTCTGACTTTTCGAAGTCATGTGTGTATTAATAATTATTTATCACGCGCTTAAACGGTGAAGGAAAACATCGTGAGGAAACCTGCATGCCTGAGAGATTTTCTTGACGGCGTGTGAAGTCTGCCAACCCGCAGTAGGCTAGCGTGGTGGACTATAGCCTATTCCCTCTTGTACTGAGAGGAAACCCGTGCCCAGCAGTGGGACAATGTAATGGGTTGATGATGACGATGATCATCATCATCATTCACAGCCTGACTTCTCCCACTGCTGGGTATAGGCCTCCCTAAGTTGGTGCCATCCACCATGGTCCCGTGCCACTCTTATCCAAGTACACCCAACGACGTGAATCGTGTCATCGACCCATCTCATTGCTGGAGCGCCAGAGGCCAAATTCCTTCCTCAGTCAACTTTCTTCTCCTTTCTCCTCCCTTTCTTTTCCTTGGCTCGGCAACGCGTCTATTTCAGATGTCTATGCGCAGCTATGACTACAGATACCATCAGGTAGCTCGCCTGCTCATTTGCCGAGTACCTAATCCCATAAAAAAACGCCCGCCTGTCGTCATTCCGTCTGCCAAGTGTCCTGCCCACCTTCACTTTAGTTCCATGATCCTTCTTCCAACGTCTTGAACCTTAGTTCGTTTCCGGATCTCGATGTTTGGAACACGGTCACTTAGTTTGATGCCGTTAATCTTCCTTTCAGCCAATTCGCTCTTGGAGAGCAGTCGTGGCCGTCATGTGGTAGTGGTGCTGGGGGCAGATGTTGTTCGCCCCTCGATGTCCCACTATCTCTCTCTGTTCGCCGTCATCCTGGTACACTCGCTTATAGGGCCACCCACTGCGTTCTTGATTTGGTCAGTCCATCGCATAGGTGACCGATCGCGAGGTCTTGTATCATTAACCCTGCCCTGCACAACCAGTCGTTCGATGGATCTACCATCCCTTCGCGAAAAGTGGCCAAAAAATGACAAAATGCGCTTCCGTACTATTGTTGATAGACGAAGACGTCGACGTTCGACGACGACGACGAAGACGTTAGTTCTGAACTCGGTCAGAGCAGTTAATACAGATATAATAAAATTATAAAAGGCAGATGTCTGTACATTATAGATATTGAAGAAAACCAAAAAGATCCCCCCAGGGCAGGGAAGCTCCTTAAAATCGCTACCGCTTATACCTCGCCCCACCCGCTGCATCTTGTCGTGGAATAAGTCAAGGTTTCGTGTATTTATTTACATTTTTTGCCGTCTTTTTTTATATAAACTTATGTAATTGGCTCCTTGTAATAAGAAGCATGGTTGCCTTGGGTAACATGAAACGGATTACCGAGACATCGCGGGCAGACATGACTGTGGACGTTTTAAAATAAATATTTCAGACTATAATGCATTGAATTAGCGTCAGATTGAGCTCAATCACGTCATTTTGGAACATGGCATTTTGTAGCTAGGTAGGTGTTACTTTAAAGTTGGCTTTTTGGTTTTCGTTTGGAGTTGTCGGCATTTTGGTTGTCGTTTGAAAAAAATAGTATTTTTTTTTTTAAAAAAAAGCTTACTAGCAATGTGGTTCACACATTACTAGTATTCTTGTTAACCCCTCGTGCTAAGCTAAATGCTTGTGTTACGAGCGGGTTCACGTCGGTAGTGCAATGGGTGGGGTTCGAACCGGCAACCACACGATCGCAAGTCCGACGCCCTAGCCATTAGGCTACCGCCGCTTCTTATTTTCTGATTATTTGCAATAAATTCGGCATTTCGGTTGTTATTTTGAGAAGTGAGTATTTTCTAACTGTTTTACAATTTAAAAGTCGACATTTTGATTGGTATTTTGAGAAGTGAGTATTTTGTCATCTTTTACTTTTAAAGTCGGCATTTTGGTTGTCGTTTTGAGAAATCAGTATTTTTTAACTATTTGTGACTTTTAAAGTCGGATATTTTGGTTGTTATTCTGAGAAGTGAGTATTTTGTAACTATTTTTCAATTTAAAAGTCGACATTTTGATTGTTTTTTTGAGAAGTGAGTATTTTGTGACCCTTTTTCACTTTTAAAGTCGGCATTTTGGTTGTCGTTTTGAGAAATCTGTATTTTTTTAACTATTTGTCACTTTAAAAGTCGACATTTTTTAGTTGTCGTTTTATGAAGTCAGTAAGTATTCTGTGAATATTTGTCATTTTAAACGTTTGGCATTTTGGTTGTCATTTTAAGAAGTCGGCATTAAAAACTTCTAAAACTACCAATTACTGTAACCACTTCACCCTGCATGCGTGTTTTAAGAGCTCCCTTCAAAGATAATAATAAAAGCACTTAAGAATTATAATTATACATATGTATTATGTATTCCCTATATGCGATTCTAAACCTAAAGCAATTATGTGCTTCTTATCACCTAGATACTCAAATGTCTACTTTAATATCATGTAGTTTAAATTTATTGTTGCTTTTGTTCTTGCAATTTTATGGAATTTGAACATGTTTGTATGCCTACTTTTATTCAAAAATTAATGATAATTATCTTAGTCGATAGATTTGAGTATAATCGATGTCAAAGCGATAAAAAACCGGTTCTAACCTCACACTTTCCGGTAGCCATTCATAAATTACTGATAAGAAACAAGTGATCTACTTAGTCTTAGTGATAAGATCCGTCAAACCAGTGTCTTCCAACGAGCATAACAAATCACGTCTCGTCTGTATTCCCCGAAGGGTTAGGCAGAGGTGTATGTATACCCAGACTTCGCCGGTATGATTAGGTCCCATGTAATAGGGGCGAGCGAATTGCCATTTACCGGGCACATATCCAAACTCCGAGCTGCTACTAAGAATTTCATAGAAAAACCCAATAACATTTTGCTCGACCCGGTTCAAGCAAGATGTTAAGCGCGACTGCTACGCTAAAGGTCCTGGGTTCGATCCCCAGGTCGAGCAGTGTTATTGGATTTGTGCCCGGTTAATGGCAATAGGCTCGCCCCCTATTACATGGAACCTAAAAATACCGGCGAATTGTGGTTGTACATTAGAACACCTCTGCCTAACCCTTCGGGGAATACAGGCGTGATGGTATGTTTTTGTATGTTATGTATTGACGTGCTCGCTCATACCTACAATGTTTTTTTTTTGCATAAAGGCCTTGGCCCGATACAGCCACGATCAATACATCCGGTCAAGTTGAGGACGAAGCTACAGTAAATTACATATTGCATTGAAACTGGTCGTTGAACTATCACCAAATTCATTTTTATCGCCGTTTTAGGCTATAGAAATGAATTTGGGGAAATGATTGAGAACCTACCAAAATTGGTACTTTTACTAATAGGGTATTTGAATTACTTATTAAAAAAATCAGTCCTATTGAAAAATCTTACTAAAATTAATTCGTATAGCAGAGGTGTAATCATTTACACCTACATTTTTCGCCGATACGTTTAGGTCCCGTGTAATAGCGAGCCTATTGCTATTAACCGGGCACAAATCCAAACTCCGAGCTGCTACTGAGAATTTCATAGAAAAACCCAATAACACTTTTCTCGACCTGGGGATCGAACCCAGAACCTCTAGCGTAGTAGTCACGCTTAGGTCCACTAGACTAATGAGGCAGTCAGAAAATGCCCTTAAAATAAACGTTATTTATTTTATATATAAAATTCTCGTGTCACAATGTTAGTTACCATACTCCTCCGAAACGGCTTGACCGATTTTTATGAAATTTTATATGCATATTCAGTAGGTCTGAGAATCGGCTACTATTTTTTTTTTGTCATTTTTTTTTTGGATACTCCACGCGGGCGAAGAGCTAGTTATCATATAATAAACTTTATCAGACTCTTCTTCTATAAGAGACAATGTTCTTCCAACATACCTGATCCGTTTGAAGTCTAGTTCTTTGGGTTCCACTGTCTTCCACGCTCCGTGGAGGTAGTTCCTACAGATCCTGGCAGCCACCTCCCGCATCTCCTCTTCCGTACCACACATTTGAAGTTTCTGGAACAAAATATTTGAGATGCATTCAGGCAAGCGGTATGTTAAAAGTCAAAAAATATTTTTTATGAGATAACTCGGGAAACGAGCAGGCGAGTCACCTGATGGTGAGTAGTCATCGCCGCCCATGGACATCTGCAATACCAAAGGAGTTGCATGCGTTGCTGAGTCTATTTTTGGGAAAGGAGAAAGAATGGGACTGAGAGAGACATTGCGCCTCCAGCGCTCCACACTCACCGTACGAAACGCGACAATATGCATACTGCTACTTGACGTCGATATTCTGTGGGAGATACTAAAACGGAGCTCGGAGTATATAGTCAATAGACTTTCCCCTTAGGTATGACATGGGACCTAAATATATCGGCGAACTGTTGGTGTAAGTACAAGTACATATTACACCTCTGCCTAACCTTTGTAAGAATACTGGCGTGACGATATGCTACGTAAACAACGATGTCAGCAACAGTGTATTTTTTTTTCAATTTACACTAATTAAATGCATCGGACGCGAAATTAACAAGTAAATTGATACCAATTAAAATATAATAGACCCCGTGTATGTTACATAGTTTAATTGTAAATAATAGAGTGCATATTAATTTTACAGAGATTGTAGTCATAATTTCAATTAAAATGCATTTATAGTGTCATGGAATTTTTAAGAGGATACTCTCAGGTCCGCGCTCCATACAAATTTTGGTTTGGTTGGTTGTGTATTGATACATTATCTTGAAATACTAGCATAAAGTTGGGTCGTTTTAATCGAAACTTACCAATCTTTGAGCTCGTGTAACTTTTTAACCGTATATGTATTGAAATGAAGTTTGACATACAAGGACCACATATTTTAATGGAAAGGTTTTTATTGCAAAATTTCAGACTTTCATTGGTCAAAATTAAAGAAAGGACCAAACGTTTTTTGTATGGAGCGCGGAGCTGAGACTATTCATGCATGATTGTCGGTTTAGAGCCGTAACCTGGCCTTATTCAAGAACGTCCGCAGGTCGTCTCCTTCCATTTCGTCCATCCGTACTCGCAACGTATACTTGTTTCGTCAATCTCCGTTCATCCATTCTCTCTACATGACCAAACCATCTTAACATGCCTTTCTCAATCCTTGTTACTACATTGTTTCACTCCACGACTCTCCATTATCACACTGTTGCTCACTTTGTCTTTCAAAGTTGTGCCTATCCGAATGGCAATGAGAAACTTAATGCTTAGTTAATTAATACGTAGGAGAAAACCTTTATAAACATATTATCCTAAATCTTTATCAAAATCTAGTAATGCAAGGCTATTGTCAGATAGTAAAAACGATTATCGATAAGTTATTTACGATTGGCGGAGCTTTCAAAAAGATTATCTAGGTTAGGTTATTGTGTACTTCCACCCTGTCATCCGGGTAAATACAGGATGGAAGGGACATCGACAAATATACGCTTACTATGAATACAGTACATGATTCTGGACCGCTGCTTTGAATTTTTGCGTCAATGTCCCTTCCACCCTGTATATTAGACTATGAATTGTAGTATAAACCACGCTGGCGGCGCCGCGGACTGAAAGCTAGTCTAAACTAATATTATAAAGAGGAAAGATTTGATTGTTTGTTTGTTTGCATTGAAAGTACAGGACCGATTTGAAAAAATCTTTCACCAATATAAAGCTACATTATATCTGAGTGACATCCTATTTCCTACTAATCCTACTAATAATATTATAAATGTGAAAGTTTGTGAGGATGAATGGATGGATGTTTGTTACTGTTTCACGCAAAAACTGCTGAACGGATTTTGATGAAACTTTACAGTATTATTGTTTATACATCAGAATAACATATGGGCTTTAATTTATATCGATATTTTGGGAAATTCCCACTGGATTGGGAAAAATCTATTCCACGCGGACGAAATCTATTCCTACGGCAAAAGCTAGTAGGCTTTATCCCGTAAAATGACGAGAAACTTAAACTCCACGCGGGCGAAGCTGCGGGCGGAAAGCTAGTCTAATATTATAAAAATGTTCGTTCTTCTCGCTAAAACTAAAACAGCTTGACTGATTTGAGTACTTTTTATGTTCGCTTACGATTAATTATTCTGTGTGTCGGATTAAAATAAATTAACGGATGTCCGTCTAATCGGAAATGAATACCACAATAATATTGACCGTCCTTGTCATGAGGAAACATGGTCTAATGATAATTGACTGGGAATACCTCCTGATTTTTGCAGCAAAAACAAACCGCTTCCTAGCAATGGGGGTCGCACATTACTAGTATTCTTGTTAACCCCTTGTACTAAGCTAAATGCTTGTGTTACGAGTGGGTTCACGTCGGTAGTGCAATGGGTGGGTTTCGAACTGGCAACCACATAATCGCAAGTTCAATCCCCTAGCCATTAGGGCTACCGCCGCTTCAAAATCTTCAAAACTTTCTTATATAGGCTCGGCACCACATCTGCAATCCTTTGGTTTGCAGACGTCCATGGGTGGCGATGACTACTTACCATCAGGTATTGGCCTGAAAAAAATGTGGTGCATATTTCATCTTGCCTTTCAACATCATCATCATCATTAAACCCGTTACATTGTCCCACTGCTGGGCACGGATCTCTTCTCAGAACGAGAGGGATTTCGCCGCCTATTGCCTCGCGTTTATCCGTTTTTCAATAAATTCTACGTAGCTATAACCATCACCAGGGTCCTATCTATCTCTGTGCCAAAATTCATCAAATTCAGTTCAGCGATTTAGGCGTGAAAGCGTAAAAAACACACTTTCATATTTATAATATAACTTAAGGTGTGCCATAATGTTTTTTTTTTGTACAAACGCTAGCACATAACTTTATACAAAACTGTCAAATTTCTCCAAATGATTTTAAACCTGACTTTGACCTTTAATGTTGACGTTTAAGTTCAAAATCAACTGAGAAATTTTGACATTTTACGGTAACTTGGTCACCGTACTTATGGGGGTCACCTGTATAGTTATCACGCCTATACAGGCGTGATGGTATGTTATGTTCACCTCTGCCTAACCCTAGGCAGGCAGGTTAGGCAGAGGTGTACTTAATGTACACCCACAATTCGCTGGTATGTTTAGCCCCCATGTAATAGGGGCCTATTGCCATTAACCGGGCACAAATCCAGACTCCGAGCTGCTACTGAGAATTTCATAGAAAAACCCAATAACACTTTGCTCGACCTTGGGATCGATCGAACCCAGGACCTCTAGCGTAGCAGTCGCGCTTAGGACCACTAGACTAATGAGGCAGTCTGTATAGTTCTTAGTTATATTTGAACCCGATAAGTGGCGCTGTTGTCGACATCCTAAGGTGTGAGTGAAACCGCATGCAAAAGGTACTTAGTTATCAATAAAGGAGGCATTTCACCCTTATCTTATCTAATGTTTAGTCTCAAGATATGCCTTAATCCTAAGACATTATCTTACGATAAATGTAAAGTAGATATTTTGATAAATACTAGTGATTTAGCAATGAAACGTTATAGGCTTATCAACCCCCTTGAGTCAAAGCAATTGTTATCTATACTATTATAAAGTAGGGTACACGCTTCTTGTCATTTTACGGGATAATATATATCCTATGTCACTCAGGAATAATGTACCTTTCTATAAGTGAAAGAATATTCAAAATCGGTTCAGTGCAACGTCACAAACACAATCTCACACCTCTTTATTCTTCTCTGTTTTTATCGTCATCGTCATCAACCCATTAAATTGTCCCACTGCTGGGCACGGGTCTCCTCTCAGTACGAGAGGGATTAGGCTATAGTCCGCCACGCTAGCCTACTCCGGGTTGGCAGACTTCACATGCTGTCAAGAAAATCTCTCAGGCATGCAGGTTTCCTCACGATGTTTTCCTTCACCGTTTAAGCGCGTGATAATTAATTATTAATACGCACATGACTTTGAAAAGTCAGAGGTGCGTGCCTTGGATTCGAACTCGAAACCTTTGACTTGGCAGTCCAATGGTCGTATCACTAGGCTATCACTGCACTTGCGGCTTGCGGCTTGCACTGTCTTTATACCTCTATGAAATGTTAGCATAGAAGTATAGATTAGTATCGATAACTGCAATTAAACTGACAGGAATGTTTGCATGTCACATGAATTATGACTAAGTGTTATGGATCTGTATAATCTATTTAAAATAATAAGACCAAAACTGTACCAACACTTATGGCAAATAAACTATTTGAATAAAAAAAAATCGTTTTTTTAGGATATTTGGTAATAAGTCTAAATGTTTGGATACCATAATAATTACCTATTCCTACGTATTCGCTGAATATGAGAATGATTGTTCTTATTCATTTAATATTAGAATTCACCAAAGGTGAAGTTGAAAATGGTAAATATAACTACTAGTCCAAATGTATATTCATAAATAGCTTTAGCTCCTTTTCGGTCGCATGGTTTCAGGGTTTTTCTCGAAGCCGTAGCCTTAGTTACTCCTCATTACATCAGCTATCTTCTAGTGCAAGTCCCGTCAAAATCGGTGCATCCGTTTTAGAGATTAGCCGGAACAATCGAACATATAGACAGACAAAAATTATAAAAAAAATTTTTTGGTATATGTACGTGTACCATTTATGCATTTAGTAAAAAGTGGTTATTTTAATATTACACACAGACACTCCAATTTTATTTATGTGTATAGATAGTGGTATTATCTACACTAGATGTTAATCTGAAATGCAAATTTGAAAACAAGATAGGCTTAATCCTTAATCATTCATCATAAATAGCGATTGTATTATGTACAAGCCTAATCGCATTAATATTACACATATAATTGACTACACATCAGATAAAGATAACAACGTGACACATTTCTGTTCCTAAGGCAATGGAAATTTTTGAAATTATTTGAACGTTATTATTAAGTTAAGTGGCAGCATGTGCATACAGTTAGTTGCGTTTAGTAAGAAAAAAAAGAGAGAAAAAACATTTATTTATCAACAACAGATGTGTGAACAGACATAATTAATAAATGAAATTATTTAAATTTTAAATGTTTGTTTCAATCTATCGCACGTCGTGTCCGTGACAAAAAAGGGTACCACTCAGCTTAATGCGTTGTTATGGTACAGAACTATAACAAAGCACTTCACCCATTGTGAGTGGGATACTTAGTATGGTGAGTGTGGAGCTCCAGAGGCCCAATTCCTCCCGCAGTCAGGGAACTCAGCCAGTTTATAGGGACTCTATTGCTTTGTTGCCACATCATCATCATGAGCCTATCATCGTTGGTACTCCAATACCGCATAACTGAAACTTGGTTATAAGGTCTTAACTTTGATTTAAATAACACTGTAATTTGTTGAAAATGGGCCTTACAGCAATGTGTTAGTTACGCGGTATTAGATTACCAGCGATGCTATGTTCATTACTATTGGTCATAGGCCTCTCCTAGTGAACACCACTGAGCATGCTCATCGCCTTTCCTCATTCAATCACTGCCTTCTGCAAGTCATCAATCTACATTATTTTATGCCATATTTAATTTTTTTTGGTAGTGGTAATTTAGTTTTATATAGTTCATTTATTTAAATAATACTTATATGTTATTGTTATATTAGAAAGAAATAGTATTGACCTCTTGATTATTCACACAAGAACCTGCCACTCAGATACTGTAAATACAGCTGACTTATCATACTTCATAAATAAAAAATACCTACTGAGAGATATGTTTGAAATTTGCTATTCATTCATACATATATACACTCACACCTTTTCACAGGCGGAAACTAGGCAGAAACTCCAGAACGTCATATGCTATGATTCTTGCATACATCTTGACATACACATGCGCCGGTTGCGAGCAGGTATCTCTATTTCACCAATAAGGTATTTCTAGGGCGTCCCCTCCCAACGGTTCCACTGACATTCCCTTTATAAATCCCTTTCATTAATCGCCTTTCATCCATTCTCTCGACATGTCCAAACCATCTCAGCCTCCTACTCCTTTCAATGCGTGTCACTATATCATCTTTTAAACTGCAACACTCCCTTATCACACTTACTATTTATATTAAGTTAAAATTACACGTAATTGGCGCCAACGCCTTAGCAAATGTTGACGACCAATTGTCTGTGACGCCTGTCGGAAAAAAACGCTTAAATACAAGATAAAACATAATAATACTGGTTTAGGAGTATTATTTATGACTAAGATTACAAATATAACCTAAAACCACCTATTTCTTTAACTTATCTCAGTTTAATTGTTCTCTAAGCATTTGAAAGTACTTTCAACGAATTAACGAGGTTTATTAATGGTAATTACAGTTAATTTTGCAAAAATATGAGTAAGATAAACGCCCAGCAAAACAAACATTTTCCGACGCAGTATATTGTGAAATAATTAATGGAAACTCACCAGAGAACTGCTTTTATTCATGTCTACGAATCTCTTGTAGCTATTTCTAGCTTGTATCAATAAATTCTTTATTGCGTTAGACATTTATTGAAAATTAATATTGATTCCTCTTGCGGAAAAGTCACAATACAGTTTCCCCGATTCCCGACGAAATCTTATGACATTTGGGGTTGCCAAGTTAATATTATAAATACCCAGAAGTGGTTTCCAGATCCAATTTTAGGAATTATTAAAATGCTGTATAATTTAATCGTGCCTTATTGTTGTTAAGTATTAATTTATTATTTCTTTTTATACTCATCGTGTCAATGGTCAAATAATATTCGAGTACTATTAGGCCACTTCAATGCAGAGCTTAGAGAATAATCAATTCATGATCAACCGGGAATTATTAATAAAAATGTTTACATCTTGAAAGAACGACAATATATAAACAAGTTGGTAAGTAAATAACACAGAACCAAATGCGTAGTAAACACGCCTCAGGAAATCAGAGTTATTTCGACGTAGTTATGTAGGTACATTTTTTATGAATCATCGTAAAAACACTTCATGGTTAGCAACTCCTCAATGATAACTGCCACTCGTCCAGTGCTAGTATTGATAAAACACTGTCAATTACACAACAGTATAAAATGAAATTGTATGTATAGGTATGATGCTGTTTGCAAATCTGTTATCTATAATGTTAACTTCAACATTTTAATCGATATACAAATAATAACTTAACAACATTACATATTTACAATTCATTTTAACCTTCGAATACATAATAACTCATAGAAGGTACCTATATACTTTAGGAAAATGATTTGAGACATTGAATTATCATCAAAAATTATGAGTGTCCGCATAATAACGGGAAGTGGGAGATCTGGCAACAATATTACTTTTTTTATAACTAGGTATTGATTTGACAGTAATGTTACCTGGAATTTTTTTTAATGCTACCTGAGTTTTGATAAACAGCTGCCGTTTTTGAAATCGTAAAAAATGTCTCTGAATAATTTGTGAAATTGTTTTCACTGTTAATTTGCTAAGCGTGACTAATGTTTTGATATGTAAATAAGAATTTTATTACATGATGATAATTACCCATTTAATTTGTTTCGCACAAACCCGTGTAATATTTTGATATTAATATGTACTTAGTTAGAAATTACAAACGATAAAATGTAGTTTAAAAACGGAATTGATTGATGAAATAACTGGAGTTATCTTTCGAGACAGTACGTCACCGGTGGTGCGATGTATAGTGCAAAAAAAAACACTTTTTTCGTAAACGTAATAAGTTGAAATAAAATAAGTAATTTAAAAGACTAAACTATTATTTACCTTAGCCATTTCAAAACCAGTAACACGTTCAATACAAAATAAAAAGGTTTAATTCTTTAATTTTGTTATAAAATTTCACCGATAAAATGTTTGTATGAATACGTCCTCACTTCACAGTCTAAAAATATGTACTGACGGAGAGAACGTGAAGTGAAGAGCACGGAAATTCGATAGCGTGACGTGATTGGCGTTTTCACGAGTGCGAAAGAGAGAAAAAACATCGCAAATAAAACCGATCCATACCGACTTTACTCGAAACGCTATCCTTGTTACGTGTATAAATACAACGTCACAACGTCAAGAGAAGGCTACCAAATGCAGAAATCACATAATTCATACAAACCAAATACTTTGTAAATACCTGTTCAATTGTAGCGATAATTATATTGGCTGATCAAATATTTATCAGCAATAAGTATTTTAAGTATCGAATGAGGTTTTTTACGCGAAAATCAGTTTACAACGCTTGCTATAGGTACATTTGATAGGCATGAATCTTACTTTAGATAGGTATTATAAGTTCATACATGCATTGTTTTGGATCAACGTGTTGCATTGTTATCATATATATTGACGTTTTGTAGCCAATGAGTTTAGATTGAATTAATTAATTAATATAATTAACCATGCTGCGTTTATTATTTTTATACAGTTATTTCGCTTAGTTGCATTCAGACGCTCGATAACTTAAGATTTTGATGTATTGTATACTTATGTAGTCCAACCACTGACCTACAGGTATCCAGCAGTGAATAAAGTCATGATGGATGATGATGGTGGTGAAGACAAAAGAAGCACGTAGACAGTTGAAGATTTAAACAATAAAAGAAAGGTTTTGCATACACATAGCACAACAGCAAGCTGCAAGGTTTAAAGAAAGAAACGAAAGTTTATTGACACAGTCGCGGACAAAGCACACAATAAACATAAAAAAAAACATATTGCATCTTGTCTTCAAACCCTGGGTCTCAGAGGGCTACAGTTAAAGTCGAATTACGAGGTAGGCTCCCAGGTTCAGAGGATGTATGTACAATATTAAGAAGGTATATTTGGGCATTATTCTAAAACCGAGTCACAGATTTTTTTATTGAAGAAACTCTTTAAACCTTAACATTAAAGTGTTATATTAGGAACATATTTTTAACGCTCTCCGTCTAGACCTGAAGATTCCCCAAAATAGCTAAAACTCTTTTGCGAGACCAAGGATAAGCCGCCCACTCACCGCCCAATGGTAAGAGCAATGTGACAACTAAAGGGATAATTTCAACAGTGTAGGCATTTAAATGACGCACTTATCTGACCCAGATTAGCTTAAATTATATGTGGAGTCAGCACAAGTCACTGATTCTCCGTTAAGGAGAGAAATTGGTATAATATTTCTAAGACGGCAGAAGTGTTTTGTTAATACAGACATTATCTATAAGTACACTTTAAAGAGCAATTAATTAATTAATAACAAAGGAAAATGCCTTATGCAGCCGAACGACTCATAAATATCTTTGTAGTATTGTCTAATGATAAGTTGAAATGTATAATTCCCAACTTTAGGAGATCTGCTTCCAGTGTTAACAGCTAATGCGACTAAATATCACTATTTTACATAAAGTAGAAGTAGTAATGTGACCATTAAGCTACCAAGTCGTAAGTATTGAGTTCACATCGAAGGCACACACACAAAGCAAAACAAATAAAACACATAAAGCGGGGAAGGAAAATCTCATGAGGAAATACGTATGGCTGAGAGAATTTCTTGATGACGTGTGAAGTCTGCCAACCCGCAGTAGACTAGCGTGTTGGATTATAGCCTAACTCTCTCTCACACTGAGAGGGACACTGTGCTCAACAATAGGACAGTAAATGGGTTGATGATGATGACACAAAGTGACTACCACCTTTAAGTATATTATACCGCTAAGTCGTGTTATTGTAAGCTGTGGAAGCTGAATACTGAACTATAAGATCATAAACAATTAACAGATAATTAATATTCAAGGGAACCTGCATCACGTTGTTCACAGCACGCCGCGTTTGTAATTAAGAAAAACCATTAAACGTGTCATTTATTCTTTACCTCTATTTTGTTCAGCTAGGTACTTTATAGGCTTTTGTTAGACTGAAAATCCTGAAAATCTCCGGGTAAATAGAGCTTGCAATATTTTAGAATACTATTAATGGCTTTAGATTTAGAGTAGTCTATATGTATCTATTGGCCGTAGAAATTGCAGTTGATTTGAGGTAGAATATTTAGTGTTTACTATTAACAAAAAGCAAGTCACCGTAAGCATATTTAATAAGTATAAGTACTTAACTTCTTTATTACAAAAAAAACCCTTCACCGATCAATCAATCAATCCATAGTCGCTGTCATTTACCGCCAGTAATTATGTGATCGTCATATCTATAGGAATTGCGATCACAATGCTCTTCAACCTCAACAGCAAAGCCAGACAACAGTCTTTGCGTAGGATTTAGACAAATATAGACTGAAGTTACAGCTGTTCAAGCTATGACCTTTAGAATATCTATAAATATCGATTTGAGCTCTAAAGTTTCAAGTTGCTTTGTAGTGCTTTTGAATAAAATATTTTTTGCCCTTGACGTGACAATACACTTTTCAAGATCGATTTTAATTTTAGTATTCTGGTAAAATTATATTTATCAGGTGGTGGATAAAAATCTACATCAAAAAATTTATTGTATGCTCGTGTTTTCGAATGCAAGTACGCGATCTTGCGCATTATTTTGAAAGTATGGCATTCACAGTAAATGAAATTATGTTGAGTAATTTTCTGATACTACACGGTAATTAGACATTGAAATGAGATTATATAGATACTATTTATTTGGTCTCCTCTTGATGTGGAAGCTGTTAAGGAGCTGTAACATCGGGAATCAAATAATATTAGTAAAATTCCCAATTCCTAGAAGAAATCTTACATCCGATTTTTCCTAGAGCGTGTTATATATAACGTTTACATAATTACAAGTATTACAGCTCAGTCAATCAAATAAAAACATATGAAGAAAGACCGACAATCCAGCTCACACAGGAAAATGGGACCAGCATTGGAGATATTAATGACATGATTAATATTATGAAATTATTTCCTTATAGCTACGGGAAAACCGATGCTAATTAAGAAAAATAAGATAGTTAAGCGCCGCTACTAATAATATAATAATGTTCGACAGATAGTCTCATGTCGTCTTAGGATTTTCTACTTAGTTAAAAAACAAATTGTAAGTCGATTTTATTTATTTAAGTCTAAAAACATACAGACGACCTTGTAAAGGTCCCTGGAAGTCGATGGATGCATATAACTGGTCGTTGATGAAGTTTATAGGGGAGGCCTTCGTTCAGCAGTGGGCTTCATTTTGGCTTATTGATATGATGATGATACAGTCTTAAAAAAATGAAGATGAAACCAATAAAGCCATTAGTCGTCGAAACTTTCCATTTATATATTACTAGCTTTCCGCCCACGGTTTCGCCCGCGTGGTTTCTCGGCTTTTCTGCATTTTATTTTTTCTGTTTTTGCATCATTTAGCATTTATGCTCCGCTTCTATTGGTCTTAGCGTGATGATATATAGCCTATAGCCTTCCTCGATAAATGGGCTACCTAACACTGAAATAATTTTTCAAATCGGATACGTAGATCCTGAGATTAGCGCGTTCAAGCAAACAAACAAACAAACTCTTCCGCTTTAAAGTATAGAAGTATAGATTCAAATCATAACTCAAGACGACAACGAGCGAGTTATGTTGTTATTGGCGTCTACTGGCTGCGGTTCTTGGGTATGCATCAGGTAGGCAATCTATATGTCTGTTTGTAATCATTTATTTGGCCTCAGACTTCTTTTCGTCGATATATTCTGTGGGAGGGTCTTCTTAGATATACCGAGTTGATTAATAATTAATTAATACTTACTTACTCCTTGGTAGGTCAAAGAAAAACCCTGACAGACTTACTTATCTATGCAGGTAATATTTCCTAATTTATTTCACATTACTATACAGACACTCGTTTAGTTCGTAATTTTCAAATTACGTCTTTTCGATAAAATTTATATGCGTATTATTACCTAAATAATGGACACGAAACTATGGACACGAAACGAAATCGTGACAAAGCCTAGCCTTTCGAATTTCGACTTTCGGCTTTCGGCTTTCGGCTTTCGGCTTTCGGCTTTCGGCTTTCGGCTTTCGGCTTTCGGCTTTCGGCTTTCGACTTGTGACTTCCCACTTCCTACTTCCGACTTCCCACTTCCGATTTCCCGACTACCCGACTTCCCGACTATCCGACTATCCAACTTCCCAACTTCCCACTTCCGACTATCCAACTTCCCGACTTCCCACTTCCGACTACCCCACTTCCCGACTTCCCACTTCCCGACTTGATTCCCTACTTCCCACTTCTTACTTCCGACTTCCGGACTACCCGATTTCCCACTTTCCGACTTCTGACTTCCCGACTACCTGACTCCACTTCCGACTTCCCGACTTCCGACTTCCAACTTCCCGACTACCCAACTTCCCGATTTCCCACTTCTGACTATCCAACTTCCCACTTCCCGACTTAAGACTTCCCACTTCCGACTTCCAACTTCCGACTTCCGACTTCCCGACTTCCGACTTCCACCTTCCCGACTACCTGACTCCATTTCCGAACCTACCCCACTTCCCACTTCCCGATTTCCCACTTCCCGACTTGATTCCCTACTTCCCACTTCCTACTTCCGACTTCCGGACTACCCGATTTCCCACTTTCAACTTCCCGACTACCTGACATCCTACTTCCCGACTTCCCACTGCCCACTTCCGACATCAGACTTCCCGACTACCCGATTTCCTGACTTCCCGACTTCCCACTTCCGACTTTCGACTTCCGACTTCCGTCTTCCCAACTACCTGACTCCACTTCCGACTTCCCGACTACCTGACTCCACTTCCGACTTCCCGACTTCCCACTTCCGACTTCCTGACTACCCAACTTCCCGACTACCCGACTACCTGACATCCTACTTCCAAACTTCCCACTGCCCACTTCCGACTTCAGACTTCCCAACTACTCGATTTCCCGACTTCCGACTTCCCGACTACCCGACTTCCGACTTCCCGACTACCCGAGTTCCCGACTTCCCACTTCTTACTTCCGACTTCCCGACTACCCGACTTCCCAAGTTACCACTTCTTATTTCCGACTTCCCGATTTCCCAACATCCTACTTCCCACTTCCCATACCCGATTTCCCACTTCCGACTTCCAACTTCCGACTTCCCGACTTCCCAACTAACCGACTTCCAACTTCCCGACTACCCGACTTCCGACTTCCCGACTACCCGAGTTCCCGACTTCCCGACTTACCAACTAACCGACTTCCAACTTCCCGACTACCCGACTTCCGACTTCCCGACTACCCGAGTTCCCGACTTCCCACTTCTTACTTCTGACTTCCCGACTTCCCACTTCTTACTTCCGACTTCCCGACTACCCAACTTCCCACTTCTTACTTCCGACTTCCCGACTACCCGACTTCCCACTTCCCACTTCCCGACTTCCGACTTCCTGACTACCTGACTTCCGACTTCCGACTTCCGACTACCCGACTTCCCACTTTCGACTTCCAACTTTCGACTTCCCGAGTACCCATCTTTCCACTTCTCGACTTCCGACTTCCGACTTCCGACTTCCCGACTACCTGAATCCACTTCCGACTTCCCGACTACCTGACTCCACTTCCCACTTCCTACTTCCGACTTCTCGACTTCCCGACTTCCGACTTCCGACTTCCCACTTCCTACTTCTGACTTCCCGACTACCCGACTTCCCACTTTCGACTTCCAACTTTCGACTTCCCGAGTACCTATCTTTCCACTTCCCGACTTCCGACTTTCGACTTCAGACTTCCCGACTACCCGACTTCCCACTTCTTACTTCCAACTTCCCACTTCTTACTTCCGACTTCCCGACTACCCGACTTCCCAACTTCCCATTTCTTACTTCCGACTTCCCGACTACCCGACTTTCCAACTTCCTACTTCCGAACAACCCAACTTCCCACTTCCTACTTCTGACTTCCCGACTTCCCACTTCCCGACTTCCCACTTCCAACTTCCGACTTCCGACTACCCAATTTCCCAACTTCCGACTTCCGACTTCCCGACTACCTGACTCTACTTCCAACTTCCCGACTTCCCACTTCCCGACTACCCAACTTCCCGATTTCCCACTTCCGACTATCCAACTTCCCACTTCCCGACTTAAGACTTCCCACTTCCGACTTCCGACTTCCGACTACCCCACTTCCCGACTTCCCACTTCCCGACTTGATTCCCTACTTCCCACTTCCTACTTCCGACTTCCGACTTCCGACTTCCGAAATACCCGATTTCCCAATTTCCGACTTCCGACTTCCCGACTACCTGACTCCACTTCCAACTTCCCGACTTCCCACTTCCAACTTTCCGACTACCCAACTTCCCGATTTCCCACTTCCGACTATCCAACTTCCCACTTCCCGACTTAAGACTTCCCACTCCTTACTTCCGACTTCCCGACTACCCAACTTCCCAACTTCCCACTTCCTACTTCTGACTTCCCGACTTCCTACTTCCCGACTTCCCACTTCCGACTTCAGACTTCCCGACTACCCGATTCCCTGACTTCCCGACTTCCCACTTCCGACTTCCCGACTACCCGACTTCCCGACTTCCGACTTCCAACTTCCGACTTCCCGACTACCTGACATCCTACTTCCCGACTTCCCACAGCCCACTTCCAACTTCAGACTTCCCGACTACTCGATTTCCTGACTTCCGACTTCCCGACTACTTGACTTCCAACTTCCCGACTACCCGACTTCCCAACTTACCACTTCTTACTTCCGACTACCCGAGTTCCCGACTTCCCACTTCTTACTTCCGACTTCCCGACTACCCGACTTCTCAACTTCCCAGCTTCCCACTTCCCGACTTGATTCCCTACTTTCCACTTCCTACTTCCGACTTCCGGACTACCCGATTTCCCACTTCCGACTTCCCGACTACTCGACTACCCGACTTCCCGACTTCCGACTTCCCGACTTCCCACAGCCCACTTCCGACTCAGACTTCCCGACTACTCGATTTCCTTACTTCCGACTTCCCGACTACCCGATTTCCTGACTTCCCGACTTCCCACTTCCGACTTCCCGACTACCCGACTTCCGACTTCCCGACTACCCGATTTCCTGACTTCCCGACTTCCCACTTCCCGACTTGATTCCCTACTTCCCACTTCCTACTTCCGACTTCCGGACTACCCGATTTCCCACTTCCGACTTCCCGACTACCCGACTTCCGACTTCCCGACGTCCCACAGCCCACTTCCGACTTCAGAGTTCCCGACTACTCGATTTCCTGACTTCCGACTTCCCAACTACCCGACTTCTGACTTCCCGACTACCCGAGTTCCCGACTTCTCACTTCTTACTTCCGGCTTCCCGACTACCCGACTTCCCAACTTACCACTTCTTACTTCCGACTTCTCGATTTCCCAACTTCCTACTTCCCACTTCCCAGACCCGATTTCCGACTTTCGACTTCCAACTTCCGACTTCCCGACTACCTGACATCCTACTTCCAACTTCCCGACTTCCGACTTCCAACTTCCGACTACCCCACTTCCCACTTCCCGACTTCCCACTTCCCGACGTGATTCCCTACTTCCCACTTCCTACTTCCGACTTCCGGACTACCCGATTTCCCACTTCCGACTTCCAACTTCCGACTTCCCGACTACCTGACATCCTACTTCCCGACTTCCCACTGCCCACTTCGGACTTCAGACTTCCCGACTACCCGATTTCCTGACTTCCCGGCTTCTCACTTCCGACTTCCCGACTACCCAACTTCCCGACTAACCGACTTCCGACTTCCCGACTACCCGACTTCCCGACTACCCGACTTCCGACTTTCCGACTACCCGAGTTCCCGACTACCCGACTTCCCAACTTCCCACTTCTTACTTCCAACTTCCCGACTACCCGATTTCCTGACTTCCCGACTACCCAACTTCTCGACTTCCCACTTCCGACTTCCCGACTACCCGACTTCCGACTAACCGAGTTCCCGACTTCCCACTTCTTACTTCCGAATTCCCGACTACCCGACTTCCCAACTTCCCACTTCTTTCTTCCAACTTCCCGACTACCCGACTTCCCAACTTCCCACTTCTTTCTTCCAACTTCCCGACTACCCGACTTCCCACTTCCTACTTCTGACTTCCCCACTACCAGACTTCCCACTTCCCACTTCCAACTTCCGCCTTCCCGACTACCTAACTCCACTTCCCGACTTCCCACTTCCCGACTTACGACTTCCCTACTTCCCACATCTTACTGCCGACTTCCCGACTACCCGATTTCCCACTTCCGACTTCCAACTTCCGACTTCCCGACTACCTGACATCCTACTTCCCGACTTCCCACTGCCCACTTCCGACTTCAGACTTCCTGCCTACTCGATTTCCTGACTTCCGACTTCCCGACTACCCGACTTCCGACTTCCCGACTACCCGACTTCCGACTTCCCGACTACCCGATTTCCTGACTTCCGACTTCCCGACTACCCGACTTTTGACTTTTGACTTTAAACTTTCGACTTTCGACTTTCGGCTTTTGGCTTTCGGCTTCCGACTTCCGACTTCCAACTTCCCGACTACCCGACTTCCCGACTTCCCACTTCTGCTGAATTCCGAATTCCTGACTTCTGACTTTCGACATCCGACTTCCCGACTACCCGACTTCCCAACTTCCCACTTCTTACTTCCAACTTCCCGACTACCCGACTTCCCAACTTCCTACTTCCGACTACCCCACTTCCCACTTCCAACTTCCGCCTTCCCGACTACCTAACTCCATTTCCCGACTTCCCACTTCCCGACTTACGACTTCCCTACTTCCCACATCTTACTGCCGACTTCCCGACTACCCGATTTCCCACTTCCGACTTCCAACTTCCGACTTCCCGACTACCTGACATCCTACTTCCCGACTTCCCACTGCCCACTTCCGACTTCAGACTTCCTGCCTACTCGATTTCCTGACTTCCGACTTCCCGACTACCCGACTTCCGACTTCCCGACTACCCGACTTCCGACTTCCCAACTACCCGATTTCCTGACTTCCGACTTCCCGACTACCCGACTTTTGACTTTTGACTTTAAACTTTCGACTTTCGACTTTCGGCTTTTGGCTTTCGGCTTCCGACTTCCGACTTCCAACTTCCCGACTACCCGACTTCCCGACTTCCCACTTCTGCTGAATTCCGAATTCCTGACTTCTGACTTTCGACATCCGACTTCCCGACTACCCGACTTCCCAACTTCCCACTTCTTACTTCCAACTTCCCGACTACCCGACTTCCCAACTTCCTACTTCCGACTACCCCACTTCCCACTTCCTACTTCTGACTTCCCAACTACCCGACTTCCCACTTCCCAACTTCCCACTTCCGACTTCCGACTTCCCGACTTCCCACTTCCCACTTCCAACTTCCGACTTCCCGACTACCTAACTCCACTTCCCGACTTCCCACTTCCCAACTTACGACTTCCCTACTTCCCACATCCTACTTCCGACTTCCCGACTACCCGATTTCCTACTTCCGACTTCCGACTTCCGACTACCTGACATCCTTTTTCCCGACTTCCCACTGCCCACTTCCAACTTCCGACTTCCCAACTACCTGACATCCTACTTCCAAGTTCCCGACTTCCCGACATCCTACTTCCAAGTTCCCGACTTCCCGACTTCCGACTTCCCGACTACCCGACTTCCCAACTTCCCACTTCCGACTACCCAACTTCCCACTTCCTACTTCTGACTTCCCGAGTACCCGACTTCCCACTTCCGACTTCCAACTTTCGACTTCCCGAGTACCCGTCTTTCCACTTCCCGACTTCCCACTTCCCACTTCCCGACTTCCCTCTTCCCACTTCCCGACTTACCACTTCCCTACTTCCCACTTCCTACTTCTGACTACCCGACTACCCGACTTCCAACTTTCGACTTTCAGAATACCCGACTTCCAACTTTCGACTTCCAACTTCCGACTTCCCGACTACCCAACTTCCGACTTCTCGACTACCCGACTTCCCACTTCCCGACTTCCCACTTCCGACTACCCAACTTTCAACTTCCCTACTTCCCACTTTCTGACTTCCCAACTTCCCGTCTTCCGACTTCCTGACTACCTGAATTTCCACTTCCGACTTCCCGACTTCCCACTGCCCCCTTCCGACTTCAGACTTCCCAACTACCCGATTTCCTGACTTCCTGGCTTCCCAGCTTCCGACTTTCGACTTCCCGACTTTCGACTTCCCGACTTCCCGACTACCCGACTTTCGACTTTCGACTTTCGACTTTCAACTTTCAACTTTCGACTTTCGACTCGACTTTCGACTTTCGACTTTCGACTTTCGACTTTCGACTTTCGACTTTCGACTTTCGACTTTCGACTTTCGACTCGACTTTCGACTTTCGACTTTCGACTTTCGACTCGACTTTCGACTTTCGACTTTCGACTTTCGACTTTCGACTTTCGACTTTCGACTTTCGACTTTCGACTTTCGACTTTCGACTTTCGACTTTCGACTTTCGACTTTCGACTTTCGACTTTCGACTTTCGACTTCCCACTTCCTGACTACCTGAATTTCCACTTCCAACTTCCCGACTTCCCACTCCTGACTTCCGACTTCCCAAATACCCGAGTTCCCGACTTTCGACTTTCAACTTCCCGACTACCCAACTTCCCGACTTCCAACTTCCCAACTACCGGAGTTCCCGACTTCCCCCTTCCCCACTTCCCAACTACCCGACTACCCGACTTTCCACTTCGGATTTCCCAACTTCCCACTTCTGACTTCCCAATTACCCGAGTTCCCACTTCCCGACTTCCGCACTACTCGACTTCCCCACTATCCGACTTCCCCACTTTCCAACTTCCCGACTTCCCTAATTTTGACTGCCGACTTTCGACGTTCGACTTTCGACTTCCCGACTTCCCGTCTTTCGACTTCCTGACTACCTGACTTTCCACTTCCGACTTCCGACTACCTGACTTTCCAGTTCCCACTTCCCGACTTTCGACTTCCCAACTACCCAAGTTCCCGACTTACCACTTCCCGACTTCCCAACTACCCGACTACCCGACTTTCTGACTTCCCTTTACCCACTTCCGACTTACAACTTCTGTGTGTCATACTTATGCGTGTCAGACTTCTGTGTGTCAGACTTGTGTGTGTCAGACTTGTGTGTGTCAGACTTATGTGTGTCATAATTATGTGTGTCAGTCTTATGTGTGTCATACAGAGTGGAATGAATTTAAATAAAACACCTAACACGTCTTCCATCAATTCTGTTAAAGAATGTTCATGCAAAATTTGAAGTAGATTGGACCAAGGACGTTGTCCCATACAAACTTTGCCCCCCATTTTCACCTCCTTAGGGGTAGAATTTCGGAAAATACTTTCTTATCGGAACCCTACTTCATACAAAGAACACACAGGTCTCTACGATCATTGGTTTGGGCTGTGCTTTGATCCGTCAGTCATTCAGGACAAAGCATTTTATATGTATAGGTAGATAGATGATAAAATCCAACATAAGACTTTCAATTTCATGTTAAGGAAAATAATTACGAGATGCAGATCCGGTTTTGATGCTTAAAATAAAACTCGGTGCATTGAACGCGCCTCCGTGCAATTTGCAACGCAGAGTGCAATGTTGCCATAATAATATTATTTCTATATTAGCTTTCCGCCGTGTTTTCTCAACTTTTCCGTACTATAATAAGTATGTATTAGATATATAAACCTTACTCTTTAATCACTCTATCTATTTAACAAAACCGCATTGAAATACGTTGCGTAGTTTTAAAGATCTAAGCTTATATAGGGACAGAGAGACAGCGGGAAGCGACTCTGTTTTATACTATGTAGACATATTTTTTTTTCTTGAGGGATTATTATTATTTACACACTACACTATTCATTATATGTTGCACTATTTATAACTTAATATTTAGGTACTAATATATTAAATATAAAATAGTAATATATTAGTACATAATAAAGATATAAATAGTGCAACATATAATGAATAGTGTAGGCAATATATAGTTACAAAATATACTTATATTAAATTATCAATATATGTATGTACTCGTATAATTGTATAGGTACATCTCCCTCTCTCGTATTGTACTGTGCTGTGCCCATCAGGGTCCATAATTGATCCTTAGTTTTAAGCTTACCATCTGTTTTAATTTGTATGTACATTATGGAATGCAATAAAGAATTGAATATTTAATTACTTATCTAATGGCACAGTGGGCTAGCAATCGTCTTCTGCGCACGTAGAAATATAATTAACTATGAAAGCAGGGATCATTGCTCTAATGAAAAGATAAGTCGGATTGAAGTGCACTTAATAAAAAAAGTTTGTGCGGAAGTCTCGGTGTACGAGTTCGCGGGTTGTCCGGGTTTATACCTCAAACTAAGTATTTTATTTGTATTTTTTTATGAGATTACCCCGCAAACGAGCAAGTGAGCCACCAGACATCTGCAATACAAAAGGAGTTGCAGATGCGTTGTCGAGCCTATTCAAGGAAAAGGGAAGGGAAGGAGAAAAGGAACAGAAAGGGGACTGAGGGAGGAATTGGGACAACACACTCACCCTACGAAACGCAACAGTATGCATACTGCTACTTAACGACGATATTCTGTAGAAATGGAGGGTAGCACTTCCTCGGTCGTGCTGACTCCCATTTATGAAGGAATCCAACAAATACCAACAAACCCTCATGGAATCGAGCATCTAAAATTATCCGACTCGAAGGACCAGGCCAACACAGCAGGACACGACGAGCTTTTTCATGATATTTATAAACATTTACAAAAAAAATCTATCAACTTTTTACTAGACCAGATATAGAGTTAGTTTTTTTCCTTTATAAAGTAAAAACAGGCGCCTAGACGGCCAATAAAAAGTATAACAATAAGTTTGTGGCGTGGGTAAATTGAAAAAATTGTAGATAATAGACAGGTAGGTAATATTTCTCCATTAGACATAACCTTGTAGTTTTGTTTGTCATTGTTGATATTATTACGTTTTTTGTGTTGTATTTACCTACTTTTATCAGTGCTTTTACGTGTTAAAGTATCTTGACGTTTCGTGTGGCTTTTGATAACATAACTAAAAATACATACTTACTGCCTTATTCATAAAATACCGGCGACGTCGTTTAAACAAATATAATTAAATATTGACCTGTAAAAGTGTCTTTAAAGGATATATTTACAGAAATAAATATATTTTATCATTTAGACTGCTTCATAATATTCGTGGCACCTACATTCCCCGAAGGGAGCAGTACCTAATGTATGGTAGGTCACAGTTCGCCGACATGTTTAGGTCCCATATTATAAGGGACGCGCCTATTGCCACTAACCGGGCACAGATCCAAACTAAGGGCTGAGAATTTCATAAAAAAACTCAAGAAAGCTTTGCTCGAACTTGGAATTTTTCATAATCTCTCTCTCTCTTACAACTACTAGATTACTAAGGCATTTATTATTTAAAAATATAAATAGGTAACCTACCTTAACATCTTTCAGTGTTTTGAAAGATAATCTTTTGTTCTTCTGAATAATCTGTGAGTAGTTGCTTGCTTTCTGAAAAAAAAAAACTACATTTAATAAAAAATAACTACTAACTTCTTTACTATTAACTATGGCAGATGATGGTAAGGCTGGCTTGATTCCATAGAAATATATCTTTTATCTATGCTTTGTTCTCTTAGCATTGTCTAAACAATGCGAAGACACAGACCTTCTCTCGGTGAGAGGGAGTGGGCCGTAATCCACCACGCAGGCCCAGTGCAGGTTGGTAGAAGACATGTGACATTGTCTTCGAATTTAAAGAGCCGTAGCCGTGGTAAAACCCACCGTGCCGACATGGCCCACTAGAAACAGCCGCGATTTACCAATAGTATGTCACAGGTCAACCAAGTCACTGACTACCATTAGGAGAAAGGGAGAAAAAGAGAACGAAGGGGAATAAGGAAGAAATTGGTCCTTTGGCACCGTCGGTGTCGCTCCACACGACACCTAGGACTACCGAAGTACCTATGCATAGGTACAACTACTTCACGTCGATTTTCTCTGGGAGGGTAGTACTTCCCCGGTGGTGCCGAAATAATTAAAGTAACTTTTTGTAATGTAAAACGCGGGTGAAAACGCGGGGCACATCTAGTAAACCGTCATTCTCCTAGCCTTTTCCCAATTATGTTGGGGTAGGCTTCCAGTCTCCCCCCCATTGGGGTTCTCGCCTTGTCACGGCGGGGGGGCTTAGTAGCCGTGGAGTGGGCACACGGTGAAGCGAAGTGGAACCCCGGGGCGGGCGCTGCTCCTGCGTTGCATTAGCGACACTGCGGCTGAAGGTTTACGGGGCCGCCGAGGGCGAGGAGTGCCGGTATCACGGTGCGCCGCTCTGCCTGCCTTTTCCACACGCACAAAAAAAAATAGGCTTCCCGTCTAACCAGATCCAGCTTAATAGCATAACATACCATCACGCCTGTATACCCTGAAGAGTTAGGTAGAGGTGAACCAATGTACACAAACTAATGGACAAATTCAATAACACTTTGCTTGACCTGGGTCTCGAACCCAGGACATCCAGCGTAGCAATCACGCTTAGGACCACTAGACTAATGACAACAATCTCCGCAACACAATTTCTGGGCAACACCAATATTGTCAGGTTTGTTGTTCTATCAATAACCGACGGCTTTACATGCTCTCCGAATAGGGTTACCAGGTCGCCAAACCTAATAAAAAGCCAATTTGGCCGGGCATTTGGGTAAAAAGGCCGGACTCTCTACATTATTGAGGATTTTTGCTATGTATAAATAGTTAGGTACGACAAAAAAATTGTAGATATGTGTAATCAAGCTTTTATGATTATTGACTGCCTCGTTAGTCTAGTGGTCCCAATCGCGACTGCTACGCTAGAGGTCTTGGGTTCGATCCCCAGGTCGAGCAAAGTGTTATTGGGTTTGTCTATGAAATTCTTAGTAGCTCGGAGTCTGGATTTGTGCCCGGTGAATGGCAATAGGCTCGCCCCCTATTACATGGGACCTCAATATACCGGCGAACTGTGGGTGTACATTAAGTACACCTCTGCCTAACCCTTCGGGGAAGGCGTACAGGCGTGATGGTATGTTACCATAAATCTTGTTAAATTCTAATGAAATTCATAAATAGTCGACAATCAACTCGCCTTCGCTCGGCCACGCTCAGCTCGCTCGTTTGCAAAATGTAACAAGCCTAAAAAAAGCCGGAAAAACTAGACACCGTTTATTTTGGTCGGACACGGAATCAAAAGCCTACGTCCGGCTTTATTTGAACACCCGGCAACGCTATCTCCGAAGCACGGAGGGGTCACGATGTGTTAAGAATGGTAACCCATCAACAGACTGACCTCAGGCAGGCGTAGCTTAACTACAGATCATGATCAACGCTGTTGTAACTTAGTCACAAGTCATTCATCATCACCATTATCTTAGTTAAAATGCTAGCCAACAATTTAACTTCTATTGTCAGAAAAACGTGACCACTTTTCAATAGATCATAACTTTGTTGATTTAAATAGCTACACGTGTATTTTCACGTGTGTGAGACGACGATGGTATGTATACTGTTGCGTTTCGTACGGTGAGTGTGGAGCGCCGAAAGCCCAATTCCTCTCTCAATCCCCTTCCTTCTCTTTTACTCCTTTCCCTAACGGTAGGCGGCAGCTTCGTTGTGTTTTCTTCGCATTGTTTATACAATGCTGTCTGTTGGCATGTCTACATGCCAGCATGAATGGGTCGGCACGACCGGGGAAGTACTACCCTCCCACAGAATATCGACGTTTATTAGCAGTATGCATACTGTTGCTTTTCGTACGGTGAGTGTTAAGTCAGCTCAGTCCCCTTCCTTTTCTCCTTCCCCTCCATTTTCCTCAAATAGGCTCGGCAGCGCATCTGCAATTCCTTTGGTGTTGCAGATGTCTATGTGCGGCGATGACTACTTACCATCAGGTAGCTCGCCTGCTCGTTAGCCGAGTTATTCCATAAAAAAATACAAACCTTAAATAATTTCTGTCTCTTCTCCAAGTTATCCAATCTCTTCTCCATGTTGCACAGTTTGTTTTTGAAGTCGCTTGCGATGCAACGGCACAAGTTTAGTGACTCGCCGAAAATACGCATCTTACATTTGAATTGGTCGAAATCGTTGCGGAATCTGCAAAAATATCGTAATTTTTTTATGCATAGTTTTTTTATTCTAAGTAGATACGTACTTCGATGACTGCCTCATTAGTCTAGTGATCCTAAGCGCGAAGGTCTCGGGTTTGAGTTTAAGTCACGCACATCTGACTTGTCCAAATCATGTGCTCTATAGTTTTTTTTTTTGGAGCTAGGACATGCCGGTTTCCTCACGATGTTTTCCTTCACCGTTTTGGGAGCAGTGGTAATGAAATAATTGACATACACAAACCAGAGCGACTGTTTGGGTTCAAACCTACGACCTACAATTCGTTACCACTAGGCCACCACCGCTCTTCAAATTCGAAGACATTTGTGACATCTACCAACCCGCACTGGGTCCGCGTGGTGGATTACGGCCCACTCCCTCTCACCGAGAGGAGGCCTGAGTCCCAGCAGTGGGAAAATTATAGGCCGATTATGCTTTATGCCAAATGCTTTATATTACGGTGAACCTGCATGCGTGAGAGATTTTCTCGTTGGCGCGTGAAGTCTGCCAACCCGCAGTACGCTAGCGTGGTGGACTATAGCGTAATCCCTCTCATTCTTAGACGAGACGAGCCCAGCAGTGAAACAATATGTGGGTTCATGATGAGGCATACCTAGATTGAACAGTCTCAATCCCCTTCCTTCTCCTTTTCTCCTTCCGCTTTCTTTTTCTTAAATAGGCTCTGCAACGCATTTACAACTCCGTTGGTATTGCAGATGTCCATGGGCGGCGATGACTACTTACCACCAGGTAGCTCGCCTGCTCGTTTGCCGAGTTATCCCATAAAAGAAAAGAATATTCATACATACATACACTCACGCCTTTTTCCCACAGGGGTAGGCAGAAACTATGGACTGCCACTTGCTACGACTCTTGCATAACTCGTTCGCTTCTTCGACATTCATACATCTTTTCATACACACGCGCCGGTTGCGAGTACTACGCACCTGACCTTTTTGGAGAACCTCGCCGATAAGATCGGTGTACGTCCTTCTAGGGCGACCTCTCCCGACGCTGCCACTAACATTCGCCTTATAAATTCCATTCGTTAATCGTCTTTCATTCATTCTCTCGACAAGAGAGAATGTTGTTTACCTTGTAATTGATGAAGAAAGGGAGGTATTAGATAGAGCATCATGATGAATATCCATGGATATTCGGCTCATGCTGCTTATTGGCGCTTTGAGCCTAGGCCGAGCATGTTCCTGAGCTATCATACCATAGGAAACCGTCCCATGGCCACTACTATCAGAAGACGATTCATGTATCACTTTAATTTCCTTAAATTTCTTCACTTTTTGAGGCTTATGACTGTGATCACTTCTGCTTGCACACATGTTTTTAGAAATAGGTAATTTATTTACTTACTTACAGAAAATTTTGTCGTTTAGCTAAAAGTCAAAGTGATAGTTAAAGAATGAGACAGAAGATTGGCTTGAAGTTTTAGTTTGACGAAGGGATAAGAGAGGAAATCTTTATATTATTATTTGTTAAATATTTAAGCGATATGAAAAAAAAACTAATGCATAAAAATTTGCTAAGAATATAAAATTATAAACTAGACGACATCTAAGTATTGGTTATATTGCTAAGCTGGCAATTAACTAGTTGCTATAGTATTTCTAGATGGCGTTGTAAAATTTGTGCTCTAGTTAAAGCTACTTGATACAAGATGGCGTTGTTTAGTTGAAGGATAAAAGTAAAAGATGGCGTTAGTAGTATTGCTTACTTAACAAACAATATTCTGAATTTCGGACTGAATAGATTTACAATAAATGGAAAGAAATGCTTAAGAATACAGGCGTGATGATACTCATGTTAAAGTTATTATAATAGTTAAAACCCTAGGAGGTGCAATGCTTAAATTATGTACTCGTATAGGATATTCAACTAAAAATATCTCAATAAAATGACAGGAAAAAGATTCGATAAATGTTTATAATTGAGAGTAAAATTGTATTTTCTAAAGGGTTATGCAAAAGCTTCCATGGAATAAGGGGCGAACTTACACAAATCCTGACTCCGAGCTGATATTAAGATTTTCATAGAACACCCAATTGCAATAGCAACACTGCTGATGGATTTGGGAATGGAAGCCCGAAGGGTTAGACAGAGGTGTACTAATAACATTTTTTTTCAAACTCAAACTCAAACTCAAACTATTTATTTGCATACTAAGGTTTAGGGTTCTTAAGTATAACATATTTATGTACAGCTTACCGGTATGTTTAGTTCCATGTAATAGGGGGCGAGCCTATCGCCATTAATTGGGCACAGACTCTGAGCTGCTACTAAGAATTTGATAGAAATGACTAATGAGGCAGTCTAATGAGGAATTTGGGTACTAATAAATTAAAATCCATTTATGTTATTTGTAAACTCCATTTATTTCAATTATTTTAATCTTAATTTGTAGATAATAATTAGAAAAAAACGGTTCATATCAATACATAATATAGATAATATATTGACTAAATACTTATTTTGAATATTTTCATTATATAAAAAAGTACTTATTTTATTTCACAGACTTTCTCGCTGAATTTCAATCTAGTTTTTTGAAGGTGTATTTTAGATTTTTATCTATAAAAATTTATATTTATTAGCTGGATTCAATTCAGCGAGTTCTGAATTTTACGACTAAATACCAATCGTATTAGATAGTCGACCATTTTGGTCTAAATGAGATTTCCAATATGGTCAAATTTCTAATTCTTGACGAATTTTCTCTTAAAAATTTATTACATATTTATTTTGCACTATATTTAGTTAAAAAATACAATGTATTTAAATATACGAAGCGCGCGGGTAATTAAAGAAATTAATACTTTTAGAGATTAAAAAGATTGGCAGTTTTTAAATTTAAAGCCCTTTTTATAGTAAAAAATAAAAGATTTTGGGAGAAAAAATACATAATTACGTAAAAAATTACAAGGCTTGTGTGAAATAATTAAATATAACCTACCTATTTACAGATCTTTTATATTTTAAATAAATGAGAATATGAAGAATTTTCGCTCGCAGTTTCCGAAATAAAACACATTTTGACCAGACACAAGGTAACTTTTTCTTAATAATTAGGAACTGGAGTATTTTTTGTACTGTCCATTTCAAGATAAAATCATATTAAAAAAATAATTGCGAATAATTTTTATGGCACTTAATCTCCATATTTTTCCTTTTTGTTACCAATTTTTATACTTTTTAATGTAAAATTTTCGGCCATTTTACAGACATTTGCATTTTGCGTCGTGTGTGTGTTTCGCTCCAACGACTTCCGAAAATGAAGGGTTGAAAGACACGCTTGGTGCTACAATTTGCGAGTTTGTCTGGCTTCCCGAAGTCTGATAATCATACTTGATCACTTGAGGCTTAGTGGTATAAGTGATAATTTCGGGTTTAGTGGTATAAGTCACAATTTTAGGTTTGGTGGTATAAGTGATAATTTCGGGTTTCGTGGTATAAGTTACAATTTCGGGTTTAGTAGTATAAGTTACAATTTTGGGTTTAGTTGTAAAAGTGAAATACTCGGGTTTGGTTGTGAATGTAACGATTTCGGGTTTCGTTGTGTATGTCACAATTTTGGGTTCGGTTTGGTAGAATTTCTTTTCAGTGAATGTAGCGCTGAAGGTTTTTTGAATGGGGCCCTTGATATCTGTTTCGAATCCACCGGTTCCTGTGAATTTGGTTGATCCAGATCCGAAGTTCGATGAGCCGAATTGACTGTACTCTCCGGACTGGCTTTGTCCTTGGAGACCAATGCCTTTGATTCCGAAACCTCCTGCTCCAAGACCGGCAGTGGATCCTGAAGTGATTGCTCCCTTAACTCCTGCACTTCCGAAGGTGGACTTGACTCCTGAGATGATCTTGTTCTTCGTGATCTTGGTGGTGGTGTACTGAGAGAAGCGGACGCTTTCGGTTAGGCCGATGGCCCATTCGTACCATTCCAGGTCAAATCTGTAGAATGTGGCTAACTGGTTTCCGACTTGGCAACCTGTGGGACAATAAGAAAATAAATATAACATAACATCACGCCTGTATTCCCTGAAGGGTTAGGCAGAGGTGTACTAATATGCACACAAACTTCGCCGGTATGTTTAGGTCCCATGTAATAGGGGGCGAGCCTATTGCCATTAACCAGGCACAAATACAGACTCCGAGCTGCTACTGAGAATTTCATAGAAAAACCCAATAACACTTTGCTCGACCTGGGGATCGAACCCAGGACCTCTAGCGTAGCAGTCGCGCTTAGGACCACTAGACTAATGAAGCAGTCACTTTTACATAATAATTATGTAACATACCATCAAACCAATATTTCTCGAAGGGTTAGGTAGAGGTGTACGTATTGTACTGTACACTCATACTTCGCCGGTATGTTTAGGTCCCGTGTAATAGGGGGTGAGCCTATTGCCATTAACCGGGCACAAATCCACTCTGAGTTGCTACTGAGAATTTCATAGAAAAACTCAATATGGACCTCTATTGTAGCAGACAAATAGACTAGACAGTCTTAGTTACGTTCTTTTTTATACACGATATTTTAAAAAAAAGTGTGTTTACCAGAGTCCCAAGAGTAGATGCCTCTAAGTACGAAGTGGTTGTCGCCGGTAGTGCACGCGAGAGCACTGCCAATGTCCACCTGTAAAACATAGGATGAGGTTATTAGAAGTGCGGCAAAATCCGATAGTGATTTAATGTCATTGTTCAAAATGATTGCAGCGAATACATTCGATTGCATCACTAGACACGGTAGAATGTAACTAAAGTTAATACGCAAAAAAATATGTTTTTCTTGTAAAATCCGTTAGTATAATGGTATTATAATGCCTGCAAGAAAGAAATTGAATATAAAGTAGTTAATATATTTATTTTGTTACGCATTTCAAAGTTAACTTTTACGTAATCTGGAACAGCTACGCTTTAAGTCGTCTGTCAAAAAACGGTTTACATGCCTTAATGGACAAAGTATAGGAATACATCTTTTTAAAAAAAAAGCTTACTAGCAACGTGGGTCACACATTACTAGTATTTTTGTTTACGCCTCGTACTAAGCTAAATGCTTGTATTACGAGTGGGTTCACGTCGGTAGTGCAATGGGTGGGGTTCGAACCGGCAACCACATGATCGCAAGTCCGACGCCCTAGCCATTAGGCTACCGCCGCTTTAAACTATTGTTAATTAACTACGTAAGTACTAACATACTATTTTCATAATCTAGGTGTAGTAATTAATATGATCATATAATTTGCATCGCAATGTGACTTGTTGAAATATGTCTTGCTCGAAATTAAAATTTGAACACTGTATATTTACAGTGGGTTATAGCTATTACCTGACCCACTTAGACGCCGCCGGCCCATCTAGGGTGGGTCAGGTTATAGCTATAACCCACTGTACCTACCATATTTCATGCAAATAAATCATCATCAACCCAGCACATTGTCCCACTGCTAGGCACGGGTCTCCTCTCACAATGAGAGGGAGATAAAGATTAAGATGCAAATAAATAACATACCATCACGCCTGTATTCCCCGAACGGTTAGGAAGAGATGTACTTAATGTACACCCACAGTTCGCTAGGTCCCATGTATTAGGGGGCGAGCCTATTGCCATTCACCGGGCACAAATCCAGACTCCGAGCTGCTACTGAGAATTTCATAGAAAAACCCAATAACACTTTGCTCGACCTGGGGATCGAACCCAAGACCTCTAGCGTAGCAGTCGCGATTGGGACCACTAGACTAACGAGGCAGTCGAGGCAAATAAATAAATAAAAATAAATAAGTAAATAAACGGATCTTTGGACGCTCTCCTAGTTTAAAGTTTAGATTTTATACTATGGAGCGCCGGAGGCCCAATTGTTCCCTCAGACTCCTTCCTTCTCCTTTTCTCCTCCATCCCTCCGTCTTTCTATGCTAGTAAGCTTTTTTTAAACTAGTCTGATTTCTTACCTTGCAGATGTTGTTAGCAGGGTTGGTAGGCTGTCCACAAATGCAGCTGTCTTGCTCATATTGTTCTTGCAGATGTGGGTAGTCCTGGCTGATCTTGGACTGGCATTCACCAGGGTTCAAAAGAGACACGTTCAAGCCGTGCATGATGCTGCCAAGAAGATGAGCTGAAAAGAAAGAAGGAGAAATTGGAAACCTTTGCCTGTTGAAACACAAGATCTGACTCAGAGAGAGAGTGCAGTGATACTCTAGTGATATGACCATTAGACTGCCAAGTCGAAGGTCTCGAGTTCGTACCAAAGACCTCTGACTTTTCGAAGTCATGTGCGTATTAATAATTAATTATCACGCGCTTAAGCTTGGAAACCTGCATGCCTTAGAGATGTTTTTTTTTTTAAAAAGCTTACTAGCAATGTGGGTCACACTAGTATCCTTGTTAACCCCTCGTACTAAGCTAAATACTTGTGTTACGAGTGGGTTCACGTCGGTAGTGCAATGGGTGGGATTCGAACCGGCAACCACATGATCGCAAGTCCGACGCCCTAGCCATTAGGCTACAGCCGCTTCAAAATTTTCTTGACGGCGAGTGAAGTCTACCAACCCGCAGGAGGCTAGCGTGGCGGACTATAGCCTAATCCTCTCGTACTCGTTCGGAGACTCGTGCCCAGCAGTGGGACAATGTAATGGGTTGAGGGATTAGGCTATAGTCCACCACGCTAGCCTACTGCGGGTTGGCAGACTTCACACGCCGTCAAGAAAATCTCTCAGGCATGCAGGTTTCCTCACGATGTTTTCCTTCACCGTTTAAGCGCGTGATAATTAATGATTAATACTCATATAACTTCGCAAAGGCTTTTTTAATTTATTGTGAATCTCGAATACCCGGAAGATCCGCTTAAAATACCATATACATCGACCTAAAATTTATGGTGAAAAATAAATATGTTAATCTTACCAAAAAATTTTGCGAAACGACACAATGTTCCAAATAAATATATTATCCATATAATTAGCATAGAAACTATAGGATTATAACATAACAACGTTATAAAATGTAACAAATAAATAAAATTGCGAAATTCCTTGGATTTTTTGCAACTTTTGGCATTTGGAAGTCATCAATTGTGTTGTATTGGTTAATATTCGTATGACAAGGTTGTATGTCGTACTCAATGACACGTATTGTGCTAATATATTATTTAACCTGTCAAGCGAGATATTTCAGACACAATAAAAAAACTATTGTTTTTAGCGTTCGACGGAATTCGACTCAGGGGTTGATTTTTCTGATGACTTTTATTAACAGTGACTTATTTATTTTTTTATATTTAGACAACGGCAAACGAGCCAACTGATGGTAAGTGGTAATTGTCGCCCATGGACATCTGCAATTCGAGAAGAGTTGCTTAAGCGTTGCCGACCCTTAGGGAGCAAAGTAGGAAGGGGACTGAGGGAGGAATTGGGCCTCCACACTCACCGAACTAAACACAACAGAGTATATTAACCAGTAGCTTTCCGCCCGCAGCTTCGCTCGCGTGCTTTCTCGGCCTTTCTCTAAATTTATTTTCTACAAACTCTTATTTTCACAAAGAAATGAATTTTCTAATTAAAGAAAATTTCATAGTGAAAGACATAGTAATGTCTTCAATTGATGGTGCTGACGTGGAAGAGAAATTCGACATCACAGGCAGTGGTCTCGGTAGCTTAGTTGGCAACGCGTCTGGTGTACTTAACCAGAGAGACGCAGGTTCAAACCCTGCCTGAGATCGAATTTCTCTTTCACTATGAAATTTTCTTTAATTAGAAAATTCATTTCTTTGTGAACATTTCGCAATATTTAATGCTACAAACTAATAAAAAATAAACTCCTATTTTATTTATTTGTAGTATAGATTTTATATGAAATACAACTGTTTCCTCTTTCCTCTGTCTTCTCACCGAAAGGAGGCCTGTGGCTGATTATGATTATGATGGCGCCTATATTTCCCGAAAGGTAAGACAGTACAGTTCGCCGGTATGTTTAGGTCTTATGAAATAGTGAGCCTATTGACACAGTATTAAATTATTGCCATTAACTGAGCACCAAAGTCAGTCTTATATTATGTATTGCAAGTAGACCATTATTAAAGGTACTTTTGAATTGTCAAAAAATAGGTTCCAAATATGTAGTGGGTTTTATGTAGAAGAATCAGCAAGAAACCCCATGTTTCAAAGACCAAACTCCGAGCTGCTAGGAAAGCTAGCTGCTGCATAGAAAAAACCCAACAATACTTTGCTCGACATCTTAAATTTAATTGTTTTTCTGTTAATATAGGGTAAAGCACCCTATTACTGACACCCCCCCAATTTATTGACACTCTATTTTTATTATCAAAATATAAGGAAACTTGGTAACTTAAGTGCGTTATTTATTAAAATGATTTTAGATAGTTTATTTTTGTATGCCACTGGCACAACTAATCTGTTAAAAGAACTAAGACGGCGCCAAATAGCTGATTCAAGCAGTGCAATCAGTGAGTTTGAGGGAAAAATTTGTTTTTCTTAAAATTTCAATAAGGTAATCGTTCATTTGAATCATGTTAAAGTATTCAGAAATTGGAATACCTTTCTTTGAATGTTGTGTTATTTTAATTTTGAAGGTTTGTATAGCAGATTTCAATGGTTATTTCACTATTTACTGTGTTAGTTGATTTTTTATAGGGTGTCGGTTTTTGGTACGCCGATAATAGTGAAATTCCAATTTATTGACACCCATGTCAATAATTGGAATTTTCAAATAAGTTTTGGAAGAGGCTAATTCAATTGTATATACCTAGTTTATGACTTGATATATGACTACAAATAAGATTGAAGTCAAAATACACCTTTATTCCAAATTCCGACATGGGTGTCAAATCAATATTCTGTATACAAACATCAGTGTTGATAATTGGCCAAGGCTATGTCAATAATTGGAATAAAATGAAGACATAGGTACTCAGATTTTTTCTTACAGAAGTTTCATCTTTGAATACTTCTGCATCCTTTACACTCATAAAATAAGGATTATGCAAGTTATGAGCAGATAATAATGCGGTTATTTCGCGAACGAACATTTCGCTTGTGTCGCATGATCGCTTTCATTAGTGCTTAGGTATGTGTTTTGTAGTTAGACAATTCCTAATATAAAACTTCGAACAACATTGATTAAATGACTTCAGAACCCTTAACATAAAGGCCGTCCGGGTTCTGCTACTCTCCTGACCGAAGACGAAGAAAATTACTTAGCGGAGTGGATCAAGAATCATTAAAGATAGAGAAAATTCTCCTATTCAAATTCCAAAATCTATTTTATCCGAGTATACTCCAATCAAGTTGCAGAATATACTCGTACTTCGGCAGTCAGACACTTCAAAAATTAAAATAAAAGAAGAAAAGGCTTAGGAAGGAATTAAAAAAAAAAGGAAAAGAAGGAACAAGAAAAATAAATAATGCTCAGAAAAAAATTATAAGCAGAAGCCTAAAAAATAAGAACACGGGTAAAGAAGTTGATATAGCCAAAAAGTTGTTATTTAGCTATGAGTTTTATTTTATCACATGAAAAATTTAAAAAAGCCCCACAGGAGTGTGCTAGAAGAAGATTGTGAACTTACTACGTACAATTAAAAACCACCCAGAACCCAGTTAAAAAAATAAAGCATTGACTGTAGAAGAAATTGAAAGATTTTAAACACTGAGATAATACCCAAGTAGGTACCTATTTAGAAGTTCCTCTTGAGAATTACCTCATTATTTCCAGTGATTTCAAGTATAAACAAAAAATACGATTTATTTGTTAAGTTGACTGATTATACTCAAATTTTTCTATTTGTAAATACAATTTCATAATAAAATAGGTTAATTACAAACAATTAAGATTTGTTTTATTTTAAAATACTGTATATAATTCTTATTATTAGGTAAACCTACTAAGAAAATTGCAGTGTCAATAAATTGGTTCAACACATGACGATAATAGGGCGGAATGTGTCAATAATTGGGCAAATCATAGTAAATCAATAAAACTTGAAAAAATAATACCAAATATCATAGAAATATATTTTTTGTTAATTATTAAGGAAATACAATACTTGCTCTATTATTATAAATCGAATATCCAACGGGCAATACCGTAAAATGACAGATATTAAACTATTTCGGCACGATAGCCCTTAAAGTGTCAATAATTGGGTATCTTACCCTATTTGGACATAAACATTTTAAAATTATTTATGATAATTATATGGAACATAAAAATAACTATGTATGAATCGATAGAATTGCATAAAATTAATATAATTCATCAGGTTTTTTTATTAACACGTCGATAGCTCAAGGCGAAATCAGATAATAATTTAAAAACTAGTGATTTATTGTAAATCAATAATTGATATTCAATAATGGGCAGGAGCGCATTTTTATGCGCGTGACATTGCAGTTTATTTACGAATCGCCATTTTGTAGGCTTGCTGACAAATCGGACACCAATACAGAGTGGAAGGGACATCGTCGCACATCCGCTTACCACGAATTCAGTACATGATTCTGGACCCCCTTGCGTAGGTACATATTTTTTGTCGGTTATGAAAAAAAAATGACTGCCTCGTTGGTCTAGTGGTCGCAATCGCGACTGCTACGCTAGAGGTCTTGGGTTCGAGCCCCAGGTCGAGCAAAGTGTTATTTGGTTTTTCTGTGAAAAAAAAAACTGGCTTTTCATACATAGCATAGCATAGCATACCATCACGCCTGTATTCCCCGAAGGGTTAGGCAGAGGTGTACTTAATGTTCACCCACACTTCGCCGGTATGTTTAGGTCCAATGTAATAGGGGGCGAGCCTATTGCCATTAACCGGGCACAAATCCAGACTCCGAGCTGCTACTGAGAATTTCATAGAAAAACCCAATAACACTTTGCTCGACCTGGGAATCGAACCCAGGACCTCTAGTGTAGCATTCGCACTTAGAACCACTAGACTAATGAGGCAGTCATGAGGTGAGTGAGGTTTTTCATACAAAAGTACAATACAGACCTACACGATCAAAATGTATGGAACAGCCTACGAATAAATGAGTATTATTTATTCGTAGGGAACAGCTGATTTTTTAAAACATAACCGACGAAAAATATCTACGCAAGGGGGTCCAGAATCATGCACTGAATTCGTGGTAAGCGGATGTGCGTTGATGTCCCTTCCACCCTGTATATTCGGACACAGTGTCCGAATTGACACAATTAAATTTTACTTAATATTTCTTTCACTGACAATTCGGACACTAATAAAAAAAGGAGTTTTGTAACGTTAGAAAACGGTACGTTAATTGTAGAAATCCGTCCTCTATTCAGCCTTTAGTTGTAGAAAAACTGTTTTTAACGAATGCCGTTGCTAATCAATAATATTGTAGGTTATTTTTATTTGTTCAAGATTTCAGAGATCGTAGTAGTAGCTGCTACTGGGAATTTTATATAAAACCCAATAGTACTTTGCTCGACCTGGGGATCGAACCCAGGACCTCTAGCGTAGCAGTCGCGCTTAAGACCACTAGACTAACCTTGTAACCAAATTTATTCCTCTTTTTTTAACATATTGTAGGCCTTGCCACGTGAACAATGTCTAGCCTACCTATCAATCACAATTAGGATGATAATTAGTAATAATTAGCCCAATAAATATGCAATAGGCGAATATTTACGTGTTTCATTTAAATATTTTGATATGTATCTTTAAGTTTTCGCGAGATTCATAATTTATTATGTGCCTAACGTTTCCTGCCAACGTGGTGAGAAAAAAACATAAGTGACATTTAAAAAATATTATTTATTCATACCAAAAAGGATATTTAAAAAAAAACACTAGTGATCCGTACTTAGATTCTCGATTTTCACAGTGGATTTTCAAAAAATCTAAGCTATTAGTTATTAAATAGTTTTTCTGTTTGACTTAGTCTAGTGGTCCAAGCGTGACAGCTACGCTAGAAGTCTTGGGTTCGGTTTCTAAGTTCGAGCAGTGTTACTGGGTTGTTCTATGAAAATCTCAATAGCATCTCAAAGTTTGGATACGTGCCCTGTGAATGGCAATAAGCCTAACCCCTATTACATTGCACCTAAACATACAAGCCGATTGTGGATGTACCTACATTCAGTACACTTCTGCCTAACCCTTCGGGGAATACAGTTATATTATGACCTGATTGACTGTAATTCAGGGCCGCAAATCTTCAATCAACTTCAAAAGTCAAAGTCAAAATCATTTACTCTAATTGGACACTTCATTAAACACTAGCCGTGTTGCTTTGAATTTCTCAAAATTTGATTATGTAACTATTTGTATGTTAATTCTAACAAGAATTTGAATAATTGCTTCCAATTATACTTTTAATAGGCTCGCCCCCTATTATATGGAACCTAAATGTGCCGGCTAACTGTGGGTAATTAGTACACCTCTGCCTAAACCTTCGGGGAATACAGGCGTGATGGTATGTTATGTTATCTAATAATATTTTAACTATTGTCTGGACTTAAAAAGAGACCATGATTCTATGAGTTTGTTTCGGCATTTCTTTTCAGAGTTCGTCAGATAGGAAATGCTGGGGACATTTTACTAAAAAATTTGAAACCTCGACTTGTTAAAGTGTCTTTAAAAGATCTATTTACCGAAATAAATATCATTTAACATGTTAATTCTTATTTGCGTCCAATGACGTCTTATAAATATCATCTTTTTTAAGCCCTGGGGCCGTATTACCACGTATTAATGCCATCATTTTTAGGTTGTAAAAGAGGGACGCCACTATTTAACCTGTAGAGCGGCATCCCTCTCTCACAACCTGCCCTGGCCCCTGCTCTTTGAAAAGTCAAAGGTGCATTAATAATTTCAAATAAGACCACCGCGCACCTTTTATAAGTTCTAATCATTACCAATAAGCAGTAAATTGCTAAAATAATTTGGTTTTTAAATGTCACAGAATATCATTAGTTTATAATTAACATGAAATTTAAGTATCAAAGTATCTCAAATGCAATTTAAAGCAAGTAATTTTCATAGTAATTACCAATTAAAGTGAATATTTTAACATTTTGAAATGATAACGGAAAATTTTCAACACCATTTTTTTCTACATACCGTCACGCCTGAATTCCCCGAAGGGTTAGGCAGAGGTGTACTAATGTACACCCACATTTCGCCGGTATGTTTAGGTCCCATGTAATAGGAGGCGAGCCTATTGCCATTAACCGGGCACAAATCCAGACTCCGAGCTGTTACTGGGAATTTCATAGAAAAACCCAATAACACTTTGCTCGACCCGGGGATCGAACCCAGGACCCCTAGCGTAGCAGTCGCGCTTAGGACCACTAGACTAATGAGGTAGATTTTTTTAAATTTTTAAAATACAATTTTAGTATATAATTTTATTTGTAAAGAATTAATATCTTTTATCATTACGAAGAGGTAAAGTTTGTTTGGCTGTAGGGGATAATCTCTGGATGTACTGATTTTGAAAATTCTTTACCAATTTTGAAAATTCTTTCACTAATAGAAAGCTACATTATTCCTAAGTAACGTAGGCTATAAATATATTATCCCGTAAAATGAAAAGAAACGGCGAAACGCGAAGTCCACGCGGGCGAAGCCACGGGCGGAAAGCTAGTTTGTTTAGTATCGTTTTAGTAAAATTAACACAAAATTATGTAGATATTTTCGTTTAAAAAATATTGGTGGCTTCTCGAAACTTATTGCAAAATGTAATGGAAAATTTTCACTGTTTACAGTATTATTTAAAATTAATGTGACATGACTGCGTTTGAATTAACATTTTATTGAGCTTAATTTACTCGGTATTTTCTTAGGTATTTAGGTAATGTTGAAACAATTCATGAATTCATGATACTTAATATAAAATTGTTAATTTACGTCGATATTTTACGCATCGCAGCAATTTTAAGATTAAGTATGAATTACCATTAATTATATTCATTGCATTCGATGGCACTTAGGTAATAACTCAGCTGATAATTCGATCAGATAAGCAGTGCTTGCCACGGTCAGTAAACAGATGGGTAACGATTTCTAACACTTCGTGCGTTGATGTAAAGCCGTCGCTTATCACGGTCTCTGAATATTATCATAGGTTGATCAACCAAAGCCTAATTAAAATTTGACGGTGGAATTTCCCAAACTCTTTCACAATTAGTTCTACTAAACGTTAAGAGTAAAATTAATGACATAGGCTTGTCCATAACTTGGTTCTCGGCTGCGTGAAGATGATTACATTACGACATCGTGCAGTAACACGCGTTAATATATTTATAACCGGTTTGGTTATGTACCGACGGCAAAACAAACAAGATTTTATTGGATTTTTTTACATTTGTTATTTTTTTTATAAAATATCTTTTAAATTTTAGTTACCATACTCCTCCGAAACGGCTTGATCGATTATTATGAAATTTTATATTATGCATGTTTAGTAGGTCTGAGAATCGTTTTTTTTTTAATAATCGTCGGTAGCCTAATGGCTAGGGCGTCGGACTTGCGATCATGTGGTTGCCGGTTCGAAACTCACCCATTGCACTACCGACGTGAACCCACTCGTAACACAAGCATTTAGCTTAGCACGAGGGGTTAACAAGAATACTAGTAATGTGTGACCCACATTGCTAGTAAGCTTTTTTTAAAGAAAAAAAAAATGTGGCATTAAACAAGAAAACTGTACTCCATGTGGGCGAAGCCGTGGTTGGACGGCTAGTAGAATATAAATACAATAAGATTCAATGTGTGGTTTGTGTTTAGGATTTTTTTAATGTTATTACTCGGCAAACGAGCAGGCGAGCTACCTGATGGTAAGTAGTCATCGCCGCCCATGGATATCTGCAAAACCAAAGGAGTTGCAGATACGTTGCTGAGCCTATTTAAGGAAACTGGAGGGGAAGGAGAAAAGGAGAAAGAAGGGGACTGAGGGAGAAATTGGACCTCCGGCGCTCCACACTCACCGTACGAAACGCAACAGTATGCATACTGGTACTTGACGTCGATATTCTGTGGGAGGGTAGTACTTCCCCGGTCGTGCTGTTCCATTCATGCTGGCATGTAGAAATGTCAGCAGGCACTGATACTACTAGATCCAATGAAGTAGCTTATTTCTATATTAACTTTATAAAGAGGTAACATTTTTGAGTTTGTGAGGTTGTATGGGGCAGTCTCTGGATCTACTGAACTGATTTTGAAAATTCTTTTACTAATAGAAAGCCACGTTATTTGTGAGTGTCATAGGCTATATTGCCTTACAGAAGTGGGCACGAGTCAGCAAGTCTTAAATACAATGTCAATTTTATTTAAAAAAATATAGGTATGTTACGAAAACGAAATAAGTTTATTTTTATAATGGTTACTTGCGAATATAAACTGTTCGATCACGGAAGTCACAGGGTTTAAATAAAGATCTTCAAATAATCTAAAACATAACTTATTTCTTTATAAATTTTGCAAAATATTGTGTCTGTGCTAAAATTAAAAATTCCGTTGTCAATTGCAACAAATGATATTGATATTGATATTAATATTGCAAATATGAAATTCTCAGTAGCAGCTCGGAGTCTGGATTTGTGCCCGGTGAATGGCAATAGGCTCGCCCCCTATTACATGGGACCCAAACATACCGGCGAACTGTGGGTGTACATTAAGTACACCTCTGCCTAACCCTTCGGGGAAAACAGGCGTGATGGTATGTAAAAAAAAAAGTTTTGTTTCGAAAATGATTTTTTTTTTGTTATATTTACTTACGAATATAAACTGTTCGATCACGGAAGTCACAGGGTTTAGATAAAGATCTTCAAATTATCTAAAACATAACTTATATTAGTTTTTGCTGAATTTTCGAAAACTAAATATCAAATGTGCTAAAAATATTCTGTTGTAAATTGCAACAAAGACATTTAAACAAACAATTAAGAAAATGCTAATTTATACTACAATCACCGGATTCCTTCGGAAACAGGTCTCGTTCAATATCATCAGTCCATTTAATATAATTGGCAAAAAAAATACAATCATGTATTATCATAAAAATTTGCATGCGTTGTTTGGATAAAAAAGCACGCATGGATTTTGACCGATTGTTTTAAAACATGTATAACTATTAATTAAAATTCGTTACAAAATCAATGTGGTCACGTATCAATAATGATTTGGTTATATTTAGTAGCTGATTTCAATAGAGAGGTATTTAATGCATTTGTATATTTTAGGAAACTTAATTTCAATGTCTTTTTATTTAAAAGAGGCCAGTTTGCGTCCCTACATACGAGTGAGTTTGCGCTACTGTTATACTTAATATAGCATCACGACAGTATTCCTCGAAGGGTTAGGCAGAGGCGTACTAATGTACAGCCACACTTCACCGGTATATTTAGGTCCCATGTAATAGGCGGCGAGCCTATTGCCATTAACCGGGCACAAATTCAGTCTCCGAGCTGGTACTGTGAATTTCATAGAAAATCCCAATAACACTTTACGCGACCTGGGGATCGAACCCAGGACCTCTAGCGTAGCAGTCGCGCATTGGACCACTGGACTAATGAGGCAGTCAATTAATATATATCTATATAAAAAAATGAATCCCTATTCCTCTTAGTCACGCCAAAACTTGAGAACTTTTTTTTTTAAGTTTTCTAATACTTATTAGAAGGTTCTTATAAAAAAAAAATTGCGTAGAAAATTGGCAAGATAGGACAACTTCTTTTGGGTCAGCTAGTTAATTATAAAGTAATCTAATTCAACAAGAAGGGTCAAAGTTATATCATGGTTTTTTTTTTGAATTCTGGCACCATAGTTCTGCATTCTATTCAAAAGTTTGTTGATTATCATGTCATGTAAACCACTTTGCAAGACGCCTTCAGTTTCAGACAAAGATAATATAGTCTCTTGTATCACATTTTTATTATTGAGAAATCTTGGGAGGTTTTATAGGTAACTTTTACAGACTTGTTTTTGATAAAGTTATTTTAGTGAAAGAAAAATAAGACTGCGGGCAGGATTCGAACCTGCGTCTTTTAGTTAAGTACACCAGACGCTATGATCGCTAATCTCCCGCGAGTCTCACCCGCCAGATCGAAATTTGCTCTCACATTTTTTAGTTTATGTCTTTGAGGTGACGTCAGTTTTTGCATGGAAAAAGCCAAAATATTGTTTTTGATAGGTTAATAGTTTAACGGTTTAAAATAATGGGTTATGTTGGGCCCGCAATGACCGAATATAGGTGTATCATCATCAGCAGCTTCCTTAAACTCATTAATTAAAAACAAACTGAGATATTATCATTGGCGCACCAAATTTGGATGCCTTGTGCTATAAGGGAAATCAAGTTCTTAGTTAACAAAACCAAATTACTTATAATCATTATAATTTATTCAGTTTATCGTTTTGTGTGCAAATTCCGCGATGAATCGTCGTGTCGTGTCAACCTTGAATTTTAATATCCATAATCTTATTTAACTTAAATATCTTGACGTTACTTAATACGGCGAGATTGGGGACGAATTAGTATTAACATTTTGGAGGTGGGTAATTCTGTCTGATTTAGAAAAAAAGGAAAATTTATTCTTAGAAGTTTTTAATTGTTAATTGGTGGAATAAGTTCCCTTTACGATTTGTATTCCTTTTCTTCATCAAAAATATATGTACCGAAGATATCTAATTTTCTTCACAACTTCTTCATACAACATTCTTTAATGTATTTTGCTTTATAAATAACATAAAACTACAACTTGAGGTTAGTTACTCATCGGATCTAAGCTTGATGTGTTTAAAACTATATATTACATAATATAAATCCGCGGTAATAATGGCTTATTTCTTTTTTCTATGTGTGTATGTAAGCCTTTTACCCTTTAATTTCTTTGTACATAAAATGAATCATAAAAATTTCTTGATGAAATATTCACGGAAAGTTTTTTGTTTAATAGAAAAGTTGTATGAACTTTAAATATTTTTAGGTACATTTTATATAGACTGTGGCGTGATAATTTATATAAAAAAAAACAAGTTGTACTTCATTAATTTTGAGCTCTCGCGATAACGGGTATGTCCCTTTTCGGCGAATCACTTTATCTATTAATTTGCATGTCTTATGAGTCATAAATTTCGCTGTGGCTGTAGGTGTGAGGTCCTTTACTGGGCGATAAAAATTAGTTACTATGCCGAAAACTATCAAATAGGAAACGCTAAAACTATATAAAATTATTCCGCAGGGTATCAAAATACATTTACTAAAATTAAACTAATTTTGCTTGATTAAGCCAGAGGTTAGCCAGATTCTAGATAATGTTTAGTTTACGTAAAACACACAAACTTTCACATACTCTCACCTTGTTGAAAAAGCCTACATATTGAGTTAAATAAACTTACTAAACTAAGTTCTGAGAGGAGACCCGTGCCCAGCAGTAGGACGATGTAATTGGTTGATGATTATGAACAAAAGGAAAGTAACTAAGTCTACTGCTACAAGCATAGCAACCGGTCTTTAATCTATTTCTGTGCGGTCAGTTCTCAAAAATTGTTTGGGTCACAAATCAAATAATTAGTGATTCATCTTCAAATAATTGTGTACCAATGTGATTTGAGTTACAACAAAAAATATTATTTGTCCTCTCAAGGCTACAGATTATTTGATTAACAAGTAAAACACGTGTTTCTTGAAGTTAATTACATGATTTTTCCTGTATCACTTGCACCCGTTAAAGAGGTGATTCTACCCGTCGTAGGTACTCGACAACTTTTCCTATGAAACCCATACCTTATTCGTGAAACATAAATACATCTTCCTATACAAAGGTAAACAGACCACATTTCGGCATGTATGGAAAGTCGTTTATTTGTTTTACGTATTTGTAATGGGTTTAATAGGGAAAGTTGGTAAAAAAAAAACTGAATTTATAAAACAAATAAAAATGAAAAAACCGACGACCCCGACGCAAAAACGACGGCGTGTTATAAGTTTGACGTGTGTGTGTCTGTCTGTGGCATCGTAGCTCCCGAACGGATGAACCGATTTTGATTTAGTTTTTTTTTTGTTTGAAAGGTGAACTAGTCGGGAGTGTTCTAAGCCATGTTTGTTGAAAATCGATCAAGATATAATTCAATAGTCGGGGGTTTTTTAATTTGATGTATCTATATTTAATAGGGAAAGTTGTTCAGTATGTCGGGTATAATCACCCCTTTAACGGTTGTACTTGACTAAATCGGCATAGATACTGTATTTTTTGTAGGACGTAAAAAAAACTGAATTAATAATATAAATCAAAATGTAACTGCCTAGTAAGTCTAGTGGTCCCAATCGCGACTGCTACGCTAGAGGTCTTGGGTTCGATCCCCAGGTCGAGCAAAGTGTTATTGGGTTTTTCTATGAAATTCTCAGTAGCAGCTCGGAGTTTGGATTTGTGCCCGGTGAATGGCAAAAGGCTCGCCCCCTATTACATGGGACCTAAACATACCGGCGAACTGTGGGTGTACATTAAGTACACCTCTGCCTAACCCTTCGGGGAATACAGGCGTGATGATGGTATGTTATCAAAATGTTATTGTCAAAATTCCACTGGACAAGTATAATCCTAGTTACTAATTATACCTATTTAATAAAAAAACTTATCATATACCCAAAGTTGCGCATGAGCGAACTCTCAAAATACGAGGGATTAAGTCCAGCATGGCCTACTAAACTCGAAATTAATCTCAAATTCGGCTCAAATTACTATTCACGGTGATTACTTAAGACTCACCCATTCCACTACCGACGTGAACCCACTCGTAATACAAGCATTTAGCTTAGTACGAGGGGTTAACAAGAATACTAGTAATGTGCGACCCACATTGCTAGTAAGCTATTTTTTATAAAAAAAAAGACTGCCTCGTTCGTGTAGAGGGCCCATGCGCGATTGCTACGCTAGAGGTTCTGGGTTCGATCCCCAGGTCAAAGAAAGTGTTATTGAGTCTTTCTATGAAATTCTCTGTAGACGCTCGGAGTCTGGATTTGTGCCCGGTTAATGGCAATAGGCTCGCCCCCTATTACATGGGACCTAAACATACCGGCGAAGCGTGGGTGTACATTAGTGTACACCTCTGCCTTACACTTCTGGGAATACAGGCGTGGTGGTGTGTATGTATGTATTGTTGTGAGAAATCTCACGGAATCATAGGAAACCGTATTTTTTATAAAACAATATATACTCGTAGTACTATATTGTTCCAAGCTTTTTGTTCATGTTACAATTAGCATCATTACTGTATTCTACTTTAAAATATTAATTAAAGCAGTATGTAAAGATTGTCCGATAAATGTAATTAACACAAGAAGCCCAGCTATTAATAATTATGAGTAGGCAATTACTTATTTTAAGCAGTTTTAAAATTAACATCCGCTTCTTATTTTTATGTTCATAGTTTTTTAAACGTCGTGGGTAAATAAAAAATCGCTGTTTCTTTGTTCTGGGAGATTCAGTAGCACTTACCCGCGTAGACAACATGACTATTATTAATTTAAATTATTCTCCGAGGGTAGGCAGGGGTGTTCTTCTAGTCAACCCATAGTTCGCCGGTATGTTTAGGTCCCATGTAATATGGGGCGAGCTTATTGCCATTAACCGGGCACAAACCTTAACTCACAGGTGCTACTGAGAATTTCATAGAAAAACCCAATAACACTGCTCGACCTGGGGTTCGAACCTAGGACCTCTAGCTTAGCAGTCGCGCTTAGGACCACTAGACTAATGAGGCAGTCACTGTTACTGTTATTCAGTTGCAAGTATTATGTCTGGAAGTCGTCGGAAAAATACTAGAACCATGAAGTTTAAAGTTGACATTTATAAAATAATAGTTATGTAGAATATTTCTGCAAAAATAGTTTCAGCCATGACACCAAATATCGTAATTTTAATTCGATTATTTACTTAATTAAGATTCCTCTCTGTTTTTATTTAAAAAATAATCTTGAACACAACCTTTTTTATTGCGCTGTTCGCATTTTAATTTTTTAAATTTTAATAAATATAATAATGGCCAATTTTTATGTTTGTTATGCTGTCTGTACGTATCGACAATGACCTCAATGGGTCGCACTTTCATTCTTTTTCGTTAAATTTCGCTTCGGATGACTATATCACGCTGTGACCCCATTGGGACAGGCAAAGGTGCCAAAGGTGTATGGGTCAGATTTTCCCCATAAAGTAATGAGTGAAATTATTTATTAAGCTATCAATGAGCAGTGATATGACTATTGAGCTATCAAAACATAGGTCTAGAGTTCGTATCCAAGGCATCTCTGTTATTTTTTTATAAACTACCTATATTTTTCGTAGTGTCGTTTCAACAAAATGGTTTTATAATTGTTTTGCACCATTTTGACTGTATTCCCTGAAGGGTAAGCAAAGGTGTAACCATTAGATCCCATGTAGTAGGGGTCGAGTCTTTTGCCCTTAACTGGGCAAGAATCCAGACTACAAGCTACTACTGCGAATTTCATAGAAAGTCCCAATACCACTTTACTAGACCTGGATATGGAACCCAGGACCTCTAGAGTAGCAGTCATAGTTTCTAACTGAGCGGATGTTTTACAGTGCAAATACCGAATATAACACATTGTCAAGCTTCATAGTATATAGGAATTCCTAGATTTTAAGGTCAAATAGGTTCAAATAAACCATTAAGGTCATTTAGTATAAGCTTATTATAAAAACAAATAGATACGAGTATGACCTAGATAGTTTTCTATTGAGTTTGTAATAGATTGAATAATCTTGGATTTTTTCATTTTAAATGATGTAAGGGGTTAAATGTTAAGTGGGTTTGGGTAATTCTGCTTAATATGTAAGGGGGCTCATGGCTCAATGGTAGCTAGTATGTCAGGTTAAGCTGACCCTGCTGCGGTCAGTCGATGGATTGGTAACCATTATGATGTCATGTCGCTAATTAGCGGCTGACCTATTTGTGTAACTTTCTGCGGTAAAATTATTGATGGGTGACTAAGGCTCTAGGAGATATCTTTATGGTTTTGTATAGCTTGATGTGATGCCGTGAGTACAATAAAGTATAAATAAATAAATATGCTTTAACTGCGTCGTTAGTCTAGTGGTCCAAAGCGCGACTGCTAAGCAAGAGGTCCTGGGTTCGATTCCCAGGTCGAGCAAAGTGTTACTGGGTTTTTCTATGAAATTCCCAGTAGCAGCTCGGAGTCTGGATTTGTGCCCGGTTAATGGCAATAGGTTCGCCCCCTATTACATGGGACCTAAACATACCGGCGAAATGTGGGTGTACATTAGTACTCTGCCTAACCCTTCGGGGAATACAGGCGTGATGGTATATTACGTTATGTTATGGTTTAACTCAAGATAATTCTAATTTAATCATTGCAAATTTAAATTCAGAGGTCAGCTAGTTAAAAGAATGTTAATGGCATGCATACAAACATATTGTCACGCCTGTCTCCCAAGGGGGTAAACAGAAACTATAGATTTCCACTCGCTACGATAGTCAACTATTTAATTAAAAATTTAGACAATCTCCGACAATTGCATTATATCTCGACCGATTTCGATTCTCGAATAATTCACTATCCAAAGAAAGAAAAACAAAATCAATATCGGTTCATCCGTTCGGGAGCTACGATGCCACAGACAGTCACACACACAGATACGTCAAACTTAGAACACCCCGTCGTTTTTGCGTCAAGGGTCAAAAATACGAAATTTTTTTTTTAAAAAAAAAGCTTACTATCAATGTGGGTCTCACATTACTAGTATTCTTGTTAACCCCTCGTGCTAAGCTAAATGCTTGTGTTACGAGTGGGTTCACGTCGGTAGTGCAATGGGTGGGGTTCGAACCGGCAACCACATGATCGCAAGTCTGATGCCCTAGCCATTAGGCTACCGCCGCTTTTATAATTACATTGTTTTAAAATCGGATTAATATCATTTTTGCAACGATTATAATTATTAACTAAGTATCTAAATTATGAATTAAATATGCACCAATTTGATCTAAAAATGTCTAAAGTTGCAATAATTACACAATACTTATTTCATTGTCACATGCCTAATTCTTAAACAGCGATGTCACTTTTTGTGTGAAATATTGTTTCTGGCATTTACAACTTTCTAATACTTTATCTAGCAGTAATAAGGTCGATATTGGCATAAAAGTAATGTTTTTGAACGTAAAATTAAGTTTACCTGTGATTTTTGACAGCCAGTATAAATTGACTCTCAAAAATTGTTTTCACTAAGAAATTGAAGGTGGTTTGATGCTTTATGGGTGTCAGCTAATATTGGTTATTAGGTTTCATTTTAGTATGCTCAAGTTACGTATTGATGCATAGACTACTGTCAATATTTGTTTTTTACACAATCTTGTATCTTCTAAGTATCAGAAGGTCAATTGTCAAAAGTCAAATGTAAAATGTTACAAGTTTAGTGGCATGAATTGTTAACACGAATACATCTTAATTAAAAAGTATAAATTTTGAAATTGTACGGAAAATTTTTAATCATTTAAATTATTTTCGTAAGATGACATTAATTAAAACTGTGACACTATTTTTCGCGTGAAAAGCAAATATATATATATAAATATATTATTTATCTCTATCATCAACCTAAGATGTTGGTATTATCCACTCACTAAAACATACGTCCCTCGCCGCATCTGTCTGTCTGTTTGCGATAAACTCAAAAACTACTGAACGGATCTTCATGCGTTTTCACCAATAGACAGAGTGATTCATGAAAAAGGTTTAGGCGTATAATTTGTTAAGGTTTGACTAAAAATATGATGATAATTGTGCACAAACAGTGCCACACCGAGACGTAAAAAAACTGGTGAATAAAAAAAAAACACTTACCTTGCAAAACGGTTTTGCCCCAACCGGTAACAATGCATTCTCCTGCTCCATTGTAAAAACCGTCCAAGGTATCACTAGCTGATGGAAGGCAAATGGGCCAGATGTTCTTCGCGAGCCTCAAGTTTTCAGTGAGAACAAGGATAGCTACGTCGTTGATGTAGCTGCCGACTGTGTAAGCTGGATGGCGTAGGATATGCTTGACCTGGACAATTTGGAATGGTAGAGGTTCTTCATCAATTCCAAGCTTCCATTCACCGCCCTTGATGAGTACGTTCTTAGCATCGAGTCTGTGGAAAAGTTTGTTTTTTAGGAAAAGTTTTTTAGCATTAAATAATGCGAAATGGTCACAAAGATATAATTAACATAACATAACATATCATCACGCCTGTATTCCTCGAAGGGTTAGGCAGAGGTGTACAAATGTAGATCCTCATTTCGCTGGTATGTTTAGGTCCCATGTAAAGGGGGCGAGCCTATTGCCATTCACCGGGCACAAATCCAGACTCCGAGCTGCTACTGAGAATTTCATAGAAAAACCCAATAACAGTTTGCTCGACCTGGGGATCGAACCAAGGGCCTCTAGCGTAGCAGTCGAGTTTAGAACCACTAGACTAATGAAGCAGTCATCTGTGTGAACTTTTAGTATTAAATAATGCAAAATGTTCAAAAAGATATGATTTATTTTGCGTCTCTTTGGTTAAGTACACCATACTGGTACTTGACGTCAATATTCGATGGAAGTGGGAGGGTAGTACTTTCCCCAATCGCGATGTCAAGGCACTACTACAAAAAACATTTTTTCTTTCTTTTTTTTTTTTAAAAAAAAAGCTTACTAGCAATGTGGGTAACACATTACTAGTATTCTTGTTAACCCCTCGTGCTAAGCTAAATGCTTGTGTTACGAGTGGGTTCACGTCGGTAGTGCAATGGGTGAGGTTCAAACCGGCAACCACATGATCGCAAGTCCGACCCCTTAGCCATTAGGCTACCGCCGCTTCAAATGCATTGCAATGCATGCGCCGCATTATAGAAAGTATTATCAATTACCCTTCAACGCAGCTGGCAGAAGTGATAACAACATCAGGTCTGGTGATCACTCCTCCACACAGAAGGCTTCTATTGGTCTGCAGCAGGATCATAGCTTGCCATGGGATCTCCGCGAAGTCCACCTCCAGGTCTTGGCGGTTGCCATAAGGTTTCAATGGCTGTTGGAAAGAATGACGGTTGAAATACATGGTGTTGTTGTAATCTCAGATCAAATACAAAGTTAAGATGGAACTGCGAACAAAGAAGTGAGGCCGGCTAAAACTACGCCTAGCCGTTTACAAACACAATTTTACACTATATAACAATACCGAAACTACGCCTTATCTTGTCAGTCAGCTTCCATCTTAACTTTAAAAAAAAAAACAAAAAGCTTACTAGCAATGTGGGTCGCACATTACTAGTAATCTTGTTAACCCCTCGTACTAAGCTAAAATCTTGTATTACGAGTGGGTTCACGTCGATAGTGCAATGGGTGGGGTTCGAACCGGCAACCTCATGATCACAAGTCCGACACCCTAGCCATTAGGCTACCGTAATTTGATCTGAGGTTGTAATCTAAACTTAAAATCGTATGCCCTGAGTTCCTGACTGATCCAGCCAAGAATAGGAAGTCTAGAAAGTTGGAATTTGGAATAAACATTTATTTAATAACTCACTAGCTAATCTAACAAACGTTGTCCTATCTTACCTACCTATGAATATACAATTCGAACTTAAATAAAAAAAAATGCGCGATGTTACAATAATCGTAAAGATTTTTGATATTTTCCAATTATCTGCGCATTTTGCTTGATTTGTCTTTTTTTTTAAAGCAATGTAGGTCGCACATTGCTAGTATTCTTGTTAACCCTTCGTGCTAAGCTAAATGCTTGAGTTACGAGTGGGTTCACGTCGGTAGTGCGTGGGTGGTTTTCGAACCGGCAACCATACTATCATCGCAGGTTCGACGCCCTAGCCATTAGGCCACTTAATATTTTAAGTATAACTTACATATAGACTTTTAGAAAATTCAACTCTAAGGAGGCAAATGGAGGGTGAATATTTGTATTTGAGTACTATCTCTTTAAAGTTAGGTGATAATTGGAATTGATAGTCTAGTCCTAGTGATATGACAATTGGACTGCATAGACAACGGTCTTCAGTTTGAATCCAAGGCATGCATCTCTGATTTTTCGAAGTCATGTGCGTAATTATTACGCGTTTAAACGGTGAAGGAAAACATCGTGAGAAAACCTGCATGCCTGAGAGATTTCCTTGACGACATGTGAAGTCTGCCAACCCGCAGTAGGCTAGCGTGGTGGACTATAGCCTGATCGCCTTTGTTCTGAGCGGAGACCAGCAGTGGGACAAAGGTTGAATGGCACTATAAGCTGACCTCTCCTTTTACGAAAATACTACAATATAATACAATTGATAAGTAACCACGCCCAAGATTTGAACCCGCAACCTTGGCTCGTTAAAATTATTCAATAGATAACCACTCAACGCCTTAGGTTATATAATTAACTGTGACTTCAAAGTGATAACTCCGTCTGAGGTCAAAAGGTTACCTTTTGACCCTATGTGTCATTTTGTTACATTACATAATGTGTATGGCTCAGATCAAATAAAAAGTTAAGATGGAACTTTGCGAACAAAGAAGTGAGGCCGGCTAAAACGCACACATGTATTAGTTAACTACGCCTTATCTTGTCAGTCGAGCTTTCGATAGCTCGATAGCTCGACTGACAAGATAAGGCGTAGTTTCGGTATACGTGTGTGCGTGTAATTGTGTGTTGTACACGGCAAGGCGTAGTTTTAGTCGGCCTCACTTCTTTGTTCGCAAAGTTCCATCTTAACTTTATATTTGATCATTGGGTCATTTTTTTATGCAATTAACTGCCGCTATAAACACAATATAGAAAGCCAACATCATTCAACTTTTACCAAATATAACATACCATCACGCCTGTATTCCTCGAAGGCTTAAGCAGAGGTGTCGTTAGTACCACACACAGTTCAACGGTATGTTTAAGTCCCAATGTAATAGGGGGCGAGCCTATTGCCATTAACCGGGGACAAACCCAAACTTTGAGCTGCTACTAAGAATTTCATAGGGAAATCCAATACAAAACAAAGCAAAGAAAGAAATAATTTTATTGTACAGTACAACACAGTTTGGGCAATAATAACAGTTTGTTCGAACTGGGAATAGAACTCACGACCTCTAGCGTAGCAGTCGTACTAAGGGACACAAGACTGATGCAAAAAATTTACAAAGAAAGTCGTCGAAAATCTCAATAATGTTTTGACTTGGTATTCAACTCCAGGGGGTCGAAATGTCCGAAATGTGTGGATTTGACATAATTTCAACAAATCAAAAGATTATGCCAATTCCATACATTTCAGATTTATCTAACTTCGCTATCGAAATGGAAATGTAACATTGTCTAGGCCCCCAGGTCTTCTAGCGTAGTCGCGTTTAAGAACATTATACTATTGAGGGAATTGAGAGTCGTCTCACATAATTATATGCCAGTAAAAAGATTCTTTACTTTGACATCTCAATTAAATCTCAATTATATAATTACTTTCTTTTTGTATTTTTTAGGCATTTTCCATGCAAGGATTATTATTAAGTAGTTATTTTAGTAAAGGAAAAATACGACTGCGGGCAGGATTCGAAACTGCGTCTTTTCAAATTCGCCTTCACCTCAAAGACGTAAATTAAAAAGGCAAATTTCGAGCTGGCGGGTGGGAGTCGCGGTGGCTTAGCGGTCATAGCGTCTTGTGCACCTAACCAGAATACGCAGGTTCGAATCCTGCCCGCAGTCGTATACATTCTTCACTAAAATAACTATATTATTTTTTAACTTTACACAAATCCCTGCGTCTAATTAAACGGAAGAATTTCATTTCTCAATCTGTAGATTATAAATATTTTTAAATGTCATGTGATTGGTGGCACCACACATTTCAACATTGTTAACCAGTTAGTTAAGCAAGTTAACCTTGGTTAGATGTTTCTGTAGGGTTAGAAGATAACATCATAGTGACACTGTTGGGGGTAAGGCAGAAATGTACCTACTGTAAATATTATAAAGAGCCGTAAATTATTCCCTTAATCATAATTATTGATTTAGAATGTCGTTACTGCCTCATTGGTCCTAAGCGCTATTGCTACGCTAGAGGTCCTGGGTTCGATTCCCCGGTGGAGCAAAGTGTGGCTTTTTCTATGAAATTCTTAGATTTTGTGGAGTTTTTTCATGAACAAAGATAAATAATTAAATAGATTGACGTCACCTCAAAGACGTAAATTTGAAAATGTGAAGGCAAATTTCGACCTAGCGGGTGGGACTCGCGGTGGTTTAGCGGTCATAGCGTCTGGTGTACCTATCCAGAAGACGCAGGTTCGAACCTGGCAGTAGACGAATTATTTCCCCCACTAAACTAATTATAAAACTTTTAAACTAACTTTTTTCCTCACTAACTTTATAGATTGTATTTATATATACCGTGATATTTTAGCCGTCTTACACGCGAAAGGGTCTCGTCATATTCATAATTATCAACAATTCCCACCAAAGTACCAACCCTGAAATCGTGAAAAAAGACAGCAGTTTCATAGAAATGTCCTTTGACACAATGAAATGTAAAGAATAGCCGTTTCTTATAGAGTATAGTTTTGATTGATCATAACTATTACATAGAAGCGTTTATGTTAATATAATAAATAAATAATTATCATAGATTTTGCTAATACTAAGTAATTACGTTTGAAATTGAACACCGTCAAGCATAAATTGCAGATAATTGAATAAATATGATTATTATTAATGGAATTATAATAAATTATTTATTGAGCTAGTGACTACGTTGATAAATTGATCAACTAGGAGTTGGGTGAACGTATACCCTATAAATACGGGACGACATACCGTGCTTTTCAGGGTATAACCCTGAAAAGCACGGTATGTCGTCCCGTCTAACGGACACCTATTACTCAAATCACCCGATCTGCAAGGTTAAGCTACCCTTTCCGCGGTCAGTTTTTAGATGGGTGACCATTTTTCTGTACTTTAGAATGTACCGTTCAAAAGCTAGAAAAGCTTGACATAAATTCAGTTACCGAGGTCTGTTTTTTTGCGGACAAATATATTTTAGATAACTATGTGTAGTTTTTTTTTATAAGTATCAGTGATATCTGGCTTTAAAAAGTTATGATTGGCTTTCAAAAAACATACTGTCCGGCCTTAACGGCAATATGTCCGGCTTAACACTGCGACCTGCTTAAAAATAGAAGAAAATTTTGTGGAGCGCCGGAGGCCAAATTCCTCCCACAGACCCGTTCCTTCTCCTTTTCTCCTTCCTCTCCCTTTTCCTTAAATAGGCTTGGTAATATACGCACTTGCAATCTCTTTAGTATTGCAGATGTCCATGGGCGGCGACGACTACATACCACCAGGTAGCTTGACTGCTTGTTTGCCGAGTTATCCTATAAAAAAAAAAACAATAAGGAAGATATACTCACGTTGCGGACACCACAGTCCCCAGATCCGGTATATCTTGGTAGGTAAACCCTCTGAATAGATTCTCCAAACTCATTCTCCACTCCGAAACCTCCATTTTGAGAGACGGTATATCCTTGACCGCGTCTTACTCCAGACACAATTCCTTGCGTAATCTCTTCACCTTGACCTTGGATCAACTTCTGTCCTTGACCTTGCAAGAATGTTTGACCTTGTCCTTGAGAGACTCCGAAGCCAAGTCCTTGCTGGAAGCCTTGACCGGAACCTTGGGAAACTCCAAAACCAACACCTTGAGAGACTCCTCGGCCACCTCCTTGCGATACTCCAAGACCACCACCTTGGGAGATTCCGGCACCACCTCCTTGGGAAACGCCGAAACCGCTACCCTGAGATACTCCAAATCCAGCACCTTGAGAGACTCCGAAACCACTGCCTTGTCTCACTCCAGAGCCCTGGCCTCTAGAGACAAGAGAGCCTTGCCCTTGGCTGACTATTTGACCTTGACCTTGGCTGACTATTTGACCTTGACCCTGGCTACCGTATTGTCCTTGTCCTCCAGTAACAGCGAAGCCTTGTCCGCGACTGACTCCAAATCCTTGTCCCTGGCTCACAGCACTACCTTGTCCCTGGCTCACGCCAAATCCTTGTCCCTGGCTAACAACACTACCTTGTCCCTGGCTCACGCCAAAGCCTTGTCCTTGGCTAATGGCACTACCTTGACCCTGGCTCACGCCAATGCCTTGTCCCTGGGTCACGCCAAAGCCTTGTCCTTGGCTAAAGGCACTACCTTGACCCTGGCTCACGCCAAAGCCTTGTCCCTGGCTAACGACACTGCCTTGTCCCTGGCTCACGCCAAAGCCTTGTCCCTGGCTAACGGCACTACCTTGTCCCTGGGTCACGCCGAATCCTTGCCCTTGGCTCACTCCGAATCCTTGTCCTTGGTTAACACCAACGCCTTGCCCTTGAGAAACTCCGAATCCAGATCCCTGGGTAACGCTGGACCCTTGTTCCCTTCTGATGCCAGTTCCAAATCCTTGAGTGACAGCAGTTCCACGTTCTTGAGAAACTGATTGGCCACCTTGGGAAACGCCAAAGCCTTGGCCTCTAGAGACTCCGATGCCTGCACCTTGGCGGATGACCTGTCCGGCGCCTTGGCTGATAACTTGGCCAGTTCCTTGGCTGATGCCGAAACCTTGTCCTTGTGTTACTTGAGTTCCCTGTTCGGAGGAAAACCGATAATTTGTCAGAACAAATGTTATATTTGGATGACAACATTATTACACGGTACTAAAGTCTTATGGAGAAGAATTGGCAAGAAACTCCATGGATACTTCTTTAAAAATAATGTTTACAATCCTTTCCTTCTGCTTACAATGTTGTTATATTCATGTGAGAATTATTTTTATCTTTACAGAACATTAGAATCAACGATTGCCTTCCAAATGATACGTTCATTCACAATCATGACACGTGTATCAATGCCGTTGAAATCAACTGTGTTATTGATGCTTGCTACTTATCATAATATATGTAAATATTAAAATAGTGACTTACCTGTCCAACGACTCCAACTTGTCCCCTACCAGATTGACCATAAGCTCCTTGACCTTGGGTCACTGTCTGTCCAACACCAGTGTTCTGACCTTGACCGAAGCCTGAGGTCGTTTGCGAGTAGGTTGATCCTTGAGCGAATTGTCCAGCGGCACCTAAGCGAGGAATCCTTAATTTAGAATGGATTCAGTTTCTTTAGGATTTGATTTCGTCCTTCCGAAAAAAGGTCTCACACTAGGTAACAATACCTCGGTCGGATTAACGAGTTAACGGGCTCAAAGTATAATCACGCTCAAAACAAATAAATATTGTAATATAATATTTTCCATTTTTTTAATTCAATTTCAATATCGGTTACATTTATGGACAACCTTCCACTTATACGTGTTACTTAAGTTATATAAAATAAAGGACTTACCTTGATTACCTTGTCCAGCTGATCCAAATTGCCCTTGACCTTGAACAGCGACTTGACCTTGACCTCCTTGAGTGTAAGATCCTTGACCTCCCTGAGAGTATGATCCTTGACCGCCCTGAGAGTATGATCCTTGCCCTCCCTTAGTGTAGGACCCGCGGCCGCCTTGGGTGTATGAACCCTGGCCAAACTGGTTCTTCTGGACAAAAGATGGCGCGGGGGTGGAAGAGGGGAATCCTGGGGTGACCTGGTTGGGTCCCAGTGGCAGAGTCGGCTTAGGTGTGGTTCTGTAAAGGAATTTCTGGTTATGACATTGGTTAAAGTTAAATGTGATGCACATCAATCAATGGTAATTTATGGATGGGTGAGCATTATTTTAAGATAGTAGCATTGACAAGAGAGAGCAACATTAGTAGCATTGACAAGAGTTAGGTTATTTGGTTCGTAGAAGAAGACCATTGAAATAAGTAAAACAACTTTTTACGGTATTTACTGCATGGAAATTATCAATTTGTCAAATTAATAAATTGATATTATTTAATTACTGTTCCACCTGATAATCCAGGACCTTAGCGTAGCAGTTACGCTTAAGACGAGAAAATTCATGAGGCAAAGAAGGAAAAAGATATGAAAAAAAAAACTTACAAGAAATTGTTCAGGTATACAGATCCAGTCACAGGTGGTCTCACGGTCACTCCTCCAGGTTGGGTGTTAGGGCTTCCACGGCTATCACCCACGTATTTTCCATCGTTGCCTCCGAATACCCCGGGAACCCACTTGCCGAGCTGGTTTGTTGGCCAGGGGTCCGTGTATAGAGGATCACGGCAGCACTTGCCGATGCGACCAGATTCCAGATCTTTGCAGTCCTGTTAAAGATGATGAGAGGTTTAGGGGGTCAAGCTTTTAATATTACATGTATTTTGTTGTAAGATACGGCTCGCCTGATGTTAAGATTGGAGTGGTCACTAGTCACTACGCAATAGCTGTGGACTTCTTTATAATGGAGAGATGAGCTGGAATAGGTCATTGGGAGTTTGCATCAAGATTATTACCGATCACATTACAATCGATATGAATTGGCATACTTACAGTAAGAGGCACTCTGTAGGCCTCCTGGTCTCTGGTCAAAGCCACAGTGGTGTTGGAGATAACTCCTTCCGCGGTACAGAACTCGATGGGTGTGCACTTGAGAGCAGCGGCGCAGCCAGCTGGGACATCAACTGATGGAAAAATAAGGTATGTAGATTTGAACTTGGTCACATCTTACATCTAGGAAGGTTTTTTTTATTCAAGCTATAGTAGCTTGGACACCTTTTTTACGTATCATACATATTATTACTGTTTGCACAGAAAACAAAAAAACTTACCATTTACAGGCACTCGTGGTTGTTGAGGCCTGGCAGTTGTGCGGGTTTCATCCAGAATCAATCCCCCAACACTGTATGAAGGCTCCGGGAAACTGTCAGATCCTGTGATGCGGTCAATAGGAGGCAGGTACTCCGGAGCTTTGGTCGAAACAGGAGGAAGGTAAGTTGGTGCCTTCGGAGTAGAGAAAGGTCTTGGCGTGGTCACTGGTCGTGGAGTGGAGAATGGACGAGGAGTTGTCACGAAAGAGGGAGTGTATGCTGTGGAAATTACATTGGAACCAATGGTGGAGGAGTCTACGGGAGGGAGGTAAGGAATGCCAGGTTTCAGTCCAGACCCGCTCGCTCCAGGCCTATATACGCCAGCGTTCTCAGAGCCAGCGGAGAAGGAGTCAGTCTCTACAAAGTTGGACTGGCTGGTGGACTTAAAAACTTCGTTGTTGAACCCAGCTGTTGATCCGAAACGGCCGGGCGTTGGCGCTACAGTTGATCCGATACCAGAGGCTGTTGATCCGAATTTGTTGCTGCCGAACGATGACCCGGCTCCGAATTGGCTGCTGCCAAATCCTGTGGTTGCTCGGTTGGCGTTGAAAGCTGTGTTGGTAGATTGTCCAGCTCCAAAACCAGAGGCGCCAAAGCTGTTCTGGCTTGAACCAGACTGGCCGAAAAGGCTGGACCCTTGGTTGCTCGCTCCCTGGAAGGTGGCTGATCCAACTCCAAGGGATCCTTGCAGGTTTCCTGCACCAGCTAATGATGACGTCTCAAGTCTGCAGCAGATTTCTGTCCTTGTGTTGCAGTATTGTTTCTGTAACAAAGGATAATGTTTGGTTAGTGTTTTTATGTTATAAGAAGACAAACAAGTATACGGGGTGGCTGATGGCAAGCGACAAGCCAGCAACACCAGTATTATCAGCCACATCAGAATTACAGCGCGTTGTCATCTTGACACCTCAGTTGTTAACTCTCATTTGTACAGTAATGTCACTGGCTATATTACCCTTCAAACCGGAACACAATAATCTTAGCACATTATTTCTTAGCAAAAGAATATTTCGCAATGTAGTGTTTCACTAGCCAGCACATCAGGTTATACACAACTGTCAAATTTCTCTAAAGGATTTTAAACCTAAAATTGTTTCTGATGAGGTTCAAAATCAAAAGAAAAAATTTGACAGTTTGTGACAACTTGATTTGCTGGCGGCCGTGCTAGCACAGACAAACTCTAATACCAGAGTACTACCTTATAGGTATTGACATTAGAAAAAATCTAGTTTTAATTCCGTTAACATTGATTTTGACCTTGACCTTCAATTAAAAGGAAATGCAGTTGATTTTTTTGTTATAAAATCTCAAATATAAACGACTTAGCAGCATTAATTAGCAAGTTTTGTGTATAAAAATAATGATTTAGTTTTTATTTTTAGCATTGTACGGCCACCAACAAATCAAGTTACCATTAAATGTCAAATTTTCTCAGGTGATTTCGAACTCAATGATCAATCTTCACAAAGAACTGAATTTTCTAATTAAAGAAAATTTCTAGTGAAAGAAAAATTCGATCTCAGGCAGGGTTTGAACCTGCGTCTCCCTGGTTAAGTACACCAGACGCTTTGCCAACTAAGCTACCGAGACCACTGCCTGTGATGTCGAATTTCTCTTCCACATTCTACGTCTTGAGGCGACGTCAGCACCATCTATTGGAGACATTACTATGTCTTTCAACCAACACGACTGCCTTTACAGGTAGTTCAATGTCGAACGATGTTGCCTTACCGTATTATGCTTACTACGCAAAAGCTTAATGATCAATGTTTTAAAGTTTATAATTATTTGGAGAAATTTGACAGTTTTGTATGACCTGGTGGCGACTGTACACTCGGCTACAGGTCAACCTATAAAATTCCAGTTTAAGCTGATCCCGCATTGTATAGCTTTTCTATACAATGACAGACCAGCGTAAACTGGATTTGTATAGCCCAAAGTCTACTTTAGATCTGTTTTTCTCGGCTAGTGATATTTACTTTTCTGGTTGTCTACCCACCATATTTAAAAAAAACAATAAAAATATTAGTTTTACACTCCTTAGGACTGCCTCGTTAGTCTAGTGGTCCCAGTCGCGACTGCTACGCTAGAGGTCTTGGGTTCGATCCCCAGGTCGAGCAAGGTGTTATTTGGGTTTTTCTATGAAATTCTCAGTAGCAGCTCGGAGTCTGGATTTGTGCCCGGTTAATGGCAATAGGCTCGCCACCTATTACATGGGACCTAAACATACCGGCAAACTGTGGGTGTACATTAAGTACACCTCTGCCGAACCCTTCGGGGAATACAGGCGTGATGGTATGTTATGTTAGGAGGTTTTAAATGTTTTTGCATATCTAGTTTCTGAGTAAGTAAATAAATTTATATTAAAGGCTAAAAGGCTAAAGCGTCACCTTTGGGTACGAAATTCTTTTTTTTTATTGGTTTTTCGCAAATTATTCGGCTATAACACATTCTAGGTACATGGCAGTAGAAACTGCGACATCAACAATAACTTATTCACAATTGAGTATTAAAACTTATGCTTAAAAATCACTATCGTAGGAGATTTAGGTGTAAATTTAAATTTTTCGCCAAATCCACTATTTCACACCAAAATCTTCGACTATGACGATTTTTAAGCAAAAGTTTTAATACTCATTATGAATAAGCAGTCCCAACTGTGAGGTATGTGGTACACTGGAGTATGTCCAACACTTACTCATGGAATGCAAAAAGAACGAGAGACAGAGAGAGTCACTGATACGTGAATTTAAAATTAATAAAAATGATAAGGGAGCGATGTGGAGTGAAAGAAGATGTAGTAACAAGGATTGAGAAAGGTATGTTAAGATGGTTTGGTCATGTAGAGAGAATGGATGAACGGAGATTGACGAAACAAGTATATATGGTGAGTTTGGATGGACGAGTTGGAAGGGGAAGACCTCGGCGAACGTACCGCAACCAAATTGCGGATGTTCTTCAAAAAGGCCAGGTTCCGAGCACCCTAAACCGACGGTCATGCGTGAAGAGATTAATGAATGTAGATGAAGCGAAAGTAGTGTGCCAGGATCGTGGCAAGTGGAAATCTATAGTCTCTGCCTACCCCCATGGGAGACAGGCGTGACAATATGTATGTATGTATGTAAACATGATATTGGGATTTTTATAAGTATGTTGGCCGAGCCGAGTTCAAAATTAGCACTATCTGTGTACAAAATGGTTGTTATGTCAGTGACTCCCTCTCCCTCACGATAGTAAATAATTGTGTTATATTTAAGATTAAGGTACGATGAGGCTGTCATACCTTTGTAAGGTAAAATGCCTCTAAATAAAAGGAGATAAAAAAAAAAGTTATTGTTAATGTCGCACTTTGCTCGACCTGGAGTTCGAAACCAGGACCTCTAGCGTAGCAGTCGCGCTTAGGACCACTAGACTGATGAGGCAGTCCATCGCCATTTAAGCTATTTAAAACTCAACTTATGTACCTAATTAATGGCCGCCTAATTTAAATTAAACACTTAATTTATCTAACATTGCAACACAGTAATTTAGAAAGATGTCTGCCTAATTTAACTACACATCGTAAATGATTACGACAAGCGGACAAAGATATAATTGCATTGAGGTATTAATCGTCTATGACTAAACTGAAGAGAATCTTCTATAATAAAACCTACGTTAAAATATCATCATCAATTTGCAGTCAATCAGCTGGGCACGAGTCTCCTCTCTGAGGAGAGGTACAGTCCATCACCAGAATTATGAATTTAGGCTATGATCTACCCTTAATGCCTAATGCGGTTTGGCAGTATTCACACAGCGTCAAGAAAATCTCTCAAGCATGCAGATTACTTCACGATTTCTTCCATCAATAAATCTTCAATATAAAACACCAGTATAAAAAAAACTTGCACAATGCAATAAAGATTCACAAAAATAATTTTCTCTTTCTCTCTCTCTGAGATGGATGTAAATTGGCGAGACGACAGAAAAAGAGCTGCAATACGAAGAAAAGCTTTCGAAAGTGATGCTAATTTTAAATTCCGGTGTAACTCAAAGTAAAATGACATTAAACTTAAAAAAATATAACTATAGTTTTTATTTTGTTTCTCCAATCTGGATATACTATATATTTAGTACAACAAGTTAGCGAGCCTAGTTTTAACATGTCAGCGAGCGAATCAACGACGACCACTCTCTAACCTTCACTTGCTTTCGTACGGTTGGTGCGTGTCATAATACATCAATGTACATAGTTTAAATGGCATAGGCTTGGCCCCTGGTATGGCCCGTCATTTATTTAACGCTGTCTTTTATTCACCACAGTCCCGAGTCAATTATTAATGACATTGATGTATGAACTATTATGACGCAAGTGTAGGTATGTTTTGTAATAGCAATACTTTCTTTAGGTTGGTGTTGCTAGTTTTTTTTAGCATTGCCTTTGTTTGTTAAAGTTCCTAATATTGATAATATTCTAAACATATAATATATGTATATTCTAATTTTAAGTTTTTTTGCTGCGTCCTAACAGGGTCATGTATTAATTATGTTTAAGCAAAGCTTGTAACTTTGTATACATTGTGCAATAAATGAATAAAATAAATAAATTTAAAAGTGCATTCCGTTCACAAAAATGGTGCTTATCACCATTTGTAAAGATACGAATTTTCTATCATACCAACACGCATGTATTCCCCGAAGGGTTAGGCAGAAGTGCACTAATGTACACCCACACTTCGCCGGTATGTTTAGGTCCTATGTTGTAGAGGGCGAGCCTATTGCCATTAACCGGACACAAATCCAGACTTCGAGCTGCTACCGAGAATTACATAGAAAAACCCAATAACACTTTGCTTGACCTGGGGGATTGAACCCAGGGCTACTAGCGTAGCAGTCGCGCTTACGACCACAAGACTAATGAGGCAGTAATTTTCTAGAAACACAGAATTTTCCAGTACTAAAGAAAAATTCGAATCTGCGTTCCTCTGGTTAAGTGCACCAGACGCTTTGCCAACTAAGCTACCGAGACCACTTCCTGTGACGTCGAATTTCTCTTCCAAATTGTATATCTCAAGGTGACGTTTGCATCAAGTCGAAGGGACGCAGAAACCTAGTAGTAGGTGCCTGCTGCAATGTCTACATGCCAGCATTAATGTGTCGTCACGACCGGGGAAGTACTACCCTCCCACAGAATATCGACGTCAAGTAGCAGTATGTATACTGTTGCGTTTCGTACTGTGAGTGTGGAGCGCCGGAGGCCTAATGTCTCTCTTCTCCTTATCTACTTTCCCCTTCCTTTTCCTTAAATAGGCTCAACAACGCATCTGCAACTCCTTTGGTATTGCATATGTCCATGGGCGGCGATGACTACTTACCATCAGGTAGCTCGCCTGCTCGTTTGTCGAGTTATCCCATAAAAATATCTCATCATTCAATCCCTTTTCCATCATATCTGACTTCATACAATCCATCCATCTTTTCTTTGGTCACCCTCTACATCCCTCCACATTCAACACTCTTCATAATAATATATTCCCACAATATATAATGTGAATGAAATATTGATGGTTAATGATTGCAGTGACAACTAATTCAAAATACTTGTTACCTGTCCAACTAAATGGCTATTTACTTTTGATAGATAATTATAAATACACTTGACATTATAATAAATATCGTGTAAATTATAATTTAACTTGTAATCTAAGCTTATTGGTTAACTAGTTTTTGTATGCGGCTTCTCTGCGGACGAATAGAAATAATCTATGCTATATATTATTATATTTTATATCTTATAAAGCTGAAGAGTTAGTTTGTTTGTTTGTTTACTTGAACGCGCTAATCTCAGGAACTACGGGTCCAATTTGAAAAATTCTTTCAGTGTTAGATAACCCATTAATCGATGAAGGCTATAGGCTATATATCATCACGCTAAGACTAATAGAAGCGGAGCATAAATGAAAAATGTTGCAAAAACGGGAAAAAAATAAATGCAGAAAAGCCGAGAAACTGCGCGGGCGAAGCCGTGGGCGGAAAGCTAGTTTTATCATAAACCAACAGTGATGATCTCTTCTTTCTATGGGCTTGAATACAACAGAGAGATCAAGCTCTATATCAGGATCTGTTCAACTAATTGAGATAAAATGTGCCGCAGTTTTTAAGTTGGAGCATATGGTTTGTAACAGTGAAAACATAATTAAATTCTGTTCAGTAGTTTTTGCGCAAACCCTTAAGAAAGATCGATTCGTTTCGGGAACGTTTATCTAATATATCTATACTAATATTATAAAGAGGTAAAGGTTTGTGAGTCTGTGACGTTGTAGGGGATAATCTCTGGATCTACTGAACCTATTTTGAAAATTCTTTCACCAATAGAAAGCTACATTATTCCTGAGTGACATAGGATATATATTATCCCGTAAAATGAAAAGAAAAACGTATAGTCCACGCCACGCGGACGAAGCCGCTAGCGGAAAGCAAGTGTACTAAAAATAATTTGGTTTTTGTTAAATATCTTCAATGTATTTAATCAGGTTTTGTTTAAATTTTAATCATATAAATTTTATGTATAAAAATCATCTCAGTAGTCTAGTGGTAGTAAACGTGGCTGTTGAGCGAGAGCTCCAAACTTCAATTTGCAAGTCGATGAAAGTGTTATTAAGATTTTCTACGAATTTTCTAGAAACAGCTGGGAGTTTTGAGCCCTGATAATGGCAATAAGCTCGCCCCCTATTACTTGAGACCTAAATATACCGGCGAAATGTGGGTGTACATTAAGTACACCTCTGCCTAACACTTCGGAGAATGTTATGTTATATGATATTGGAATAAGGGTTGTGGACGTGAAATAAAAAGCACAGTTTAAATTTGAATTATATACTTTTGACTGTGTATTTGAATTAATTATCACAAGGAAAGTTCTAACGTCCATTTATTGTTACAGTCAAAATTGAAATGATTATGAAACTGAAGGCAACCATTCCTTTTATAAAACATCATTAAAATTTAGTGACAGTGTTGCCAGTATTAAACATATAAGATCTAAAGATATGAATTTTCTAATAAAGAAAATTAGTGATAGAAAAGTTCGATCTCAGGCAGGGTTTGAACCTTCGTCTCTCTGGTTAAGTACACCAGACACTTTGGTGTACTATTTAATGCTAAAAACGAATAAAAAATAAGCATATAAGATCTACTTATGTCATATATTTTATTTGTAATTTACAATCAAGTAAATTCCAACACTATGATAAGTACTAGTTTGAACAACTAGCTAGACTTCCATCGGAAAGGCTAGATAATACAATCTAGTTTCCGGATGTTAGATTTTTTCTATCTGACGTAGATTCAAGGAAATGTTATGTCTTAATGTACTTAATTGAGTTTTTTCCATCGTGTGAACCATTGTACTATTGTCAGGATGGTTCGAAGGAGTTTTTCTTGTTATTTTTTTAATTAGCATCCTTATTAAGTCAATAAAAGTTGATATTCTACGCTGTCTTTGCTTTAGTATTTTAACTTATCGTAAATCTTCGTACATATTATGTTTACTGAGCCTAATGCCATTAATCGGGCACAAAACCAAACTCCTAGATGCTAATGATAATTTTATAGATAAACTAAATAACATTTCGCTCGACCTGGGAATCGAATTTAGTCACATGGGTGTAGTCTCATATCAATTTAAGAAAAGTCATTATAAAAGCTTTAAAGCAAATTGTGGGTGTACATTGGTACACCTCTGCCTAACCCTTCGGGGAATACAGGCGTGATGATGATAATGATGATATGAAATTGGATGGATGTAGGTACCCATTGCATAACATGCACGATTGTTGGACAAACATTCAAATTAATTGCGTTATTATTTCCAATATTTGAATTCCAATAATTCTCTTTCGCAATGATAATGCAAAGATTGGATCGCTTCAAAGACTATAATTCTCTTTGGATCGCTTATATCGTTAGTAATCTGATAAAATGATCTGAGCGGTCATTCTGTTGATGGCTGACCTTTCAACCCCTTCGAGGTCAAAGATTTCGCTGGCAGGTCTCATACAATAATGAGCGACACTTGCAAAGTCGGAGTTGCTAAGGAGAATTCCATAGAAAACTTAAACAATGTTCAACATGGTAATGGAACCTGGGATCTTTAGTGTAGTAGTCGCATTAACGACCACAAATAAAGATTTAGTAAAACTTTTTAATCCCCTTAGCTACCTGCAGTAGGCTAGCGTGGCGGACTATAGCCTAATCCTTCTCATTCTGAGAGGAGACCCGTGCCCAGCAGTGGGACAATATTTGGGTTGATGATGATGATAACCAAGCATACGGGAATGATAGTAAGCGTCAACCTCGGCCTATAGACGTCAACAACACCAGTGGTATCACTCGCACGTTGTCATCTTGACACCTCAGTTGTTAACTCTCATTTGTACAGTAATGTCACTGGCTACATTACCCTTCAAACCGGAACACAATAATGTTAGCACATTATTGTTTAACGGCAGAATATACAATATGATGATGGTACTTCAGCAAAATGATCCTATCACCTTTAAAACTAAATTGACATATATTGAAAGGATCATTATTTAACGCATTTTGCGTTCCCTAACGTTGCGTGTGTCAATTTATAAGCCTTAAGATAAGGATCATTTAAGTTACGTATTACGAAAACTTCAATCCAAAAGCCAGGTTAGGTTAGCAAGCTGTCAAAACATAACGCAAGTTTAACCTTTGCAGTTGGCTAAAATATTCCTGCCCTTTCAACATTTCTATGCTATTTTTAGACCGATTTCTTAATCTAATAAAGGGCTTGCTAAGTATGTAGTATGTTAGTTTGAGTTTTATTAAAGTTTGCGGCAGTAATACTTATAAGAAACATTACGCCTGTATTCTTATTAAGGTTAGGCAGAAATGTACTGTTCTATGATTTTTATAGGAGACGAGCTTGGCACAAATCCTTAAAGCTTATATGCAGCCTTACCAGGGTGGCTACAATGTCTACTTTTCATACCATCACGCCTATATTCCCTAGAGAGTTAAGCAGAGATTTACGAATGTACATTTACAGTATCACAGTACACTATATTTAGGTCCAATGTAATAGGGGGTGAGCCTATTGCTATTTCAAGTTCAAGTTCAAATGTTTTTATTTCAAATAAGCCTTTACAAGCATTGATGAAACGTTATGACTCTAGTTGCGCGGTTCCAAAAAGTTGATCCTATGGAGAAGAATCCGGCAAGAAGAAGAGGCATTGCCATCCGAACTCCGAACTACTGCTGAGAATATCATAGAAAAACCCAATAACACTGCCCGACGTAGGAATCGAATTGGTGACAATGAAAAATTAATGTCGCAATCACAATGCCTATTTCCATGCATAAGTTATATACTCAAAAAAGGGTAGTGGATTGGTAATCTATTTATTAAAAATAACGAAGTCGTATAGAATATAAAAAGAAATTGTTACTGAAAAAAATAATTGTCCTAAGATATAAGGTGTTAAGTTTTTGGGAGAATTGAGAGGGGATGCATTTTCCCTTGTTCAAATTTGTATGGCAAACGCACGGTGTTACGTCACAACGTGCTATGGTGCGCTCTCTATCTAGCATAATATGAAAATGCTTCTAACTGCCTTATTTTTGAACCGATCTTAATTTTCTTTTTTTTTGGGATAACTCGGCAAACGAGCAGGTGAGCTACCTGATGGTAAGTAGTCATCGCCGCCCATGGACATCTTCAATACCAAAGGAGTTGCAGATGCGAGTCTATTATTTTATGAAAAGGGAAGGGGACTGGGGGAGGAATTTAGCTTGTTTTTATTGTCCGGCTCTAACTATATAAATAATTTTTTTTACGGGACCATATAGAATATTAGTCAATAACTAGCCTTTTAATGAATTTCGCGAGAAATATTCAAAGGCGCTCGTATGCATCAAGCCTTAGATATATTAGGAAACCTAAAACTCAATGTTAACATGCAGCTTAGATCGTGTATGCATAAATCTGCTGTCATGCATGCATTGACATACACATTCATCATCGTGCATTATGCAGTTAGATTTTAATAACAGCAATAATCATATTAATATGATATAGTAGCTTTGAATAAAGGATTTTTTTTCTTAAAAAAAAAAGATTACTAGCAATGTGGGTCGCACATTACTAGTATTCTTGTTAACCCCTCGTACTAAGCGAAATGCTTGTGTCACGAGTGGGTTCACGTCGGTAGTACAATGGGTGGGTTTCGAACCGGCAACCACATGATCGCAAGTCCGACGCTCTAGCCATTAGGCTACCGCCGCTTTATTATTGGAATGCCTTTAGACTACCTCATTAGTCTAGTGGTCCTAAGAGCGACTGCTACATTAGAGGTTCTGGGATCGATTCCCAGGTCGAGCGAAAAGTATTGGGTTTTTCTACGAAATTCTCAGTAGCAGCTCAGTTATGAATTGTGCCCGGTTAATGGCAGTAGGCTCGCCCCCTATTACATGGGACCTAAACATACCGGCGAAGTGTGGATGTACATAAGTACACCTCTGCCTAACCCTTCGGGGAATACAGGCGTGATGGTATGTATGTATGTTTTCAAAAGTGCAGTCCATAGTACAACTCTTGAAATAAATTCATCATTCAGTCGTGTACTATCGAGCACTGAAGTGTACAAGGCTTTTAGACAGAACTGTCGATTGCTAAAGTGTTAGATATTTTTTCGCACATTAGTGATATCTTCGACCCTATCTTCTGCCCAGTTCGCAAACATTTTTAACCGTTTTAAAACAAGATTAAGTGTTCAATTCGTCTGTATGTTCTTCGCGTTATTTTCGCTATCATCAACCCATATATTGTTCCACTGCTGGGCTCGGGGCTCCTCTCAGAACGAGAGGGATTAGGCTATAGTCCACCACGCTAGCCTACTGCGGGTTGGCAGACTACAGTATATTCGGGGAATACAGTATGCGACTGTATTCCCCGCAGGGTTAGGCAGAGGTGTACTTAACTATACCCACATTTCGCCGGTATGTTTAGGTCCAATGTAACAGGGGGCGAGCCTATTGCCACTAACCAGGCACAAATCAAGACTCCGAGCTGCTGCTGAGATTTTCATAGAAAAGCCCAATAACATGCTCGACCTGGGGATCGAGCCCAGGACCTCTAGCGTAGCAGTCGCGCTTAGGACCACTAGACTAATGAAGCAGTCAAAGCTCGAAATTAGTGGTTATCATAGATGACACCAAAAAAAACACACATTGTAAGACTTGTGTTTTCAACTGTACTTAAAACAACAGCATAACACAATGACCGAGAGCCATGCATATTTATGTATGTGTATGTATGTATGTAACAGATGTATTACAAACAAGATTTATGTAGCCCGAGGCATAGTTTGCTCGTTTACTGAGTTATAATAATACTTAAATACATATTGTCACGCCTGTCTCCCATGGGGGTAGGCAGAGACTATAGATTTCCACTTGCTACGATCCTGGCAAACTACCCTCACTTTATCTACATTCATTAATCTCTTCATACATGACCGTCGGTTTAGGGTGCTCGGAACCTGGCCTTTTTTAAAAACATCCACAATTTGGTTGCGGTACGTTCGCATATATCAACTTTCTGGTGAAAGGTTAGGTTATAAATGATAAATGGTATTTATTTTCGTAACGCTTAACTGATCTATAAAGTGACCTCAGCTTGTTTTTTTATCGGATAACTCGGCAAACGAGCAGGCGAGCTACCTGATGGTAAGTAGTCATCGCCGCCCATGGACATCTGCAATACCAAAGGAGTTGCAGATGCGTTGCCGAGCCTATTTTAGAAGAAGGGAAAGGAAGGAGAAAGGAGAAGGCTGGGGACTGAGGTAGGAATTGGACCTCCACCTCCGGCGCCATTTTTGTCTGTCTGTATGTACACGCATCACGCATATTGGATGAAGTTTTCACAGTTATATTGCTTAAGATCTAACTTAAAATCTGGTGCATATTTCATGTTGATACGCCGCCTATAAGCTGATTTATTGTGAGTTAATCCTTTTGGGACGTGATTGGAACCGCGGGGAACTCGTAGTATAAAACAAAGTCGCTTCCCGCTGTCTGTCTGTCTCTATGTATGCTTAGATCTTTAAAACTACGCAACGGAATTTGATGCGGTTTTTTTTAATAGATAGAGTGATTCAAGAGGGAGGTGTATGTGTATAATAAATACAAATTATAGAGAAGTCGAGAAAACACGCGGGCGAAGCCGTGAGCGGAAAGAAGCGGCGGCAGCCTAATGGCTAGGGGATCGGACTTGCGATCATGTGGTTGCCGGTTCGAAACCCATCCATTGCACTACCAACGTGAACCCACTCGTAACACAAGCATTTAGCTTAGCACGAGGGGTTAACAAGATTACTAGTATGCTGGTTTCTAACACTTACGCGAATATTAGAAATTGAAATAAAAAACATCAAAATTTCAATAGAGAAGATGGCTGGGTCTTACCATCTGCTTGGAACCCCATCATAGATTCCATTAAATCCAAGCACAAGACTGCGAGACCTAAGGATACGGTGAGCTTATTCTGCGTGACCAGCATACATAATAATCAACAAAATGTAGGGTAGCTGTTGATAATTTTGACATTAGGACGACCAACACCTCAGTTCACCCGTGACCATGGATGCTGTAAAGGATCCGAAACGTCGGGAATTTAAAAATATCAATATAACGCGATAAAATCCGTAAAAAGTAGTTTTATTTCAAGATTACTAGTAATTTGTGACCTACATTGCCAGTAAGCTTTTTTAAAAAGGAAAAAAAAAGCTAGTTAATTAAAAACTAATACATTAGCCAGCGTGGTGGACCATTATAATCAGCGTGGAAGAGACATCGACGAACAAACGCTTACCATGAATTCAGTAGATACATGATTCTGGGCCCAAACTTCGAAACATTTCGTCGGTTATTTAAACAACATCAACATAACATCACGCCTGTATTCCCCGAAGGGTTAGGCAGAGGTGTACTAATGTACACCCACACTTCGCCGGTATGTTTAGGTCCCATGTAATAGGGGGCGAGCCGATTGCCATTAACCGGGCATAAATCCAGACTCCGAGCTGCTACTGAGAATTTCATAGAAAAACCCAATAACACTTTGCTCGACCTGGGGATCGAACCCAGGACCTCTAGCGTAGCAGTCGCGCTTGGGACCACTAGACTAATGAGGCAGTCAGGTAGGTTATTTAAAAAACTTGTGAAATATTTAGCGTGAACATACGCGTATCCCAAGCTTGTCAGGTCATCGGGCTTAGTACCAGTGTCGCAATAAGCATGCGCCGTCGCCAAACACTTAAAGGACATCGAGATATAAGGAGCGTTAGCAAAAACAGCAAATGTCAGATGAGAATTAAATACTTAATTGTTTATTTTTGACATTTCTAAATGCGTTTGAGTGTTTGATTGAAAATGTATTTACGTACATTAATATAATTGAGTACGCATAATTAAAATTACCGAGGCGTAGATAAATAACCGATAATTAAATAATTGTATAAATTGCATTAAATACTTTAGAAGTAGCTTTAATTATAAATATGTTAATTATGTGTCTTGGCTGTATTTAGCTGGATTTATCAAACGAAATTATCTATTTTGGTTTTGATATATGAATGTACCTTTTTATATTGCGTTTTGGTGAAGTCCCTCATCACATAGGGTTTGTTCTACCCTGCATGATTCCACAAATTGAGGATTGCCCATATTTCTGCTCTCCAGTCAGAATAAAAGGGCCTTAAGCTAATATATGAAATAGTCCAACACGCTGACAAAATATAGGTTGGTTTTATAATTAATTATTATAAAGGACCTATGACTTGGCAAAGTATGGTAGTTACTTAAATGCTATCATACAATATTTCAAAAATGTTAACCTGTCAAATAACAGACACATAATGCAAAATATACTACACTTGTAACCGGCCTTAAATTAAATTAATTTGCAACTGGTTCTGCGGACAGTACCATGTCTTGTTTCGCTAAGATGGACATCAAAATGTTTTCTTTACAATTGGCCAAGACTAGTCTGCGTGCATAAGCAAGTAAGCTTTTTATGCCGACCTTATTTCATGCTTTACTTAGGCATTTTCACACGTTTTAGTTAATCGACTGCACTAAAATGTCGGATCTCCTTTCTAACCGTTTTTTATTAATTATCTATGCAATTCTAGTCTGTTTTTTAATCTCAGAGACAAGACTGACATTACGTGGGTTGCTAACTCTTAAATAGTGATGTCCTACTATCGAAAATTTAATAAAATCAAGTATAGTTTTTTTTACTGACTTCAAAAATTTAAAAATAAATTTAAAATTCTTTGAACAAAAATTTGATACATTATAATTTTTTTTGGAGGAGGTTCCACATTTTTGTTAAAAGTAATTATAATAAGTTATCCTATAAAATCGTCTTATAAAATATAAAAAGTAACGATACAACAAACCGGTATCGTACAACACTGCACAAAAGGGTTGGCAATTGGTTTTTTTATGACATTTTTAGTAGAAGCTCGGAGTTTGGATTTCTCGGGTTCAATTACATACCGGCGAAAATGTGGGTGTACATTAGTACACGTTTGCTTAACCCCTCGGGAAATATATATTTAATTATATGTATTAAAATTGTTACTAAAATCATAGACAAAAATTAAATAATTTTAATTAAATAATTATGCAGCTTGTAGACATCTATAAAACAATAATAATATAATAAAATTATCTTATAACGAAGATTACCTTGGCTTGTTTTAACATAATTTTCCTAAAGACATTAATTGACGAATTTGCATAAATATCGCCTAGAGTCTAATAGAATAAGAAGTGTGACGGTATTTAAACACTTGGGGCTCAAACCCGGAACCTTATATAAACTAGAAAGTAAATCAAGATTTAAAAAAAGTGTCTTGTCAACTGCATCATTAGTCTAGTGGTCCTAAGCGCGACTGCTACACAAGAGGTCTTGGGTTCGATTTCCAGGTCGAGTAAAATGTTATTGGGCTCGTCCCACTCTATTACTTAGGACCTAAACATACCGGCGAACTGTTGCATGTGTTAGGCAGACCTGGAGCTCTAACTTCTTCTCGAAAAACTCCGCATTTTTTGAAGCCGCTTAAAAAACATAACTTAACATAACATACCATCACGCCTGTATTCCCCGAAGGGTTGGTAGGGATGTACCAACGCACACCCACATTTCGCCGGTATGTTTAGGTCCCATGTAACGGGGGCGAGCCTATTGCCATTAACCAGGCACAAATCCAGACTCCGAGCTGCTACTGGGAATTTCATAGAAAAACCCAATAACACTGCTCAACCCGGGGATCGAACCCAGGACCTCTAGCGTAGCAGTCGCGCTTAGGACCACTAGACTGATGAGGCAGTCGGTAAAAAAAAGCAGATTATTAAAATGCCGTTATAGAGACATTGATATTTATACCAGTTTTAAAATGCTATAGAAAAACCCAATCATTTGATTTGACCTCAGGGGTCAAGTTTTGACCTGTGCTATTAAATACAGCTGCCATTAAATGGGTACATTTCCAGTTTTGTCACCGGTTTTTTTGTATTGGCCATCTTTCTTCTACATAATTATTAGATAATGTGATGTTAAATAAATAAATAATTTACATTGAGAGTTATTCTAGTGGGCTGAGATCATCATCGAAATTGTCCCACTGCTGGGCACGGGTCTCTCTTGTTAGAGGGGTAAAGTTATAGTCCACCACGCTAGCCTACTGCGGGTTGGCAGATTTCTCGCGCCAATGAGAAAGTCTCTCACGCATTTAAGTTTCCTCACGATGTAAATACTATCACGCCCGTATTCCCCAAAGGGTTAGACAGAGTTTTTCAAAAAAAAGCTTACTAGCAATGTGGGTGACACATTACTAGTATTCTTCCTAACCCGTCGGACTAAGCTATATGCTTGTGTTACGAGTGGGTTCACGTCGGTAGTGCAATGGGTGGGTTTCGAACCAGCGACCACAATGATGGCAAGTCCGACGCCCCTAGACATTAGGGCTACCGCCGCCTAATACACCCACAGTTCGCCGGTAAGTTTAGGTCCCATGTAGGCGAGCCTATCGCCATTGACCGGGCAAACTCCGAGCTGCTACTCAGAATGTCATAGAAAATACCAATTACACATAACTCGTCATGGGAATTCAACCCAGGAACTGCAGCGTAGCAGCCGCGTTCGAGATCACTAGTCTAATGAGGGTATTTTAAGCCAATACAAAAGAAAATGAAGAAAATGACGACTGCCTCGTTGGTCTAGTGGTCCCAATCGCGACTGCTACGCTAGATGTCTTGGGTTCGATCCCCAGGTCGAGCAAAGTGTTATTGAGTTTTTCTATGAAATTCTCAGTAGCAGCTCGGAGTCTGGATTTGTGCCCGGTGAATGGCAATAGGCTCGCCCCCTATTACATGGGACCCAAACATACTGGCGAAATGTGGGTGTACATTAAGTGCACCTCTGCCTAACCCTTCGGGGAATACAGGCGTGATGGTATGTTATGTTTACAAAAGAAAATATCCTAAATATACTCCCACGTAAAGATTCCTAAATCAATGTGAAACTATAAAAAAAAACCACGCATCTGCGTACACGCATTTGATAGCGACAAAGACGGCAAAATGTCAAGGACCATCCAAATAACACAATTGAGAACCGAACCCGGATCTTCCCAATTAGAAAATCATGTTTTATTAATACAGCTGTTTGTTTGTTTGTCTGCGAAACTGATGGATCATTAGCGATGAGACTTTTGTGCAAACGACAGTCAATTAATAATGATATTTATGATTGTTAATTAATTCAATTTTAAACTTGTTTCTATCCAATTTCAATCCATTCAAAATGTATTTTAGAGTTATTAAAGTTGCGGAAATAATTTATTATATGATGACCTCATTAGTTGTTGCAAATGTGTTTGTTGAGCATGACATTCTGGGTTCGATACCTAGATCATGCAATATTGTTAGAAACTCCGCGTAGCTTTGACTTGTGCCCAATTAATGGCAATAGGCTCGCCACCTTTTGCATGTGTACATTAGTACACCTCTGCCTAATGCTGCGGAGAACAAGCGTGTTTTTAATTTGCAGTGTATGTATGTCTGTTTGTTCGGATCTCTCTATATATTGGTGAAAACCGCATTAAAATACATTCAGTAGTTTTCGAGTTTACAGTCGAGACAGACAGGAGCGGCGGGGGACTTTGTGTTGAAATGGATAGAGTTTACAAGTACTTACCAAATGACGTAAAACGAAATCCGAACATGGATATGCCTTTTAATCCCTTGATATTAGTCTTCTAGTGTCCATATTGCAATCGTTACGAGGGGTGCGGGGTGGATGGTGCGGGGTGAGGGAATAGTAACATAGGAAAGAAGAGTTTTAGAAAGAACATTATATCATTCCCGGAAGTTTAGAAAACATTGATATCATTTTTTTTATGGGACAACTCGGCAAACGAGCTCACGAACTACCTGATGGTAGGTAGTCATCGCCGCCCATGGACATTTGCAATACCAAAGAACTTGCAGATGCGTTGCCGAGGAGCCTATTATGGCGACGGAGAAAAAGAGAAGGAGGAATTGGGCCTTTGGCTCTCACACTCATCGTACGAAACGCTACAGTATGCATACTGCCACTTCGCGTCGATATACCTTGGGAGGGTAGTACTTCCCCGGTCGTGTCAACCCATTCATACTGGCATGTAGACATGCCAGCGAGGCACTACTACTAATCTACTAAAATCCCCGAATTAAAAGCCCCCGGGATTAAAAGGCATATCCATGTTAAGATTTCGTGAGTCATTTTACGTCACTTGGTATTTAAAAATTACTATATGACACTTGTTTATAATATATTTACAAATGAGGCAGTTGTACAATTAGGATTATTATTAACTAATCAGTTAGCTAGTACATAAGTTTCCTTATAACCTTGTATAAGTCGTGTAGGCACAAAAATATCAATAGATATGATGATTTAAATGATTAGTACGGCCTCTGACCATATGACACAAAAGTTAAATATTGATTGACCTCAACTATATTCATCTAAGGTCAAAGAACATAAAGGATTTTCTTCATAAAAATAATTTCAATAAATTTCCTTGAAATTTGACAGCTATGATTAACGACCCGACATTCGTTTTGGCTGATTATGCTGACGCCTCTTTCTTGGTAGGTTAAGCGGCGCTAACCGCGGTCGGTATCTGGATGGGTTACCATATTTTAGAGTTAATTGGCAACCTGCCTGTATTTGTGCTTAGAGATTAGTCTTTTACATACAAACATACACTCACGCCTTTTGCCCATAGGGGTAGGCAGAAACAACAGAACGCCATCTGCTACGATTCTTGCATACTTCTTTTGCTTTGTCCACATTCATTCATCTTGTCATACACATGCGCCGGTTGCGGGTACTACGCACCTGACCTTTCTGAAGGATCTCACCAATAAGGTCGTGGTATGCCTTAGTATGTATGTATGTATTAGTCTTTTAATTAGTTGTTATAGTATACTAACTAATATAATAATGCTGTTTGTTTAAACGCACTAATCTCTGGCACTACCAAACGAATTGGAATTTTTAAAATCTTTTTCCTGTTTTTCAGGAAGGCCAGCATTTCTAATACTACGTTTTGTGACTCTCTGGTGAATCGTGGGCTAATATTGGATAGTCTCATAAAAATAAACACTCATGGTATTTAATTATTATTTGGGGGCATGGTAGTGCCCTCGCCAAGTCGAGCAAAAGAGCAAAATAAGGCAACGCCGTACCACCGTTTCTTGAAGCCATTCGGGTCATTTTCGACATCACTGTAACTCCGTTGTGGAAAAAACTAGTTGGAATATCATTTTCGCATGAACAATATTTTTTCTCATTTGAATATTCTTTTAGTCATATATAGTTCTGTCCCTTATTTCTTCAAGATAAGCTGTAGAGGGGTTCCAAATTTGGAAGTTTTTATGTGGGGGGTCGTGATCCAGTTATCTTTGAGAATCACTGTTAAGTAAGACACATTTCCTACAGCTACATTACCTTAGGAGTGGTTAAAACAGAAAAATATTGAAAGAATTCTAACATTATCAATTCGCAAAAAACTAAATCAATGAAAATATCTATAAATGTCTTACCTGAGTATTCGCCTGCAGCAGGGCACCTCCATTGGTGTTCACCACGCCATTATTGCACTGGGATTTCACCACACAGATGTATCCTTGCCCAGCACAGGTCTGTTGCAGACTACCACCAGAGTTATCATGAGCCTGAACATTTCCAGTACTCTGGAAGATCTCATCAATATTCTGCTGTGTTTGCTGCTGCTGTTCAAAGTCATATTCGTTCTTTTGGCTGTTCTGGACTAGATTGACGCCGGAGCCAGTGGATGGTGCGAAGGGAGATGGTGAGGAGCCAGTGTAGCCAGTTGAGCCGAATTTGTTTGCTGAGTTGAAAGCGTTGAAGCTGCTTTGGCCGCTTTGGGCACCAAAACCGGTCTGACTGCCTTGAGCGGCTCCAAGGCCAGTTTGACTGCCTCCGAAGCTCCCTTGAGCTCCTGAACCGCTCTGAGAGTTAGCTGCAAAACCATTTTGAGCGCTGGAACCAAAGTTGCTCTGTGATCCGCTGCCAAAAGCACTTTGTCCTCCAAATCCGGTCTGGATTCCACCGTTCAAGAACGGGTTTTTGGAAATGTCGATCTCTTTAGATGCTGATGAGGATTCGAAGGACTGGCTGCCGGCGAAATTGCCTCCGGCTCCAGTAAATCCAGCGCCGAACTTAGCGAGGTCACCGTTCAAGAATGGATTGGCAGACAAGTCTACTCCTCCAGCGCCACCGTTGCTCGTACTCGTGAAACTTGAAGAAGATTTGCTGAACTTCTCGAAGGAGCCACTTCCAGCTCCGGTTTTGAAAGGAGAGTTCTGGTTCATCCACCAGAAAGGTCCGGCGCCGTTTTGCGCTCCACCTTCGAAGACGCTGTTTCCAGCCGCTTGGAACTGGAATTCGTTGCCGGTATCCGCGTTGGCCGCAGCTTGGAATGCCTGGAGGTTTCCGAATTTCTGTACTACTTTTCCATCTTTCACTTTGAGACCGGCACAGCCTTTAGCTGATGAGCAGCCTTCGTAGGTCTCTTGAGTGTGGACTTCGGATGTAGGCAAGGACTTGATAGCGGCTAAGATTTCTTTGGGTGACTTAAGGTTCAGGGTGTTGGAGCAGGCGGTACACCGTTCAGTTCTCGTCTGTGGCTCGCTGGCCTCGGCCTCGACGATAGGCTCCTTGGTCTGAGGCAGTTCTTTGACATCTTCGATGTTTTCAGGATGGGCGTTGGCCGCAAAGACCAATATGGCAACCACTATTGAAAATAGTGGCTTCATGGTTCTGTAACAAAGTAAATATACGTTATTATATTATTGGGATAAGGTGGGATTTGCTTAGAGACCCGATGTTGACATTTCACGCTGATTTGTAAAGATGTGTATATTTTTTCTCAAATTAATTTATCTCAGGAAACCAATATGTAAAATCACTACATAGTATAGAACAAGTCCCTGTAGGTCCCGTTTTTACCCTTCGGGTATGGAACCCTAAAAACTATAACAACATTGAATAACAGATGAAATATCGTCTAGATTTTATTACTCATCCTAGGTGAAGGATACTAACTATTCTTTCCGTGTTTTAAGACAGACACGTTTTAAAAGAATTCTATACACGTGGGCAGACGAGACTCATAAAATATACAATTTGTATGCTAATATAGTTTTATTTAAAGCTACAGCGTCGTTAGTCTGCCTCGTTAGTCTAGTGGTCCCAATCGCGACTGCTACGCTAGAGGTCTTGGGTTCGATCCCCAGATCGAGCAAAGTGTTACTGGGTTTTTCTTTGAAATTCTCAGTAGCAGCTCGGAGTCTGGATTTGTGCCCGGTGAATGGCAATTGGCTCGCCCCCTATTACATGGGACCTAAATATACCGGCGAACTGGGGGGCACATTAAGTACACCTCTGCCTAACCCTTCGGGGAATACAGGCGTGATGGTATGTTTTTTAAAGCTACAGCGTTGAGCTTGGGCGAGAAATTCAAATTTTTCGGCTGTAACACATTCTATGTACACACGGCTACAGGTCAACCTATACAAATCCAGTTTAAGCTGATCTCGCATTATACCGGCTTCCGATTCAATAAAAGACCAGCGCAAACTGGTTTTGTATAGCTTGATGTGTAGCCGTGCGTACATGACAGTAGAAATTGCAACATCAACAATAACTTATTCACAATTGAGTATTTAAACTCTAACTCAAAAATCGTTATCGTCGAAGATTTTGGTGTAAAATTGTGGATTCGGCGAAAATTGACAATTCAACCTACATCTAAATATTTTTGATTTATTTTCTCAGATCAAATTAATTACATATATGTCCGTCTATTTAACCTTTAACCTTTTAAATAATGATTAAGTATTAATAATATTTTGATATACTAAATAAGATAGGGCATGTCTTACAATAGTTTTGCAATAGTTCATGGCCCGGGCTTGAACTCCGACCTTTCCATCGACAATGGCCGCCGGAGAATACTAGACATACCTATTTGGATAGTCGATAAAATCTATCTTCATAGTTTATCTTAATATATATGGGATTACAGGTTGATTTGAAGAACCAGCAATAAAATCAGTACTTTTAAAATATAACGACTAAACTAAAAATTAAAAAGACCCCTGATGATTGCATTATATCTCGACCAATTTTCATCACATAACTAGAAACACTCCCGACTAATTAACCTTTCAAACAAAAAAAAAATAAAATCAAAATCGGTTCATCCATTCGGGAGCTGCGATGCCACAGACAGACATACACACAGACACGTCAAACTTATACACAGTTTACCGGTATATTTTACGATCCATGTAATAGGTTAATGGCAATAAGCTCGCCCAGCTTATTGCCATTAACCGGGCACTCCGAGATACTACTGAAAATTTCATAGAAAAGCCATAGGTGCTCGACCGATCGAGAATCGAACCTAGTACCTGTACCAATAGACTGATTTACATCCTGTATTTAATAGTAGGTGTAAAAAGACAGACGGAATAATGTTTTCATATAATATAATATAGGTATGTTTAAAACACCTAAAACGATGATTTCAGATAAAACGTCAATTCACTTTTTTTGGAGTTAAAAGCTTAAAAACATTATTTATCATTTAAAAATATCTTTTAATACTTTAGAAATAGAGTGTTTATTCTGAGTTTTACCAAAACTGTAAATTTTATACACAATTTTGTACTGTATAACTATAAAGATAAGGTGTTTTTTAAGTTTTGGATCGAAAAATCGGATACTTAATTAAGTATTCGGCCTTCAGATATTGGTACATAAAAATCAATAGGTTTATATGTGTGTGTTTAAGAAGCAGGTGATTTTAATATTCTACGAATATATCGAATTGAAAACTAATTGGATAGTCATTGTAATCCGTTTACACAATGGCGGATGACGGCCGAATATTATTCGATTATAATCCTGTCTTTATAATAAAAAAAATACTGGTTTTAAACATACTTAGCAAGAAACTAAGTCCATATCCGTGTGCTTACTTCTCATCATCATATGAAATTATATTAACATATCATCACGCCTCTATTCCCTGAAGGAGGTAGAGTTGTAGTTCAAGTTCAAATGCTTTATTTCAAACTAGCTTTCCGCCCGCCGCTTCACCCGCGTGGACTCAACGTTTCTTCTCATTCTTCGGGATAATATATAGCCTACATCACTCAGAAATAATGTAGCTTTCTATAGGTGACAGAATTTTCCAAATAGATTCAGTAGATCCAGAGATTACCCCCTACAACGTCACAAACTCACAACGTCCCAATCTTTACCTCTTAATTATATAAGTATAGACCAGTGGATCCGACAGATGTTGTCCTGTCGAAACTCGATCGCAACGCCACCTACCGAGTAAGTTCTATATTTTGCCGTTTAAACATTCCCTGGGCTGCCACAACTATTTCAACACAAAATTTGCCAAATCCGTCTAGCCGTTCTAGAGTTTTAGCGAGACTAATGAACGGCAATTGATTTTTATATATAAAAGAAAGATAAGCTTTTACAAGCATTTATGAAACGTTAACTCTAGTTGTACGGTTCCAAAACGTGTACACCCACACTTTGCCGGTATATTGACGTCCCATGTAATCTCAGATCAAATAAAAAGTTAAGATGGTACTTTGTGAACAAAGAAGTGAGGCCGGCTAAAACAACGCCTAGCCGTTTACAAACACAATTTTACACTATATAACAATACCGAAACTACGCCTTATCTTGTCAGTTGAGATTTCGATAGCTTGATAGCTCGACTGAAAAGATAAGGCGTAGTTTCCATTAATGATAGTAACATCGGTGGGCACTGCCTATACTTATATTATAATTAGGCATTAGTAAGCTTGCATAATGAACTAGCTTAATGAATGACTCAATTCTTAGTTGAGTCATGGATTCAGAACACCTTTTTTTCCATTTCAGGGTCAGAAATGATTCAATTTATTGTTACTAAATTCATCTACTCTTTGTTTTAAATGGTTGTTTAAATTAAAAGATTCTTTAAAACTATGAGAATATGTGCAGTGATAGCCTTGTGATATGACCATTGGACTGCCAAGTCAAAGGTCTTGAGTTCGAATCCAAGGCATGCACCTCTGTCTTTTCGAAGTCATGTGCGTATTAATAATTAATTAACACGCGCTTAAACGGTGAAGGAAAACAATCGTGAGGAAACCTGCATGCCTGAGAGATTTTATTGACGGCATGTGAAGTCTGCCAACCCGCAGTAGGCTAGCGTGGTGGGCTATAGCCTAATCCCTCTCGTTCTGAGAGGAGACCCGTGCCCAGCAGTGGGACAATGTAATGGGTTGTTGATGATGATGATGATGAGAATATAGTAGGAAGTAGTAGTGTGTCACTGGCTTGTCTGCGTATCAGCATGATGGGTTTTCACGACCGGGGATTAAAGTTTAAGAGTTTGTTTGTTTGAACTTGCTTACCTATCTCTGGAACTACCAGTCCGATTTGAAAAATATTATTGTATATGATAGTCACATTCATGACGAAGGCTATAGGCTATCTAGCATCACGCTACGATCCTTAGGAGCGGGGCAAAACGGGTAAAACCGCGGGGCACAGCTAGGAAAATAATAAAGTTCAAAATAGAATAATTATATCTACTTAGCAACCACATACAATCACAGTTTCTCAAGGATTTTTAATGTTAGCACAAATCAGGCTTGACCAAATATTTGGCGTGTGTCATTGACGTGCCTCTGCCGGCCCCCGATATTTACACAGCTCTATATTAGCTCAGGAATGTTTGGGGACGAATACGCGAGGTAAAGCTTAATTTTGAGGCGGGTATTTGGATGGGTGTCTCGCTTAAAACGTTAGTTAAGTTGACTCAAACTCGCCTGCTGAGAGCGCGTACTTGAGTTAGATTTCCGAGTCGAGAAGTGCTCTTGAAAAACTAAAAAAAACATCACAGCAAAAGTGCAGTGATAGCCTAGTGATTATGACTGCGAAGTTAAAGATCTCGAGTTCAAATTCACGGTTCTGATTTTTCGAAGTCTTGGCGCTTAAAACGATGAAGGAAAACATCGTGAGGAAACCTGCATGCCTGATAGATTTCCTCGACGGCGTGTGAAGTCTGCCAACCCGCAGTAAGCTAGCGTGGTGGACTACAGCCTAATCCCTCTCATACTGAGACGAGACCTGTGCCCAGCAGGGGGACAGCAGGGGAAAATTTGAAATGGCCGGTAAACGAATCAAATTGGCCCAAATTATATTTATTTTTATCTCGATAAAAAGTGAAAATTGTATACATTTTCGTTTAGCGACAAACTAGTATGTATTTACATAACACAAGTCGAGAGTACTCTCTGTATCTTATGATGTAGTATTATGTACGTACTTGGGTGCACCTACGCGAAAAAGATTGTAGTACACAGCCAAGCTATAGCGATAATATTTTTGTCATCTCCTCCCTATTTTTTTTTTAAAGGGATACCAAACGAGCAGGCGATCTACCTGATGGTAAGTTGTCATCGCCGCCCATGGACATCTGCAATACCAAAGGAGTTGCAGATGCGTTGCAGAGCCTATTTAAGGAAAAGGAGGGAGCGCCGGAGGCCGAATTCTTTCCCCAGTCCCTTTCCTTCTCAGGAAGGCTCGAAAACGCATCTGCAACTCCTTTGGTTTTGCAGATGTCCATGGGCGGCGATGACTACTTACCATTAGGTAGCTCGCCTGCTCGTTTGCCGAGTTATTCCATAAAACAAAACCAGAATGGCGTAATTTATGGCAATTAAGAAGTAATATAAAAAGATAAAATCAGTAAAAAGTGGTTTCATTTCAATGTTGTATGGCTTAATCAATATATGTAATATATGCATGAACTCTTCAACTATTGACCAAGCCATTACAAATATTTGAATCACATTACATTAATTAATGATTTCTTAACGATGTTTTTTACTAAAGTGAGAAGTCATCAATTTAAGTCACTTTAACATGAATATCTTAAATATACTGCCTTAATAGACTGCCTCGTTAGTCTAGTGGTCCCAAGCGCGACTGCTACGCTAGAGGTCTTGGGTTCGATCCCCAGGTCGAGCAAAGTGTTATTGGGTTTTTCTATGGAATTCTCAATAGCAGCTCGATGTTTGGATATGTGCCCGGTTAATGGCAATAAGCTCGCACCTTATTACATGGGACCTAAACATACCAGCGAATTTGAAGTGTACATTTGGTACACTTCTGCCTAACCCTTTAGGGAATTTAGGTGTGATGTTATGTTATGTTACAATTATATTCTTTTCCCTTTCTAGTGATGCTATATATTTGTATCTCCTACCTTGCAGTGCAAAACAAACCTTATTTGTAACAATAACTTTCGGACAACCTTGCGCCCACTCGATGCCTATTTAGGAAACCTAGGACAGGCGACCTGCTTAGGCAACGCCTATATGACTGTATTAACGCCTCTTTGATGCGCGAGCGCAGTATATTTAACCTTTGTGTTTAGAAGAAGACCATTTTTTAAGCGGCGGTTGCCTAATGGCTAGTGCATCAGACTTGCGATCATGTGGTTGCCAGTTCGAAACTCACCCATTGCACTACCGACGTGAACCCACTCGTAACACAAGCATTTAGCTTAGTACGAGGGGTTAACAAGAATACTAGTAATGTGTGACCCACATAGCTAGTAAGCTTTTTTTTAAAAAAAAAATGGGTTTATAGAGGGGACTTTGAAAACATAGACTGCCTCATTAGTCTAGTGGTCCTAAGTGCGACTGCTCCGATAGGTTCGATCCCCAGGTCAAGCAAAGTGGTACTGGGTTTTTCTATAAAATTCCCAGTAGCAGCTCGGAGTCTGGATTTGTGCCCGGTTAATGGCCCCTATTACATGGGACCTAAACATACCGGCAAACTGTGGATGTGCAAGAGTACCTACTAAGATATGATTTTTCAAGTGAATGAAAAATTCGGCCTCAGGCAGTGTTTGAACCTGCATCCCTTTGGTTAAGTACACTTTACCAACAAAGCTACCGAGACCACTGCCTGTGATCTTGAATTTCTCTTCCACATTTTACGTTATCAGGTGACGTCAGCATTTTTAATGCCAAAATATAATAAAAAATAAGAGCATCTACTCCTCTGACTAACCCTTAAGAAGTAGATACTTATGATGGTATGTTAAGCTTAAATATTATTTTCACTAAATCAAAAGTCTTTCACAAAAACTCTGAAAGCAAAAAAAGAAAGAAAGAAAAAACATTGAATTATCAAAAACAGACGTGCAAACATACATAATTAATAATTTAACTTAGGTATTTAAATTTTAAATGATTGCCTCGTTGGTCTAGGACTGCCTCGTTGGTCTAGTGGTCCCAATCGTGACTGCTACGCTACAGGTCTTGGGTTCGATCGCCAGGTCGAGCAAAGTGTTATTGAGTTTTTCTATGAAATTCTCAGAATCAGCTCGGAATCTGGATTTGTGCCCGGTGAATGGCAATAGGCTCGCCCCCTATTACATGGGACCCAAACATACCGGCGAACTGTGGGTGTACATTAAGTGCACCTCTGCCTAACCCTTCGGGGAATACAGCCGTGATGGTATGTTAAATTTTAATTATTTTTTTTTAATCTGTCTCACGTCGTGTCCGTGACAAAAAAGGTTACCACTCAGCTTAATGCTTTCTTATGGTACGAAACCATAACAAAGCGCTGATTTTCAGTGGCCACCTAGTGACGTATGAGTATCAAGCTATGCCGTTCCCTTTCGGGTATACCGCCGTGAGCATACGAAAGTTTTCGAAAGTACATATTTTATTGTTATTTAAGACCCTCCGTGAAGGTATTAATACTTAATGTTATAAAGGATATGTTATTTTTAGCAACGCAAATTTGAATACTTTCGTTTTTTGTGTGAAAGTTGATTTAAATTATTGTGTACCTTCAAGACGTGTATGTTACAGGATCGGCAGATGTCTATATAACATGCAAGTCAATTGAAATGGAAGATTTCTGTGAATATGATCTTTAGAAATACGTTCAAAGTCTAAACTATCGATTTCTGAGAAGATTTTTACATTTATAATATAATCTTAAAAACTACTGAACGGATTTTCATGCGATTTTCACCAATAGACAAAGTGATTCAAGTTTTATGTGTAGCCAAAATTCTCAGTCGCCGCTTGTTCGCTCGCAGAACATTATACTCCTCTACCTTGCCTTTCGGGGAATACAGGCGTGATTGTATGTTAAATAAGTTAAGAATGAGTTGTCTATGAGAGAAATTGTGACTCATTCGAGAGTCTATTGTCTTGCCGCCTACTATTGGTTTACTATGAAGGTGGGAAGCCCTTTCAAGGTTTTGATGTCAAGGTCATTTATAAATACGCAAATGAAACTTCGAAGTCAAATATGCAGCCATTGTATTTTGACTGCTACGCTTTTTTTATGGGATTACTCAGCAAACGAGCAGGCGAGCTACCTGATTGTAAGTAGTCATCGCCGCCCATGGACATCTGGAAAACCAAAGGAGTTGCAGATGCGTTGTCGAGCCTATTTAGGGAAAAGGAGAAGAAAGAGTCTATTTAGGAGGAATTGGGCCTTCGGCCGTCTCGCTCACCGAACGAAGGGTAGTAGTGAAACGCTACTACTCAGACGTCAGTCTTCTGCGAGAGTGTACTTCCCCAGTCAAGCCGGCACATTCATGTTGCGAACAGCGTGGCCCTTCCATTACAGATATTCCCAGGTCGCGCAAAGTGTTATTGAGTGTTTCTATGAAATACTCAGTAGCAGCTCGGAGTCTGGATTTGTGCCCGGTTAATTGCTATAGGCTCGACCGAATAATACCAACCGAAGAATGCCCTCTATGCGGAAAACAAATGTCATAGTTTGTAATGGAAATAGGCTCGCTCCTATTACAGAAGAACATATACAAATAAAAACTGACGGCACTAAATCAATAAAACAATGAAACCTTTTTGTTCATATTAAAATAATGAATTAAAAACATTAATTTATTTGATAGATAGTAACGAATCTATTGGCACGATCACCAGTAGCTTGTTATTTGAGTATGCGTAACTGATCAATTTCATATCGACAGTCAACGCGTTACGTAAACGGTTACACCCATCATACAACATAACAACCATCACGCCTGTATTCCCCGAAGAGTTAGGCAGAGGTGTACTTACTGAACAAAATTCGTCAGTATATTTATCCCATGTAAGGTAGGGAGCGTAGGGAGCGAGTCATCCCATTGCCATTCACCGGGCACAAATTAGAACTTCGACTTGCTACTGAGAATTACATAGAAAAACCCTATAAGACTTTGCTCGACCTGGGAATCTAACTCAAGACCTCTAGCGTAGCAGTTTAGGCCTACTAGACTTAATAAGACAGTGTTAGTAGAATAGTAGAATAACAAATATTTTTTCGTTACAATTAAAAGTAGCTCAGCGTGCTATGGAGCGTGCTATGCTCGGAGTCTCTCTGACGGACAGAATCCGCAACGAGATTATCCGACAGAGAACCAAAGTTACCAACATAGCGCACCGGATTAGCAAGCTGAAGTGGCAATGTGCTGGCCATATCTGTAGAAGAACCGACAACTGTTGGGGTAGACGTGTTCTCGAGTGGAGACCACGACTCGGCAAACGTAGTGTAGGACGCCCTCCGGCAAGATGGAGTGATGATTTGCGAAAGGTTGCTGGCAGAAGCTGGATGCGAAAAGCGGAGGACAGGGTGAAATGGCGCACACTAGGGGAGGCCTACGCCCAGCAGTGGACTAGTATAGGATGATGATGATGATGATGATTTTGTAATGTTAAAATTATTTTATCGTACAATTCTGCTCACACACTTCACGAAAATGGATTGAATATACAAAAGTAACATGGCAGCTCAAGAATTTGGTGAAGCCAAACCGGTTATATGACCGGATCTTGTTTACCTTTGCGCTTGCGCAACCCAACGTTACGCAGTCCGCTAAAAAACATCGATTGTTACAACACTCGGCTTCGGAAACCCTTGGGGTAGCTCAGTAGCTGTATAATATACCAACACGCTTATATTCCCCGTAGAGATAAGCAGAGGTGTACTAATGTACACCCACATTTCCTCGGTATGTTTAGGTCCCATGTAATAAGGGGCTATTGCCATTAATTAACCGGGCACAAATCCAGACTCCGAACTGATATTGAGAATTTCTTAGAAAAAACCCAGTGACACTGCTCGACCTGGGAATCGAACCAAGGACTACTAGCGTAGCAGTCTCGCTTGGGACCACTAGACTAATGAGGGATTATTTATTACTGTAAATAGATCTATTAAAGACACTTTTACAAGTAGATTTAAAAAAAAATAATAACTAGATGGCGCCGACGTTTCCTGTCTGACGACCTCTGAGAAGAAACTCAACTCAGAGTCATGGTCTCTTTTAAAGTCCAGACAATAGTTATGTTATTAGATAAATTTGATTTAGGTCCTATGCAAAAGAGAGGGAACCTATTGCAATTGACTCAAAGAATTAAACTCCGAGCTAAAAAGGATACAAACATACACTCACGCCTTTTTCCCGCAGGGGGTAGGTAGAAACTTCAGAATGCTTAATACTTTGTATCATAACAATTTGAGGTAACCGGCATGTCCTATAACCAAAAATTCGAAGTCATTTGACATCTACCAACCCGCACTGGGTCCGCGTGGTGGATTATGGCCCACTCTCTCTCACCGAGAGGAGGCCTGGGTCCCAGCAGTGGGAACATGATAGTCTGATTTAATACTTTGTAGAAGGTTCTTATTGAATCAAAAATTAAGAAAATTGCGTAGGGAAATGGTAATATAGGACAGCGTTTGACGAGTCAGCTTGTTGCTTAGGTATACATATAAACAGCGTGCCTCATTAGTCTAGTGGTCCCAAGCGAGATTGCTACGCCTAGTCCTTGGTTCGATTCCCAGGTCGAGCAAAGTGTTACTGGGTTTGTTCTAAGAAATTCTCAATATCAGTTCGGGGTCTGGATTTGTGCTCGGTTAATGACAATAGCCCCTTATTACATGGGACCTAAACATATCGAGGAAATGTGGTTGTTCCTAGTACACCTCTGTCTAACCCTTCGGGGAATACAGGCGTGATATTATGTTATAATAAACAGCTTAGTCAGGATACAGATCCCAACATACCTAACCCCCATTTCTATTCGAGTTTCGATTCTCAGACGTCCAAAAAAAATACTTGATTATCAAGAACTAGTTTTATAAATTAATTATGCTAATTCAGTAAAAGTAAGTATTAGTCATAGTTTTTTTGTCTAACATTTCTTAATGAGAAGGTATACAAAAAAAAACCATTAATATTAATATTTTAAAAATACATTATCTTGTTTATAGGGTTTTAGTAATAAACTTGAATTAATTAATGTATTTTTTGTTTTTATTTTGATAGGTAACAACAATCACGCCTGCATTCCCCGAAGGGTTAGGCAGAGGTGCCCCAAATGTAGACCCACACTTTGCCGGCACGTCTAGTTCCCATGTTATAGGGGGCGAGCCTATTGCCATTAACCGGGCACAAATCCAGACTCCGAGCTGCTACTGAGAATTTCATAGAAAAACGCATTATCACTTTATGCTTATTTTTTATTATTTTTTAGCATTAGAAGGCAGTCAGCTTGACAGGTAATTTTAGAATAATTAACTAATTCTATAATGCAGTGACTGCTCATTAGTCTAGCGGTCCTATGCGCGACTCCTACGCGAGAGTTCGATCCCCAGGTCGAGCAAAGTGTTAATGGGTGCTATTAAATTCTCAATTGATACACATTGAAGAGCAGAAACATTGTTTTGCCAAGTCAAAGATCTCGAATTTGAATTTAACGGACGTCTGATTTTACTAAAGGAAAATATCGTGAGGGAACTTGCACACCTGATTCTCGACAATAACACTTTACTCGACCTGGGAATAGAAACCAGGATCTCAAGCTAATGAGGCAGTCTTCAAACATGATCCTATAAAAAAAACATCTACAATCATATTATTATGGAAATGTTATCGCACAACACGAGGCCACCGATTGCAAAACAATAGCTGTTCGTATTTATATCACTGTTGGAATGTTAGAAAATGCTAATTTTAACAATAAAATGTAACAATTTTTTTGAATAACATTTAAAGTATATTAATACAGCCTCCGAGAGCGACATTAATTTATAAAATATTGCTTGGCACACCTTTTTTATGGTGCGGAAAAATCCTATTAGTTCCAATAACCGCATTGCCTAATATTCTGTCGCTAAGCAATACACATACCATCACGCCTGTATTCCCCGAAGGGTTAGGCAGAGGTGTACTAATATACACCCACATTTTGCCGGTAGTTTTAGGTCCCATGTAATAGGAGCGAGTCTATTGCCATTAACCAGGCACAACTCCAGACTCCGAGCTGCTACTGAGAATTTCATAGAAAAATTCAATAACACTTTCCTCGACCTGGGGATCGAACCCAGGACGTCAAGTGTAGCAGTCGCGGTTAGGACCAGTAGACTAATGAGGCAGTAACATTAACAGTAGCAGTAACATAATTGTGTTTGGGTTTGAAGGGTAATGTAGCCAGTGACATTACTGTACAAATGAGAGTTAACAACTGAGGTGTCAAGATGACAACGTGCGAGTGATACCACTGGTGTTGCTGACGTCATCAGGCGGAGGTTGACGCTTACCATCAGGTGACACGTATGGTTTTTTGTCATGTAATAACCATAAACAATACCATTATAATTGCCTCATTCATAGGTTTAGTTATCCTAAGCGCGACTGTTACGCTGGAGTTCTGGGATCCAATACCCAGGTAGAGGAAAGTGTTATTGGGTTTTTTTATGGATATGTGCCCGGTTAATTACAATAGACTCGTCCTCTATTAAGTACATGGGACCTAAACATACAAGTAAAGTGTGGGTATACAGTAATTGCAGCTCTGCCTAACCCTTCGGGGAATACGAGCGTGATGGTATGTACTTTAACTTTTTTTAAATAGAATGTAGCAAGCGTGTCTCGAAGGGCGCTCTTTGGGGGAGGCCTACGTTCAGCAGTGGACGGTGATAGGTTGATATGATGATGATGATGATGATGATGATGAAGCGTGTCTGCTAGATTCATAGCGACTTGCTTATCTTTAGTCTATGGGTCATACCAACTCATGCCGACTTTACATGCTCCCCGAGGCACGTAAGAGTTTTTTTTTTAAATCTTTATTTATTTAGAGGCTTTGGCCGTTACATGACCATGCCAGCCCCATCGTAGCCAATAGTGAAAAAAAAAAATAACCTATAAAAGACAATAATACATTGTACTTCTACTTAAGAGAGTTACAAACAAACTTATAAATTTTACTTGCTTCTACACTACACGGATTACATAAGATACTTTGAAAATAACCTTTATAAATCTATCCTATTTATATTTAATTCAGCTAACAGAGTATTTCTTTCTCTACTGTTACGGTCACATTCCACCAGCAAGTGATGCACATCCTCTACAATTCCGCAACGTTCACAGTTTGGACTACACGTAAGTGTTAAAAATGTAAATAATGATCACGCATCAATAAATTGACCGCGACAACAGCGACTTAACCTCGCAGAAGATTGATTAGCTCAGTTATTATCAACGATTTATGACAATAATATTTCTCTTCCAAAGGTTAATGATATCACATAGCTGTTAGTAAAGTACATAAATCTAATTTTGAAATGGATTTCTATAAATTGGTTATTTAAATAATTTCGTTGAGTTTAGGCAGCCACTTCCCACTAACTTGTTTTAACGAACAAAGGTCAATATAATATGTTTTATTTACATAACCAGTTGCTATATGGAACTCTAGTTTTTGGAATCACGTCACAGAAATATTAAAAACATTTGGCTGTCGTTTAACTAATCATGGGCATGTATATTTATGTGTAAACAATAATAAAATTGCGACATAATATTTCAATTACTCTCTGCCGATAATATATTTATAATTATTTTAATGTTTAATATTCGCCATATGGGAAAATAAAATCAAAAATACCTTATTTTTAGATTATAAAATAATTTACTAAAGATTGCAAAATGTTTTTTAAAAATTTTAGTTTATATTAATAAAAATACTATTTATAAACAGTATTAAAAAAGTCTTTATAACTTATGAGGTATACAAGACACTCATACACAGCTTAAATACAACATTTATTTATTAGTAAGTGTCAAAATTGTCAATACCATGATTAACATCAGATAAACAAATAAAACATAGTTTTTGTTTGTTGTCACCGGAAAAAAAATGTAAAGGTTTAGTGCAATTTGAAGCTCCATCGAATTATAAATTTTCGCAATATTCAAACGTGTCTAGATCTGAAAGGAGATCCGTACCCTTATTTAACAATAATATTAATTTTATTTTACTTGTATCATATTTTTTGTGAAACTCCAAGTTATAAAAAATCCAAAATCAATCAATCAAACAAAATAAAATTTAAAATACATATAGTTACTAAAATTTATACTCTAATTTCGTACAAGGAGCTCGCTAAAAATCTTAATAATATATTATTACTTTTGTTATAAACGATTCGACTAAAATGGCATATCGTAGATTTATTTACAGACTATAATAACTTTATGATTTATAATATAGTATGCTGAGAGGTGGTTTAAATTATAATAAATATAATAATATATTACCGACATTTCCAAATAAAGTCTTATAAAGATCAAAGTCAGGTTTTTTATGTGATTACTAAAAATATTAACAATCTTATTCACACGTATCACTGATCAGATTATTAGGAAATATTATTTTTCGTGCGCTATTCAATAATATTTATGTTCTAATGGTAAGCAGGTTATTATCGAGACGTCACTGAATTAGATTTGATGAAATTTTAAGATTGCTTCTTTAAAACTCGTCGGATAGGCTCTATTAAACAACTATTATTATTATATTAAATAATCAATAGGAGTTGTTATTTTTTATATAATTTTAATTTGTATGTTCATATTCCTCGAAATTTCATCTGTTTTTTCTTTGTATATACCTAGTATATTAGTTTTTTAGTGATTACTAAAATTCTAAATACATATTATATTTTCGATTTTAGTGACACGTATTCTATACAAAAAAAATTCTCCATAGATGTTGAGTAATTAAATCCGCTGTATATTTTAAATAGTGTGATGTGAGATGTCCTACCGAGTCCTTTACAACAATATATTATCGTGAAGATACAACCCGTTGGAGGTGCTAGTTTTTAACTTTATTATGAGCTCAGTAAACTTTCGTAACGCGTTGCGAAAGGACCCGGATTCAACCGCCATTTTGACAACGTGATATGTAGTGATGTACTTTTACAATGTCCATGAAATGAATGTTTTTTAAGTGTATAATTCGATATTTTACTGTAATTCTAAAGGAAACCACTGTAGCCAGCTCAAGTAATATAAAAAGAAAGATATATAAAGGCGTTTGTCATTGACACGATAAGAAGGAGACTGTAATTCTAGAGAACAGAAGTGACCGTATAATGTGAAACGCTTCTCAAGCTTAGCAAGCTGCGTGTGTACAGTTGTATACCTCTGTCTAAACAATCGAGGAATATATCACAGGAGTAGTACATCTGATGATCAATCTAAAGAATTACCTGAGTAGTTTTTAACGAGAGACCAATGGTTGACCCTTCTACGGATTGAATGCAGCATGTGACGCTAAACTTTAAATAACTATGAGCGTGGTTTTAATTTCACTACATGCCTAATAGCCACCCATCCAGGCGTGACCCCGGCAAGCTTCATCTTACGCATCGATCTGCGCATTTGTCTTCAAAATCTTACATAAACATTATTTGTCACTGTTTTATAGGTATCGTCTTTAAGGAATGTGGCTTACGTAATACAACGCGTATCGTCATCACGGATGGCCAGTTGCCATGTATGTAAATATGCTCAAAAACCCATCTATGTACCGTTAAAATTGAATGTTTTAATAGACGTATTTAGGATTGCCCCCGTTTCCAACTTAAATGGTTGGATACCCTAGTTTTTTTAAACCTGCTTCTAAATATGGTTTGCGTTATTCAATTTGATTGAAAAAGAATTTGAATACTTTTGGTTTCACTTTATTTGGAGTTGTGACCTATCGGTAACCGCTTTGTCGTTTAATATAGAAGAGATAGTGATCAAACGGCCTATCTAATATAAAAAAACAACCGTGATTGTTTCTTGAAGTCCTCTATTCAATTTCTTAGTGACATGGGCAAATAAGTTATACTCTGGCTATTTGACGGTTTGAATTCTATTCTAGCCAGTGTAAACAGCTGCAGCCGAATATCAGTATTTTATATGAAGCAACTACCGTCACTGCAGGGATAGCCTTGTGATACGACAATTGGACTGCCAAGTCTCTAGTTCAATTCCAAGGCACGCACCTCTGTCTTTTCAAAGTCATGTGCGTATTAATAATGAATTATCATATGCTTATTATACGGTGAGGGAAAACATCGTGAGGAAACCTGCATGCTTATGGGATTTTCTCGACAGCATATGAAGGTCTACCAAACCACAGTAGGCTAGCGTGGTCGACGATAGTATTATTCCTCTTGTTCTGAGAGGATACCCTTGCCCAGCACTGTGACAAAATATAGGTAAGTTGTTTTTTTAAAGGTTTCTAGCAATGTCCACAACATGTCGCACATACTAGTATTCTTGTTAACCCCTCGTGCTAAGCTAAATGCTTGTGTTACGAGCGGCTTCACGCGATAGTGGAATGGGTGGGTTTCAAACCGGCAACCACATAATCGCAAGTCCGACGCCCTAGCCATTAGGCTACCGCCGCTTCTGCCGGTTAAACCTATATTCTTGTTGCCAAGCGTGATTGTAACTACCACTATTGTCATGGGAAAATACTAGACCGTCAAACAAAACACCATAAAACGTTTTGTTATTTAGTCTTGTTCTATGAAATTATTTTGTTTTAATTACCTAGTTATTTAATTACGATGATATCATAATTGAATTATTATTTAAATCAGTTTTTTTATGTCATATAAAGTTAACTATGCTGTTTGAGTTTATGTGCCTTTTGTGAAGTTTTAATGAGCATTAAGTGTTGACTAATAACATAACATACCATCACGCCTGTAGCCTGAAGGGTTACGGCGAGGTGTACTAATGTACACCCACGATTCACCGGTATTTTAGGACCCATGTAATGGGGGGCGAGCCTATTGCCATTAACCGGGCACAAATCCAGACTCCGAGCTGCTACGGAGAAAAAAGTTCATAAAAAACTCAATAACTCATTTCATCTTATCCTCCACTTTTGGCAATTTTATCTTACTGAGGCTGAAATTCATATATTTCGATTTCAGTATTGAGTGATAATATTATTATTAGTGTATTATCTCGGGACTCCATGAATAAAAATGCTTCTGGATTGATACATTATCCTGAAATACGACCATAAAGTTGGGCCGTTTTTAATAGAAAAGAGCTAGTGTAACTTTTTAACCTATATTAAAATGAAGTTTTACGTACAAGGAACACGTATTTTAATGATAAGATTATAAATGCAATTTCAATGACTTTTATTGGTTAAAATTCAAAATAAGACCCAACTACTTTTGTATGGAGCGCGGAGCGGTGACTATCCTCTTAAGATCTCGTAATAAATAGAAGATTGTTAACAGTTTACATCATATCCGGAATAAAATGGCAAATTAGGTATTTTCCATTGACACTCACTAATAGTCAATAATAATTACATTTCATTTGAAATCGTCATTAATTTGACATTAAGACTAACATGTTCGTTTAGGAAGTCGATTTAATTAAAGTTATGTGCATATTAATTATTGATAAATGTTACTTAGGTATAATGTTTTTTTATGAAAAGAAAACTGACTTCTAGCATTTCATTTAAGCTTGATTTTTTTTTACTTTAATTAAAACGGTACAAACCAATTACAATAATAAAAGGACACAATGCAATGCCTCATTAGTCTAGTGGTCCTAAGCGCGACTGCTACGTTAGAGGTCCTGGGTTCGATCCCCAGGTCACGCAAAGGGTTATTGGGTTTTTCTATGAAATCCCAAATAGCAGCTCGAAGTCTGGATTTGTGCCCTCTCCCTGTTACATGGGACCTAAACATACCGGCGAAGTGTAGTTGTAAATTAGTACACCTCTTCCTAACCCTGGGAATACAGGCGTGATTTTATCCATAATGCCTTATAACCTTTGAAGAGGAATGAAGCGATACATAATTGTATCCTAGCGAACAGCTCAAACCTTCAAGAAATTTTATATGACAGATGTTGTAATAAGAAATTCTTCATCACTTAGCAAGTTTCTAGCCTAGCAGGTGATAATGGGACAAAAGTTTACACGCGCGATGACTGAAGATCGAACAATAGACTATTATAAAACAATTCGTGTATCATTATTCTAGTGGTTCTAAGTGCGACTGCTATGCTAGAGGTCTTGGATTTGGACGAGGAAGGGAAGACCTAGAAGAAGTTTTATTGAACAAGTGAAGTGGGAGTAGAGTCGTATCAAGAGGTCACACAGAAGAGAATAAAGAACAGTGGAGATTGCTCCATCGACAAGAGCTGAGCTCTTAAATGAGAGAGAGAATCTCTTCCCTATTACTTAGGACCTAAAGATACAGTTGAGTATTGTTATCAGTAGTGTTATTGGGTATTTGTATGAAATTCTCAGTAGCAACACGGGAGTCACGATTTGTGCCCGGTTAGTGAAATTAATTAGGTACTATTTACATGAGACCTAAACATACCAGCGGAATGATGGTGTACATTGGACCTCTGCCTAACCCGTTATGGCATTTAAAAGAATCGGCATTTTTTTTAGTTCCTAGATTTATATATTCAACTGTCTTTTATAATACGGAATAGTTTTTTTAAGATGAGTAGAAAAATATTAAGAAAAATAATCTGTTCTAATATTATAAATACAAAAGTTACCGTATGTTTTTTCCTGTCCTTGTATTATAGATCAATTAATATGCATTATTAACAATTTTCTTTTTGTTCGTTTTTTATTATGCTATCTAGAAGTGAAAACTTGTAATTGGCTGACTGGACACTAGAATTATCATTGTTATGATAAATTACCTGTGAGTTTTCCATGAATTAAATAAATAAATAATATTTTCACGCCAAGATCGCTAAACTAACTTCAATTAGTTATGGAAAAGGACATTTAAGATGCGAGTAAACCCGCACGTAAAAGTTAGTATTTAATAAAAAAAAACTAATAATTTAAGTTTATTTTATTATCGCTTGAGAATTTGTAACTTTTATTATTCATCTGCCAAATGTTAATTTCTTAGACCGGTTGGTGACTTTTATTTTATTTTATTGCTGAGATAAAAATGTTATTAGCAGCGATATTTTAATTAATTGTGATAGAGACAATACAAAAAAACTCGAACTTGCTTTAAAAAAGAATATCAACGATGACATGACAACAAATATCTCTAGGCATGTCATAATCCAAATTATAACATAACATACCACCACACCTATTTTCCCGAAGGGTTAGGTAGAGACAGCCACTAGTCTCATGGTTAGGTCCCACGTAATAGGCAATAGAACTGCCTTATTAGTCTAGTGGTCCCAAGCGCGTCTACTACGCTAGAGGTCCTGGGTTCGATTCCCAGGTCGAGCAAACTGTTAAGTTTTTCAATGAAATTCTCAGTAGCAGCTCGGAGTCTGGATTTGTGCTCAGTTAATGGCAATAGGCTCGCCCCCTTTTATATGGAACCTGAACATACCGGCGAAGTGTAGGTGTACATTAGTACACCTCTGCCTAACCGACCGAATCCAGGACCTTTAGCGTAGCAGTCATGCTAAGGACAACAAGACTAATGAGGCAGTTTTATTCTGAATTGTTTTATTTTATATTTTATTATGACAGAAAATTATATCTACAAGGATCTATAAAACAGAATTAAGATACTTAAATAAATGAGTAATCCATGTTTGGGAAAATCCGTATTCAAATTCGAGACGGCTCACTTGTCTAAAAGATAAATATTAGATATCCAATAAAAGACATAAACAAGCTTTAATGTATTATGTGGAATATAAAGTGGTGTTTTAAATTTTATGTAAAATTGTCACGTGCATGTTTTTTAAGTTTTAGTGAAAAAATATTTTATCGGTCGTCGAATGCAGTCTTCATTGTTTCGATTTGTAATAAATGTTTTATCAACAATTTGTGGTATTGTTTCAAGCTATCTAAATATCATTAAAAAATATTTTTTTATTAAAGTAATTGTCATAAAAAATAATATATCCTAAAAACGGAATATAATATTATGTTGTTTTTCCATTTTTTTTTAATAATTAAAATATCTGAAAAACGTAACATAATATTTTGTATTTTTTTTACAATCTTTAAACCATTAAAAATATTTGAAAAAACATGTTTTTAATATATTTCTATTAAGATAAAAAATACGTTACTAAAGATGGTGATTATTCTTAAATACTTAGATGGAATTAGAAACACCCAATTAAGAGTTATTATTTAAATTTCTTTGATTGGTATCATAATGAAGCGTAAAAAACTCATGAATTTATTTAAGCACGGATGTGGTCGCTCTTTAAGGATAAATCAGACTTTACACAAACAGAAACTGATATTAATATTCCGAGTCACGTACAAAATATAATGTCATGATTTTATTTCTGTTTTATACGTCTTAAAATACAAGAACGCGTAAAAGTCAACTCAGTAAAAACATATGCAGTTGCATCGATCGTTTTGAATACTAAATAATGACTTATTTACTTTGTTAGAAACATAAGGCATCAATATTTTATGTGCCATTTACGTATATAAATAAAGTGTCAAATCGTGTCAATATTTTATTATAATTTTTAAATAATTGAATATTGAGTATAAAGTTTTTATTTATATATATTTATAATTACCGAATTAATTGAGAAAAAATGCTGGTGGAACTTGTAGTGTAATAGATATTTACGTAATATTATAACTTTAAATAATTAAATTAATTTAAAATTAAATTTGAAATATTCACTAATAAAAAAATTATGAATAATTCACTTTAGTCAATCAAAATAGTAAATCCTTTATAATGCGTTTTGAATCTCTGATTTTGATAAAATAACTATAATCCCAAACTAAAATCACTAAAATCCCAAATATTTATTTTCTAAAAAAAACGACGAAACCTTTTTTAATTTTCACACAAAAGACATCAACGCGCAGGCTCTTTTACCAAAAATCCCGGAAATTCTTACTAAAATATTTCTCACAAATCTTAGTCACTAAAATAAATAAAAATGGAAAAATTAAAAAAAAACTCACTTTAAAATTCACGGCAACCACTCCACACTGACAATCACAACACACTGAAACGATCCACGACAGAACTCAGCTTATTACGTCTTTGTAGGTATGTATCACAGATGTTTTTTTTATTTTATTTTCTGTTTTTTTTTAATGCAGACGCGCTTGGGCAGCACTTTCGTTCGTCGGATATGAACAACCGCATTCAAGATGCTGTGGACGCTTATATACAAATGTTTATGAAACCACTGTGACCTCGGCGTTTTCATACAACATGCATTGGAAATGTGTGCTGAATCATACATTTTTCATTTTGTTTATTTTAAATGAAACTTGGGGTTGTGTTTCTTATGTAGATTGCTGTCTTTAATTTAGTATAGATAAAAAATATGACTGTACAGCATCCATATTTTTTTATCTATACTAAATTAAAGATGTAGGTAATCGTATTACTTGACAACGGCTGGATTGATTCGGCATTTTTTTCGTAATAGTCGAATAAGGATTTTTGGGAAAGAAAAATTTGAAAAGTTGGAATTTCTGGAAAACCTTTTTATGAGATTTAGTAGAGTAGTAATGGGTGTAGGTCACTAAGTTGGCATCCTGTTTCCATAAAAGCGAGATACCTTACTATTTTCGTGTGTTTCCATAGGGCTGGCCACAATGGTTGCATGATTTAATTATTACGCAAGATTATTTAATTATTACATAACATACCATCAAGATTATACTCACTGAAGAATAAGCAGAGGTGTACAAATGTACACCCACTTGTCGGTATATCCTATAAAATAATTGGTACCAAATTCCAAGTTGCTACTGAGATTTTTTATAGATAAACTCAATAACACTTTGTTCGACCTGGGAATCCTACCCGGGATATCACGCTCGAAAGCTGGGCTTGACCAATGAGTAATAATATACAATTACACAATAATAAATAAAGAATGTGACATTGATATTAAATTAATGATGTTTAAACATATTGTTTTGCATTTCGTCGAACGACAAGTTTGAAACAAGTTTAGTGATAGGTCATTAAATAAAAGATAGCCATTGAGGTATAAGGAGTGAGTAACCGCGGCAATCCGCTTATAGAGAGTTTTGACTTCCAGGCAAAAAATAACTCCTAAAATATATATATTAAAAAAAACTAAATGCTTATTTTTAACCCCCAACGCAAAAACAACGGGGTTACAAGTTTGATGTGTCTGTGTGTGTGCCTGTGGCATCGTAGCTCCCGAACGGATGAACCGATTCTGATTTAGTTTTTTTTTCGTTTGAACGGTAAATTAGTCCATAGTTTCTGCCTACCCCTGTGGGAAAAAGGCGTGAGTGTATGTATGTATGTATGTATGTTCTTAGCTATGTTTGATGAAAATCGGTCGAGATGTAATGCAATTGTCGGAGGTTTTTTAATTTTTTAATTGAGTCATTGCAACATGTTAACCAGCTAGTAACACCGTTCTTAATACCTCGATGTTTGTTGCTATGCCAAAATATATTTAATGATTATCAAACATTCGTTTTATATATACCTATATGCATATATATGAACACCTGTATTCTTTGAAAGTCTAGACAGATGTGTTTTTTTTTAATGTGGAAAATTATTAGCTTTTTCTTGTGTACACATAGCTACAGGTCAACCTATACAAGTCCAGTTTAAGCTGATCTCGTTTTTTATAGCGTAGTCATGGTTATATATATCAAGGTCGTTGTGCTACCTATAAAATGGTTGAGCTACACGATGACTGATGTATGCGTGCCATCAGTTAGGACAGGTCAACTCAAAGCTGCTATGGCTCTTTCTTCAAAAGGCCTGTTCAGATTTTTCCCTACATTGTTAAACTCGCATATCTAATAATATAACTATTATCTAGACTTCAAAAGAGACATTGATTCCTTTTGTTTGTTTCAACATTTCTTTTCAGAAGTCGTCAGATAGGAAATGTCAGCGCCATCTAGTTTAAAAAATAAAATAAAAAAATCGTAAAAGTGTCTTTAAAAAATCTATTTACTTAGAAGATTTATTTACTTTTGCGAACCTGCGTCTTCTTGTTAAGTACACCAGATGCTATGACTACTAAGCACCCGCCAGGTCGAAATTTGCCTTCACATTTAGAATTTTACGTCTTTGAGGTTCGGTTTTTTACGTCAGTGACATCAGTTGAGATGCAATGGTTTTGTATAGCTGTTATTAGTCTAGTGGTCCTAAGCGCGACTGCTATGCTTGAGGTCCTGGGTTCGATACCCAGGTCAAGCAAAGTGTTATTGGGGTTTTTCTATGAAATTCCCATTAGCAGCTCAGTCTCGAATTTGTGACTGCTTAATGGTAATAGGCTCGCCTCCTATTGCGTGGGTCCTACACCTACCGGCGAAATGTGGGTGAACATTAGTGCCTAAACCTTCGGGGAATACAGGCGTGATGGTATGTTACTTAAAGTATAAAAAAACACAGGTCCATTCATGGATTAACTGCAGCGAAGGCGGCTTAACCTGATCAATAGCCATTTGAGAAAGTAAATAATAATTTAATATTCAGTTCGAAACCGTTAGGTCATAGGCCGTATGGTCAAAGTCGCATAACACATGGACTCATGACCCAAATTCCTGGGTGACGTCATTACGTCATAACCGATTCTGTTTGCAAAGGAGTTTTTATACCATTGTATAAAAAACAAAATTATTTATCACTTTTTTTGACGGTGAGAGTCACTATTGTAAGGACATACATAATTGGCCTATAAGATAAAGATAAAGATAATTTTATCAAACAATTTTCCCACTGTTGGGACACAGGCTTCCTCTCGGTGAGAGGGAGTGGGCCGTAATCCACCACGCGGGCCCAGTGCGAGTTGGTAGATGTCACATGTCTTCGAATTTTTGGTTCTAGGACATGCCGGTTTCCTCACGATGTTTTCCTTCAACGTTTAAGCACGTGATAATTAATTATTAATGCGCACATGACTTCGAAAAGTCAGAGGTGCGTCCCTTCGATTCGAACCTTTGACTAGGCAATCACTGCACTTGTGATAGCCTAGTATCCAAGTAGTATTTTTTTTGTAATATTGATTCCTGTCTATATTATCACTGCGACCGCAGTCGGCCTATTGTGATCGCCACTTATTATTGATTTAAAGTTCATCGCTAAAGCCTGCGAGAAAATTTTTCTCCTACTTACCTTACTTCACAATTTCAATATTTATGTTCAAATCACGAAAAAAGTCTTCGCTCTTCATTTAATCGTCTTTTGCAATGTCCTTCTCACCATTCTGACTATATGCATTCTTCTTTCTTTGTTCAGTCCATACTTTTGTGGAATGCGCTACCCTTGGAAATCAGGATGGCAACCAGTCGCTACGTTTTTAAGAGTAAATTGAGAATTCACCTTTTGAATTCTTTGGCAGAATCAACTCACCGTTAATCTTTCTTATACATGTATTTTTTTTTTTTTTATATTATGTATTATCATATGTATGTATGTATGTATTCATAGTTATTATTTGTATTATATTATTTTATGGTATCCAATTTATGTGTATATTATTTATTTAGTGTTTCTGTTATTATGTTGTTGTAATACACTCTCATACTTTCTTTGTGTAGATCTAGATAATCATCTATCAGTGCACCTGCTACCATGTTGTTTCTGCATCACCCAAAGGTAGACTGGTAGAGAATGCCTACTGGCATTAAGTCCGCCTATGTACATTTGTTTATGTGCATTAAGTATTAAATAAAATAAAAATAAATAAATAAAATCTCTCAGGCAGTTGTTGCAGCAGTTGTTCTTGACGGCGTGTGAAGTCTGCAATCCCGCAGTAGTCTAGCGTGGTGGACTATAGCCTAATCCCTCTAACTCTGAGATAAGACCCGTGCCCAGCAGTGGGACAATGTAATGGGTTGATGATGAATAATACTACTTAATAATAAACAGTAAGATGTACAGATTATACTTAAGTTAACTTATTATTCAGGCATCCAGCTGAGTTATCGATGTCACTTGAACTATGCGGCCCGCCCACGGCCACTCGTATCCGGGTTCGAATCCGTCGCTTATATAGCAAAGGGTAATAAGATGTACTTAATTACTAATAAGTCATCAATATTTTAATAAAGCCTTTGTTGCTTCAAAGAATTTTATTTTGAAGCGGCGGTGGCTAGGGCGTCATACTTGCGATCATGTGGTTGCCGGTTTGAAACCCATCCATTGCATTACCGACGTGAACCCACTCGTAACGCAAGCATTAGGCTTAGTACGATGAGTAAATAACTTATATGTATGTATAGTATAAAATATCATCACGCCTGTATTACTCGAAGGGTTAGGCAGAGGTGTACTTATGTACACCCATACTTCGCCGGTTTGTTTAGGTACTATGTAATAGGGGGCAAGCCTATTGCCACTAACTGGGCACAAATCCAGACTCCGTACTGAGAATTTCATAGAAAAACTCAATCACTCTGCTACACTTTTGAAGCAAAAGAAGTTTTTCTTGACCTAGGCTAGGCTAGGCTAGACCGATTTGACTATTTTTGGTTTTGAATTATTTGTGAAAGTCTAGGGAATGGTTAAACGGTGAGAAAATATGGAAAAATTGTAGTAGGTGTCGCTGCGGTATGTTTAGGTCCCATGTAATAGGGGGCGAGCCTATTGCCATTAAGCGGGCACAAATCCAGACTCCGAGCTGCTACTGGGAAATTCATAGAAAAACCCAATAACACTTTGCTCGACCTGGGGATCGAACCCAGGACCTCTAGCGTAGCAGTCGCGCTTAGGACCACTAGACTAATGAGGCAGTCATCAGATCAGAAATTTAAAAAATATGATTAAATCAGTCCTTCACAAACATATGAATTTTCTTATTAAAGAAAACTTCTAGTGAAAGAAAAATTCGTCCTCGGGCATGGTTTGAACCTGCGTCTCTCTGGTTAAGTACACCAGACGCTTTGCCAACTAAGCTACCGAGACCACTGCCTGTGATGTCGAATTTCTCTTCCACATTTTTTCCAGGTGACGTCAGCACCATCTATTGAAGACATTATATCTTTGTGAACAAATTTATATCTTTGTGAACATTTCGCAATATTTAATGCTAAAAAATAAGCATAAATCAGTCCTTGTTAAGAAAGCATAATTATAAAATCAAGGACAACGCTGACGATAAAAATGTGTGGTGTCAAAATACGGGTGCACTTGTGGTCTCATTGTATTGTTTACCACTTTATATAAACAGGAACTTTAAACGGACTGCCTCGTTGGTCTAGTGGTCCCAATCGCGACTGCTACGCTAGTGGTCTTGGGTTCGATCCCCAGGTCGAGCAGTGTTATTGAGTTTTTCTATGAAATTCTATAGTTAACCTCCAATGTCCTCACACCCTGTTATCACATTAATGTACCAGTGAGTCATGTAAAATATTTATTTTAAAAGAGTGTCCATGGAGTTTCTTGCCGGATTCTTCTCCATGGGATCAACTTTTTGGAACCGTGCAACTAGAGTCAATAACGTTTCATAAACGCTTGTTAAAGCTTATTTGAAATTAAATCATTTTTTGATTGACAGATTTGTAGTAAGGTGGCCAGCACATCAATTTACCACAAAATGTCAAATTTTCTCAGTTGATTTTGAACTTTATCTTAAACAATTTAAGGTTTAAAATCATTTGGAGAAATTTGTCAGTTTTGTATAAATTGACCTGCTGGCGACTGTACCTATTGGCGTCAAATTAATTTCGTCTAGAAATGAATTAGTTAAGGGTGTTACCACACCAATCGATCGATCGCCGATCGATATCATCGATCGATATCGGTCGACGTTGATCGATTGGTGTGGTAGCTTTAATTGATCGACGGATACCGGTCCACTAACCAATCTATCGATTGCCGGTCGATCGCATCGGTCGACGTAGATCGATTGACCCCGGCTATATTCCATCAGTTTCTTTCGAAATATATTCACAATTCCATTCTACCATCGATCGATGGCATCCATCGACTATCGATCGATTGGTGTGGTAGAATCTATCGGTCGACGTCGGCTAATCCATTCTACCATCGATCGATTGCATCGATCGACGATTGATCCATTGGTGTGGTAACACCCTTAAACTTTATTTTTTTCGTTCATTCCCAATTTGGTAGAAATATTTCATCTTCAACGAAGGTTTATGATAAAAATATCTACTATTAATTAGTTTTAAATACTCATTAGTAAACAGTTTTGACATTTGTTATACTCATTTCTGACATTTACACTAATTGATTATGATACATAAATGTATAAAAATACATAAACAAGCGATATTTATTTAAATTTATTTGTTTGTAATCACGTACTCAAAAATGGTTCTAGAACGATTATTAAATGACATTTACTATGTTAACTATAACTATGAGTTAAAGAATCGATCTAGCTTGCAACTTTCTCAAATATTGGCAGTGGCATCCGGGGAAAATTTTCACAGAACCAAAATGTAAAACCAGCATGTATAAATGTATAAGCATCAAGTAGGTAGGTTATTCTGCTTGTTAGTAATCTAATCTGGCACATCTCATCTGCAACTCATTTGGTATTGCAGATGTCCATGGGCGCAACGATAACTTACCAATAAAAACCCACTTGTCCCATAAAAAAAATGTTTTTTTTTACACGCCTGTATTTCCCGAAGGGTTCGGCAGAGGTGTACTAATGTATATCCACACTTCGCCGGTATATTTAGGTCCCATGTAATAGGGGGCGAGTCTATTACCATCCAGACTACTATAAGAATTTCATAGAAAAACCCAATAACACTTTGCTCGACGCGGGACCCAACCCAGGACCTCTAGCGTAGCAGTCGCGCTTAGGGCCACTAGACTAATGAGGCAGTTGATATTTGAATGTTGATATCTGGTGTACTTAACCAGAGAGACGCAGATTCAAACCCTGCCTAAGATTAAGATTAATTCTTTAATTAGAAAATTCATGTCTTTGTGGCTTTTTCTTGATACAAAAGTTTCCTCTCGTCCCCTTTCTATGACTTTCTGACGTCACCGTATGACTGTTCTGTGGCAATTATTATTATAATGTTACTAGACCTTTAAGTCCTGCCCTAGAAATGAGCGAGAAATACAAAGTCACACTTAAGTGCCGTTCACATTTGCCGAGTGTGGGGATAGATTAGAATAAACTTATTTTGTTTTTATTTATTTTTATGGGATCACTCGGCAAACGAGCAGACGAGCTTCCTGATGGTAAGTAGTCATCGCCTCCCATGGACATCTGCAATACCAAAGGGGTTGTCAAGGGGAAAGGAGATGGAAGGGGACTTAGGGAGGACTTGGGCCTCCGGCGCTCCACACTCACCTTACGAAACGCAACAGTATGCATACTGCTACTTGACTTCTTTTCTAAATATGTTTTATTAGGTCTATGAATGTCCCAAATGACTGCTTCTTTAGATAAGTGGTCCTAAGCGCGACCGCTGATCTAAGGGTCCTGGGTCCGATGCCCAGGTCCAGCAAAGTGTTAATGGGTTTTTCTATGAAATTCTCAGTAGTTGGTGTTTGGCATTGTGCCCGGTTAATGGCAATAGGCTCGCTTACCTAGAACCTAAACATACCGTGAAAAGTTTGTGTATAGTATTAGGTACCTACACCTCTGCCTAACCCTTCGGGGTATACAGGCGTGATGGTTTATTATGTTATAATCATCAAAAGCGACGAGGCCAAATATATTTAATACTTACCTACAATGTAAAATCGTCTTTAAAACTTAAACACTGTTGTTGCCTGCCCTTTGAGTAATGAATTATTCAAATAATGTTCAGTCTTGATGTCATTTGTTTGTCATCGGTTTTATGAGCAACGCCTTGAACGTAGGATTTTCCTATAAACAGAATCCGCTTTCATTGAAGGTATTGTAATTGAAGATGGGTAATGATTTTGGTATCAACTGAATATCTATAATATATATTGACATTTACCAGGTCGTCTGGCCATCTTGTTGGAGGTCGTCCCACACTGCGTTTTCCGGTGCGTGGTCTCCACTCGAGAATATTTTTGCCACAACGGCCATCTGTTCTACGAGCTATGTGCCCTGCCCACTGCCATTTAAGCTTGCTAATCCTTTGAGCTATGTCGGCAACTTTGGTTCTTCTACGCATCTCCTGGTTTGGTCGCTTAGAGAAATGCTGAGCATATTATCTCTCTTCAAGGACTGCCTAGTTGATCTAGTGGTCCCAATCGCGACTGCTACGCTAGAGGTCTTGGGTTCGATCCCCAGGTCGAGCAAAGTGTTATTGAGTTTTTCTAAGAAATTCTCAGTAGCAGCTCGGAGTCTGGATTTGTGCCCGGTGAATGGCAATAGGCTCGCCCCCTATTACATGGGACCCAAACATACCGGCGAACTGTGGGTGTACATTAAGTGCACCTCTGCCTAACCCTTCGGGGAATACAGGCGTGATGGTATGTTATATGTATGTTATGTTATGCTAGCTCGCTGAGTGACCTTGAGCTTTCTTATGAGACCCTTAGTAAGCGAGAAATCGACCAAATCTCTGTAGCACGCATTGGTGATATAAGAATCGGCCTATAATGTGCCCACTGCTGGGACTCAGGCCTCCTCTCGGTGAGAGGGAGTGGGACATAATCCACCACGCGGGCACAATGTCACATGTCTTCGAATTGTTAGTTCTAGGACATGCCGGTTTCCTCAAGAGGTTTTCCTTCACGGTTTTGGGAACTGTGATGATGAATTTACACAAAGCATAGCAAAGGTTCGAACCCATGACTGTACTGTCTGTAGTGATTATTTAGTATATTGTTATTTTAGTGAAGGATGCATTCGACTGCGGGCAGGATTCGAACCTGCGTCTTCAGGCTCAGACCTCGGGTGGGACTCGCAGCGGTTTAGTTGGTCATAGCATCAGGTGTATTGAACCAGAAGATGCAGGTTTGAATCCTGCTAGCGAAAATGAAAGAAAATATATATATTATTAAGATAATTTATTGATTTCAAAACATTACCTTATCACATAGTATAGTACCTATAGCTATTTATCATAATCATAATCAAGAACAATCGGCGGCGGTGTTGGCCGAATTGGAAAACATCTTCCTCCTATATTTATCATGTTTTTGCCGATACATCCACCAAGCTGGCCCATAAAGAATTGCGACGCGACTGCGCTCACGAGGCAGATTAAGATGAATATTATCCGCATTGTGAACAGGTACCTATAAAGAAAACATACATACATAAATAGGCTGATAAACACATTACCCTTTTTTGCTTCCCGCAGTCGGGTAAAAAGGATAAGGCTGCTTTGACTGTCAAATTTTCTCAGTTTGTAATTGTAAACTTAACATTTTAAGGATTTTTTGTCAAAAAAAAAAAAATAAGCTTAGTAGCACTGTGGGTCGTACATTACTAGTCTCGTGCTAAGCTAAATGCTTGTGTTACGAGTGGGTTCACGTCGGTAGTGCAATGGGTGAGTTTCGAACCGGCAACCACATGATCGCAAGTCCGACGCCCCAGCCATAAGGCTACCGCCACTTTAAAATCTAAAGGTTTAAAATCATTTCGAGAAATTTGATAGTTTTGTATAACCTGATGTGCTGGCGACTACAGTTAGCATTATATATATTTGCGCATACAAACTACTCAAAATGATCTGAGCAACTAAGGAAATTAAACTTAATCTCAATGTCTCAAAGGATATTTATAGAATGAACACCATACACGACAGCTGTCATTCGGACATGTATTTTATCTCATTGTAATAAAGTTTAATTTCTCTAGTTGTTCAGATAATTATGAGCAGTCTCTTCGCTTCGATATATTTCATGCTGTCTGTACCACCGAAGTGCAAAACAAATTAAAGAATAAAAGACCATTAACAAATGTCGGGAGTCAGGAGAGGTCGCCCTAGAAGGACATACAACGATCTCATCGGTAAAGTCCTCCAAAATAGTCAGGTGCTTAGTACTCGCAACACGCGTGTATATGAAAAGATGTATGAATGTGGAAGAAGCGAAAGAGATATGCAAGAGTCGTATCAATTGCCGGTCTATAGTTTCTGCCTACCCCTATGGGAAAAATTTGTTGCTCAAAGGATGCACACAGAATTGGCAATGGGAAGATCACGTCTCTCGGAGAACCGACAACCGTTAGAGCAAACGAGTTCTCGAGTGAAGACCGCGTCTAGGCAAATGACTTGCGGAAGACGGCTGGCAGCAACTGGATGAAGAGAGCTGAAGATTGGGCTCTGTAGCGGTCACTTAAAGAGGCCTATGTCCAGCAGTGAACGAATACGGGCTGATGAAATGGGATGATATTCCCTACCTGGATTATATTCAACATCTAGACACACAGCGCTTTAAATAAATCATCTTTAATAATGCGCACAGCGAAGGAATGGATCTCCTTCACTGTGTCTATATTTCCGAGTATATACAACCCGAACACATACATACATACACTGATGCCGTTTTCCCACAGGGGTAGGCAGAAACTATGGACTGCCACTTGCTACGACCCTTGCATATCTCTTTCGCTTCTTCCACATTCATACATCTTTTCATACACACGCTACAGTTGCGAGTACTACGCACCTCACCTTTTTGGAGAACCTCGCCGATAAGATTGAACCTTAACCACCAAAATTTTGGTGAACAGACTGGGTGTGCATCTTTGCCTCAAGATTTACAGTTAAAGAAATATATATTAATATAAATTTTACCTTGCAACTATCAGTAATACAACACAACTCACTCGCAACAATCTTCGTGTATTAATAAATTCAATTTTTAGTGCCTGTATTAAAATTATGGAAACAGGAAAATGTATTTATTCCAGAAGGTTATAGATATATGACATCAAGCGGTTGTTTTTTCAAAACAGTTGACAAACATGGTGATATGGTTGATTATTCTATATTAGTAGTACCTACATGATTTGCGCTTTGAGGATATCGAATAACTTACCAATATAAATAACATTGTCTACCTACAGTTTGTTCAAATCAAATGTTTTTATTTCAAATAAGCTTTCACAAGCGTTTATGAAGCGTTATTGACTCTAGTTGCACGGTTCCAAAAAGTTGATCCCATGGAGAAGGGAAAATGAGGGAAGAGAGAATGAGAAAGATTGGGTCACTCAAACTATAGATAGGTCGGCTTAGAAAGAGTGAAGGGAGGCCTTTGCCCAGCAGTGGGACGAAATGGGCTGAAAAAAATTAGAAGAATCCGGCAAGAAACTCCATGGACACTCTTTATTTTTTTCCCGTTTTTGCAACATTTTTTATTTCTGCTCCGCTCCTATGGGTCTTAGCGTGATGATATAAGTATAGCCTATAGCCTCCATCGATAAATGGGCTATCTAACTAACACTAAAAGATTTATTTCAAATCGGCCCCCTAGTTTCTGAGATTAGCGGGTTCAAGCAAACAAACAAACAAACCCTTCAGCTTTATAATACATACCATCACGCCTGTATTCCCCGAAGGGTTAGGCAGAGGTGTACTTAATGTACACCCACAGTTCGCCGGTATGTTTGGGTCCCATGTAATAGGGGGCGAGCCTATTGCCATTCACCGGGCACAAATCCAGACTCCGAGCTGCTACTGAGAATTTCATAGAAAAACTCAATAACACTTTTTGCTCGACCTGGGGATCGAACCCAAGACCTCTAGCGTAGCAGTCGCGATTAGGACCACTAGACCAACGAGGCAGTCAGCTTTATAATATTAATTAGTAATTAGTACTATTAGTAATTAGTATTAGTATAGATAAAAAGTATATAGATTCCTCTTTTTTTCCTGTTTATTCATTCGTTAAAATTACATACCATATCAATAATTAAATTTTAGTGCAGATATTAAAACCAGTAGCCAGTGGATAAATCGTTCAGGTAATTATCGATTTTATCGAGTGGTTTAACAATATCGTAAAAAATAATCGATTACGCGAAACAAGGATGTTCTGTAACAATGTTAGTTAAGTAATAACTAAGATCTTGAAATAAAACTACTTTTTACGGATTTTATCGCGTTATCCTTTACAGCATCCATGGTCACGGGTGGACTGAGGTGTTGGTCGTCCTAATGTCAAAATTATCAACAGCTACCCTACATTCATTTAATTATTATTTGATCCGGTCACGCAGAATGAGCTCACCGTATCCTTAGGTCTCACAGTCTTGTGCTGGGATTTAATGGAATCTATGATGGGGTTCCAAGCTGATGGTAAGACCGAGCCACCTTCTCTATTTAAATTTGGATGGTTTTTAATTTCAATAGCCTCGCGAATCATCCTAGGTAGGAATCGGTTTTCTTTTGCAAGGACTTGTGGCTTATCAAATCTGATGTAGTATTAATATTCGCGTAAATGTTAGAAACCAGTTAATAACTAAGATATTAAACCGATATGCTGGGTTAGGCTGCGCTTGTCGCGGTCAGTCTGCGGATGGGTGACCGTTAACACTAAGCCCCTCCGTGACTCGGAGAACACCTGGAATTGGTCCCAGTTGTCGTTGTCAGAAGCCCAAAAAGCCATTCACCAGCACAAATCCAGACTCCGAGCTGCTACTGAGAATTTTATAGAAAAGCCCAATAACACTTTGCTCGACCTGGGGATCTAACCAAAGACCTCTAGCGTAGCAGTCGCGATTGGAACCACTAGACTAACGAGGAATTAATACCATGGAGAACTAATTTTTCATGAATATTCGCTCGATTGATCAAGATTTGATGCTCAAATGTTTTTATTTCAAATAAGCTTTATGAACCGTAATTGAGTCTAATGTTGATCCTATGGAGAAAAATCCGGCAAAAAAACTCCATGGACACTCTTTTAAAATAAAAGGTGTTACATTATTCACTGTTACATTATTCAATGATTACCTCATTAGTCTAGTGGTCCTAAGCGCGACTGCTACGCTAGAGGTCCTGGTTTCGATCTCCAGGTCGAGCAAAGCGTTATTGGGTTTTTCTATGAAATTCCCGGCAGCTCGGAGTCTGGATTTGTGCCCGGTTAATAGCAATAGGCTCGCCCCCTATTACCTACTTGGGACCTTAAAATACCGCCGAAATGTGGGTGTACATTAGTACACACGGCTACAGGTCAACCTACACAAATCCAGTTAAAGCTGATCTGACATTGCACATGCTTCCCATACAGTAGAGGCCAGCACAAACTGGTTTTGTATAGCTTGATGTGTAGCCGTGCGTACACCTCTGCCTAACCCTTCGGGGAATACAGGCGTAATGGTATGTTATTATTCATTTGTACGTCAGCAATGAAAGTTGCTGAACACGATGAAATCTTCAAAACGCTTAAACATATTTATTATCCAAAACTTACTGACCCGAGATGTGGTAAGTAGTACGTGTTTCTACATACTGGACCATCATTTTTTTCCTAATTGAATCTATTGAAAAGTATTGGTGCTGTGTTGTTTTCAAAACTTGGCGGTGTTCAGCAACTTTCGTTGCTGACCGTACATTACTGTATCCCAAATGGTGGGCACAGGTCTTTTCGCACATTGAAACAGGTTACGGTGTAGTCCACCACGTTAGCGTGGTGCGGGTGAAATAAAATGAAATGACATTCATTTCTGTTAATAGATCTTTTAAAGACATTTTTACAAGTGGTTTTTTTCATTTTTTTAACTAGATGGCGCCGGCGTTTCCTATCTGACGACCTCTGAAAAGAAACGTCGAAACAAACTCAGAGAATCATGTTCTCTTTTAAATTCCAGACAATTGTTATGTTAACAGATTACACATGTTGTTAAGGAAATATCCAATCATGGAGGTTTCCTCACAATGTTTTCCTTCACCGTTTTAACGAAGTCATAATTAATGATTAATATGCATATGATTACGCCATTTAAATTGCTTAAGCGGCAGCCTTATGACTAGGCAGTCGGACTTGCGATCATGTGGTTGCCGGTTCGAACCCCACCCATTGCACTACCGAAGTGAACCCACTCGTAACACAGGCACTTAGCTTAGCACGAGGGGTTAACAAGAATACTAGTAATGTGCGACCCACATTGTTAGTAAGCTTTTTTTTTATAAGGTAGAAGGGTTATGCTTTAAAAGCTGCGGATGATGATGATGATATGATGAAGAAAAATAACAGATGTGTGCCCTGAATTCTAAACTCGAGACCTTTGACTTGGCATTACAATGGGAAAATCTTAATATTTATAAATACAGACAGACACACACGGACACAGACAGGGCTTGGCCAGACTGAACACGCGGGTGCGGGGGCGGCGCGGGTGCGGGATCGCGCGCGTCGTCACTTGTCCGCAGTTAAGCACGCGGCTCGTCCGAGTGGTGTCGTGACCAGTGTTTGTCAAATACAATATGGATGAAGAGGACTTATTTTTACTAGAAAATTCTTACTTAAAATGGCAAGTGCTACAAGTGAAAAATGGAATTAATGATATTAATTTGACTAGAGAAAGTGAAGCAGAATTTTACACACTATATGAGAAATTGCGAACGCAACCTCAGAAGTTTGTTGAATATTTAAGAATGTCAATGGACACAACATTTGACGACATATTACAAAATATAGAAAATTGTCTTTTAAAAAAGATTATGTTGCTTGCCATGTTGCCAACGCGCGCGGTTAGCTCGGAATAGTTTGAGATCCCCGCGCTCCGCGTTGTTTGCCGCTTGACGCCCGCGCACTCACTGCGGCCACTTGTATGAACGTCCTATTGCTTGAGTTGCCCGCGCTATCCCCGCGCCGTATCGCCCGCGCCGCTCGCCGCGCCCGCTTGCCCAGTATGGACACTCAAATAGGTTTCATGTGTTTAAGTACGTCGCGCCGCGTCCGCCCCGCGCCCGCGCTTTCAGTCTGGCCAAGCACACACACACACACGCACACACACGCACACGCACACACACACGCACACGCACACGCACACGCACACGCACACGCACACGCACACACACACACACACACACACACACACACACACACACACACACACACACACACACACACACACACACACACACAGAGACACGGTTGTTACGGTGTGTCTTTAATGTCAAATTAACAGCTTTTTAATAACATACTATCACGCCTGTATTCCCAGAAGTGCTAGGCAGAGGTGTATCAATATACACCCACAATTCGCTGGCCAGTACGTTTAAGTCCCATAATAGGGGTCAAGCCTATTGCCATTAACCGGGCACAACTCCAGGCTCCGAGCTGCTACTGAGATTTTCATAGAAAAACCCCATAACACTTAGCTCGACCTGGGGATCGAACCCAGGACCTCTAGAGTAGTAGTCGCACTTATGACCACAAGACTAGTACTATATAAGGTAATTTTTCGGAATTTGTTTTCTGTCTGTTTAGGCTAAACTCCGAAACTGCTGCACCGATTTTGGCGATACTTTCACCGGAAGATAGCTCACGATATACGGAGTTATTTAAGCCATGACCCTTAGGAGCCGAACTAAAAACAAAAACTGCTGGGTAGGTACACCTATTATGCAATGACTAGGTGTGCCCTGCGGCATCCCGAGCGTTGAATAATCTTATACAAATAAGTTTATATAGTTAGCATGGAAAATTTAAAAAATACCTTTTACTTTTAAGATTATTTATTTATTAATTCCAAAACATTATTTTACCTGATCACATTCTATGAACCTTTAGCTATTTATAATCATAATAATAATCAACATAATCAAGCGGCGGCGGTGTTGGCGGAATTGGAATACATCTTCCGCCTATATTTATCTTGTTTTTGCCGATACATCCACCAAGCGGGCCCATAAAGAAGTGCGACATGACTGCGCTCACGAGGCAGATTAAGATGAATAGTATCCGCATTGTGAAAAGGTACCTATAAAGAAAACATACATACATAAATGACTGATAAACACAATGATATTAAAAGCTATAGATACGTTACACGCACTCTTAAATCAACTACGGGAAATTAAGGCAATTCCCCGGATCGGGTTCAGTTACGCACCAACCAACGTTGCGACGGGTACGTTCCGCCAAAATAGTTCGTGCTTAATAGTTGCATAATTCTTGAGAACAACATGACTTCATGTATTTATATAGACAATACTAAAACAGTGAAGGATAAAATTGTGTCATTTCATGCGTAAGTATCAATAAAAATGAATTTATGAATTTTAAGTTATTTTTTTAGTGACGCACACATGCGTAACTAAAGATGTATATTCATCTCTTTCTAACAACAAGTACACTGTAAGGTGGCATTTATTTTCTTTTCCTTTCTTCGCACGTATTAGCCGATACGTAATAGTTGTTCTGTTTTTGATAACCCTGATGTTCGTGTATGACCCTTCTATATAATAATAATACGTCATTGGATAAACACATTATCCTGTTTTGCTTCACGTGTCGGGTAAATAGGATATGGACTCTGCTGTTAGAGTTCATATGTGATGTTACAGTCGCCAGCGCATCAAGTTGCCACAAAATGTAAAATTTTCTCAGTTGAATGTGAACTTAATTTTCAACACTTTAAGGTTTATAATCTACCACAAACAATTAAAAATGAACAAAAAGATAGTATATTTATAAAGAAATTAAAGGAAATGCTATTAAAAAAGAGTTACTACGACATAAGCGAATACCTAAATAAAATACCATGACAAATAAAATTAGCTCCAGTAACAAAGAAGACTACCTTCATTTAAGTCTAACAACAATAATATATTCAAAACAAACTAAACAAATAAATAACTTTATAAATATGTTTAAATATATAATAATAAATACATAAATCTTACTAAGTATATTGATACTATACGCTAATAAAATAAACGGTATATAAATAGTATATACAAAACAATAACTATAAAATAATAATAATTAAGAACATAAAAAAAAAGAACTAAAAAAAAGTAGTAGGCATAACAAATATAAAAACAGAATGCCTTCCTCCTCTCTCCTAATTGCCGTGCCCGACAGGGTCCATGATAAATACCTACTAAATTACTGTGTAACACCTGTTAACATTGTGGAGTGCAATAAATATATTGAGTATTGGGTTTAAAATCATTTGGAGAAATTTGACAGTTTTGTATAAGCTGATGTGCTCGCGACTGTACAGTTTGCATCAAATTTATCTGCGCATAAGGAAATTAAACTTTATTTCAACCGATCAAAGGATATTTATAGAATGAACTCAGTACACGACAGCTGTCATTCGGACATGTATTTTATCTCATTTTAATAAAGTTTAATTTCTCTAGTTGCTCCGATAATTACGAACAGTCTTATCTTCGATATATGATGACGACTGTACCACCACAGTGCAAAACAAATTAAAGAATAAAAGACCATTAAATTAACAAATGTCGGGATGTCGGGAGAGGTCGCCCTAGAAGGACATACACCGATCTTATCGGCGAGGTCTTCCAAAATAGTCAGGTGCGTAGTACTCGCAACCGGCCAGTGTGTATGAAAAGATGTATGAATGTGGAAAACGCGAAAGAGATATGCAAGAGTCGTAGCAAGTGGCGATCTATAGTTTCTGCCTACCCCTTGTCTTGTCATACACACGCGTCGGTTGCGAGTACTACGCACCTGACCTTTTTGGAGTATCTCGCCGATAAGACTGAACCGTTTTTTTTCAAAATTAGGGTTAACATTCTTCTAGGTTTGCTTGCTCCACTGTCGACCACATCTTTGTCTCAAGATTGAAGTAAAGAGCAAACGCATTTTCAATGAATAAAAATATATATTATTATTAATTTTACCTTGCAACTATCACTAGTACAACACAACTCTCTCTCAACAATGTCCACGTATTAATGAAACAAATATTACTTAGTGCCTGTATTAAAATTATAGATACAGGAAAAATTATTTATTCCAGTAGGTTATAGAAATATGACATCAAATGGTTGGTTTGTCCAAACAATTGACAAACATGGTGATATGGTTTATTGTCCTTTAATAGTGCATGATTCGCGCTTTGAGGATATCGAATAACTTACCAATATTAATAATTATAATAATTCGTTTTTATTTTATCTTCTGTTTTTTATAAAAATATTTAAAAATGTAACAATATGGTAAAACTTCGAATAAACGGAATAATATAAATTATAATTGCTTATCAATACATCATTATAAATTTTTGCATGCCTATTACAGGCAGAATATAGCTTGAACTATGAACCATTGTTAAATCTGGTACCACCTGTATTCTGTGCAAATAAATGTTTTCTTTTTCTTCTTCTCTTAACATTGTCTACCTACAGTTTGTCCAAATCAAATCAAATCAAATGTTTTTATTTCAAATAAGCTGTTACAAGCCTTTATGAAACGTTATTGACTCTACTTGCACCGTTAAAAAAAACTGATCCTATGGAGAAGAATCCGGGAAGAAACTCCATGGACACTCTTTTAAAATAAAAGATTTTACATTTTTTAACTTGCACCTAGGCGATAACAGTAGGTATGTGAGTACATTGGAGCTGTATGCCATAATTAGCCTAAAGTCAGGATTAAAATAAAAAAACCGGCCAAGTGCGAGTCGGACTCGCGCACGGAGGGCATCGTACCTTTACGATTTATAACGTATTAAAAAAAAACTACTTACTAGATCTCTTTCAAACCAATTTTTGTTGAAAGTTTACATGGTAATGTACATCATATATTTTTTTTAGCTTTATCATTCTCTTATTTTAGAAGTTACAGGGGGGGGGGACACATTTTACCACTTTGGAAGTGTCCCTCGCGCAAACTATTTAGTTTAGAAAAAAATGATATTAGAAACCTCAATATCATTTTTGAAGACCTATCCATAGATACCTCACACGTATGGGTTTGATGAAAAAAAAATTGAGTTTCAGTTCTAAGTATGGAGAACCCCCATTTTTTTTTCTATTTTTGTGTAAAAATCTTAATGCGGTTCACAGAATACATCTACTTACCAAGTTTCAACACCATAGCTCTTATAGTTTCAGAGCAAAAATTCTGTGACATACGGACGGACAGACGGACAGACAGACAGACAGACATGACGAATCTATAAGGGTTCCGTTTTTTGCCATTTGCCTACGGAACCCTAAAAAGGTTCTCAGCATCTGAGAACTCAATGTCACTCTAAAACAGATAATCCATGTGGAATAATACCTACAAATCATCAAAATATATTAACTAATTAACTACTTAGACATAAATGGCTACAATGTACTCACACTTTACAGTTCCTGTTTACATAAAGTTGAGTTAAAGTCGCTATTTATAAATACTGAACTGCACGAAGCACTGAACATCAGAACAGTAAAAGAAGAAGTAATAGTATGTTCCTCCAACTACAAAACTCGGCTTGAAAACAACCCAAACAAGCTTGCTGCTTCATTAACAAATATTACATATCCCAGACGACTTAAGCGCTACAATATTCAGAACCTGGAAGCGCGATGGTAAAAATATGAGGGAGTCCTGCCACAGGAAAGGAGGCTCCAAATGCCGCATGACATCTAACAAATCTGCTCATAGTTTGAGGACTGATGGCAGATTATGACTTACCTACATACACTCGTTGGTCATGACTGCCTCGTTGGTCTAGTGGTCCCAATCGCGACTGCTACGCTAGAGGTCTTGGGTTCGATCCCCAGGTCGAGCAAAGTGTTATTGAGTCTTTCTATGAAATTCTCTGTAGCAGCTCGGAGTCTGGATTTGTGCCCGTTGAATGGCAATAGGCTCGCCCCCTATAACATGGGACCTAAACATACCGGCGAACTGCGGGTGCACCTACATTAAGTACACCTCTGCCTAACCCTCCGGGGAAAACAGGCGTGATGGTATGTTATTCGATATCCTCAAAGCGCGAATCAAGAACAATAAACCATATCACCATGTTTGTCAATTGTTTGGACGAACCAACCGTTTGATGTCATATTTCTATAACCTACTGGAATAAATAAATTTTCCTGTATCTATAATTTAAATACAGGCACTAAGTAATATTTGTTTCATTAATACGTGGACATTGTTGAGAGAGAGTTGTGTTGTACTAGTGATAGTTGCAAGGTAAAATTAATAATAATATATATTTTTATTCATTGAAAATGCGTACATTAAGTACACCTCTGCCTAACCCTTCGGGGAATACAGGCGTGATGGTATGTTATGTTAATGTTTTTACATACACTCACGCTTTTTCCCCATAGGCAGAAACTACAGAACGCTGTCTGCTACGATTGTTGCATACTTCTTTTGCTTCGTCCACATTCATACATATTGTCATACACATGCGCCGGTTGCGAGTACTACGCACCTGACTTTTCTGAAGGACCTCACCAGTAAGTTCGGTGTTTGTCTTTCTAGGGCGTGCCCTCCCGATGGCCCCACTGATATTCGCTTTATAAATCCCTTTCGTTAATCGCCTTACATCCATTCTCTCGACATGTCCAAACCATCTCAGCATACTCCTTTTAATTTATATATTAAGTATATGAATCTTAATTCGTGCAACAGAAGCCAAAACAACATGATTAATACAATCTATATCATACTTACATACACACATACTTTATTTCAGTTGGATAAACATATTTTCTAATAAATAGATAGAACTAAATTTAAATTAAACTAGACTAACAGCTAAACTATATTTATAAATAAAAGAAAAATTAAAAAAGGGCATCAAAAAACCCCTCCGCATCGCTATCAGCCGGGAGGGTACCCAGAAGGCTGGCTGCATTGCCACGTTGTATGGCAATGCTGATTCTTTGAGCAAAGTATAGGCCAGCCTTTGGATCACGTGAAGCCTCGTTCAGTCGTTTGGCAATGCTGGTGCTGCTGCTGCAACGGCGGAGACCAACAAGCGGCGAAAATATAACAATTATTTTCGAACCGTTTGGGGTTGAAACGCTGGAGCCATGGGGTCCAAGCGCACTTTCCCTTTTTAAGGGAATTGCCACACATACTTGCATGAAATATATTAAATGTAATATTCGAAGTAAAAAGTATACGTACGTAAAATAAGTGGGACTATTGTACAAAATTATTAGGAAAAAGCATATTATTATCCTGTAAAACAATACCTATGTGATGAGCAGCACGACTTTGGAATGAAAAAGTCGGTCAATGAAGTGCAGTGATACCCTAGTGATATGTGCCATTGGACTGCCAAGTCAAAGGTCTTGAGTTCGAATCCAAGGCGCGCAAGTGTTAAAACGTTTAAATCATCAAAGATTTTGGTGTAAAATAGTGGATTAGGCGAAAAGTTTTAACACTCAATTGTGAATAAGTATACCTATAATAATACTGTCTCATTCGGTCGCAAGCGCGACTGCTACGCTAGAGGTCCTGAGTTCGATCCCCGGGTCGAGCAAATTATCATTGGGTTCTTCTATGAAATTCCCAGTAGCCAGCTCGGAGTCCGGATTTGTGCCCGGTTAATGGCAATGGACTCGGCCCCTTTTACATGGGACCTAAAAATGCTGGCCAAATGTGATAGTGATAAACCATGGTGCATTTGAAATTGTTCGCAGTATGTCGTTTTGTAGCCTTTGAAACATAACATAACATACCATCACGCCTGTATTCCCCGAAGGGTTAGGCAGAGGTGTACTAATGTAAGTACACCCTCATTTCATCGGTATGTTTAGGTCCCATGTAATAGGGGGCGAGTCCATTGCCATTAACCGGGCACAAATCCAGACTCCGAGCTGCTACTGGGAATTTCATAGAAAAACCCAATAACACTTTGCTCGACCTGGGAATCGAACCCAGGACATCGAGCGTAGCAGTTGCGATTGGGACCACTAGACCAACGAGGCAGTCTGTAGCCTTTGGGCAATTAATATGTTGGTATTACATGCGCTTCCCCATAATTGGATGCCATGAGTCCATTTTGATTTCAAAATAGCTTTGTAAATGAGGAGCTTATTGTCTAATGAGAGTTTGGAGTTGCGTGCCATCTGTCAGTACATATTCCTGTATCGGAGGTTCAATTCATCTGTATGTCACTACATAGTATAAAACAAAGTCGCTTTTTCTGTCCCTATGTCCCTTTGTATGCTTAAATCTTTGAAACTACGCAACGGATTTTGATGCGGTTTTTTTTAATAGATAGAGTGATTCAAGAGGAAGGTTTATATGTATAATATATATATATTATAGTATAGAAAAGCCGAGAAACCACGCGGGCCAAGCCGTGGGCGGAAAGCTAGTAATATATAAGGCGAAAAGTTTAAATACTCAAACGTGAATATGTTATTATTGATGTCATAATTTCTACTGACACGTATCTTGAAGGTGTTATAGCCGAATAATTTCCGAAAAACCAAGAAAAAAATTGATCGCGCCCAACCCTGACGCTTTGGCCTTAAAAAAATATTTCACAAGAAGTTCTATAATTCTTAGTGTGGATAATACAGTTAATTTAATCATAACAGGAACGTACTCCAACTGACATGTCAAGTGCATTTCTTGTTAACAATAATTACAATATGATTGCAGCTGTAATTATTCTCACGCAATGATAACAATAGTTGATTCTGTTGTCCATCGATTTCTGGTTGGAGTTTTTTTTTTGTGATTAAGTATTTGTTCACAAAGTTATGAATTTTCTTATGAAAGAAAAATTCGACTTCAGGCAGGGTTTAAGTACACCAGACGCTTTACCAACTAAGCTGCCGAGACCACTGCCTGTGATGTCGAATTTCTCTACTACATTTTACGTCTTCAGGTGACGTCAGCAACATCTAATGAAGACATTACTATGTCTTTCAACCAACACGACTTCCTTTACATTCAGTTTAATGTCGAACGATGTTGCCGTACCGTATTTACTGCGTATTTTATATTATATTTTAGCATTAAATAATGCGAAATCTTCTACCAACTCGCACGGGGCCCGCGTGTTGGTTTTTTTTTATCTCTGATAGGCTTACGTTTGACCACAACTTGCCTGATGTTAAGCATCGAAGTGGTCTACGATGGAGCGCGCTTGCCTAGAAGGTACCTATTCACTCTCGTCTTGAAGACACCCAAATTGTAGGTCTCAGGGAACAAAGATTCCGGTAGCGAGTTCCACAATAGAGCAGTACGCACTATAAATGTAGACGCAAAACGTTTCGTGCGATATTTAGTCACTTCCACCACGTAGCGGTGGCGCCTTACCGTAGCTCTGCTCGTCCGATAGTGGAACGGGGATGGTGGAACTATATCATGTAGGATTACAGCCCTTTCGCCGAGAGGACTCCGGAGGCCTGTATCCCAGCTGTGGGAACATTATAGACTGATCATGTTTGTATTATTTTTCTAATAAATAAATGCTTGGAAAAGGAAGACGGCAAAAAATTACATAATATTGTGAAAGATTTTTGAATCATTGCAGATTATGAAACGATAAAACCCCATATCATAAAAACATCAAAATTTAAGTCTGATTGCGTGATTCATAATCCCTTTCCCTTCCAGTGTCGTAATATATGACTGTAGTGGGATAATCCGCTGCCATTTTGGGTATGACAACCACACAAATTGAAGGATTCTACCAAAGAATCGCCTGTGAGCGGGCGGATAAGATTTTTTATGGAATTGAATGGAATTGTCACTTTTTAAAAGGTCATTCATTAATTACGTAAAGGTCCCAAGGGGGCGCGGGGATTGAAAAACATTCTGCATGACCTTATCTCGGGGGGAGGGGGGTGAACACATTCTTACGTAATATTTTGTATCGAAATGAAAAATGTTTAATTTCATTTCATTTTAATATTTCTATGAATGTTTTCAAGGAAGGACAACCAGCCGAATACCACCCAAGCGAATACCACCTCAGGTATTCCACGAATAGCAACTTTCATTATTTTTGTCGGTTATTCTAAACGGAACAAAAAACATCTGGCTGCCTCATTAGTCTGGCGGTCCTAAGCGCGACTGCTACGCTAGAGGTCCTGGGTTCGATCCCCAGGTCGAGCAAAGTGTTATTGGGATTTTCTATGAAATTCTCAGTAGCAGCTCGGAGTCTGGATTTATGCCCGGTTAATAGCAATAGGCTCGCCCCCTATTACATGGGACCTAAACATACCGGCGAAATGTGGGTGTACATTAGTACACCTCTGCCTAACCCTTCGGGGAATACAGGCGTGGTGGTATGGAACAAAAAACATTCCACGAATAGCACCTACGGAAACGGAGTTCCTTGTGATGTGGTTATATTGTTCTTCAGGACTTTATTAAATACAATATTATCAATAGAATCACCAGTACAATACTGCTACCAACCTGCGCTGGGCATGCGTGGTGGTCTTCGGCCCACTGCCTCTCACCGAGAAGAGGCCTGATTCCCAGCAGTGGGAATATTAAATTATCATCATCTTCCTGCCCTTTTCCCAATTTATTTGTGGTCGGTGCAGCCTGTCCTATTCTTCCATTCATCCCTGTTAGTCGTCATCTCATCATTAAATCCCTTTTCCATCATATCTGACTTCACACAATCCATCCATCTTTTCTTTGGTCTCCCTCTACCCCTCCATCCTTCGTTCATACTCATGACTCTTTTGGACCAAGACAAACGATTCCCTTTTATTTTTTCTGTCACTGGCGCCACTTTCAAACGTCCTTATATAAATTCAGTCCTTATTTTATCCATCCTAGTAACTCCACACATGCACCTCGACATTCTCATCTCCGCTGTATTCTTCTTTCATCCATCTTCGAACATTATAGGCATAATAATTATACTATGTTACCTCACGATGTTTTCCTACACCGTTTAAGCGCGAGATAATTAATATATTAATACGCAAAAGACCTCGCAAAGTTGAGTTGGCAATCCAATGGTCATATTACTAGAAAATAACTGCATTTATCTATTTCAATAAATTCTCTAATATGTATCATTCGTATATATTGTATCCTCGTCCTTACTCGATCCAATATCGCCTTGAAATGTTTCTGACTCATTCATTTACAATGATTCAGGTAAATTTCTTATTTTTCCGTTGCTAAAAATGTGTCAGGGTTGAAACGTGTTATATGTAATGATAATGACGGAATCTATCTCAGAATAATCAGCGGCTAATTAAGCGGCGGCATCCTAATTATTATTAATTCCTTTATTTCAATCAACAAGTGGATCATAATGATAGCATAATAATTATAAGAACATTAAATAAAATTAGAAAAATAAGACAAAACACAACACAAAATTACATTAGAATTTAAAAATTAATTAGGCAAAGTCAACCAATTAAAATTAATCATAAATGACACATAATATAGTAAAGTAATAACTAATATAAAAATTATTATTATTTATCATTAATAAAAAGTTATGTGTTGTCCTTAATTCATTTGACTTGTTATTGTCACTACATTAAGCATGCAACAATGGTTAATGTAGTGACAGTCGAACCTCTCAGCCATCATCCTCAGGATGGTGTTGGAGCTGGCGCGGACCCTACGCACCAAAGATGTGCACCGTTTTCGCATCGTCGCATAAAAGCAGTCAATGCGCGCCTCAGCGAACATCCCCGACGCACTGCAGTACCGAGGCAGCCCCAACAACATTCTGTAGGCATTGTTGAATTGGACTCGTAGGGCGCTGTACTGTTTTTGAGTATAGTTAGCCCACAGGGCGCTCGAGTAAAAACAAGTGCAATACGCTCTGAAAAGAGTGTTTTTTACTTCTTTCGAGCATCGTGCAAACCTGCGAGCTACCATGTTCGCTCGAACAGACAACGCCCTACGTTCCCGTTCTATGTCTGAATCGTCTTTCAGATCAGAGGTCACCAGATGCCCAAGGTATTTGAAGGAGTCAACCCTATTTAGCGGTACATTATTTAATATAATGCTAGGGATACTATCTGGACATTTACCCCTGGCCCGAAAAACCATACATTCACTTTTTTTGCTGTTATAGAGCAGGCCATGGCTGAGAGCATATTCCTCACAAATGCCGAGCAGCTTAGACAGGCCACAAACCGAGGCGCTCAGCAGCACCATGTCGTCCGCATAGCTAATGTTGTTTACACAAACTCCACCAACATGACATCCGACATGCGTGCTGCTCAGCCTCTCAATAAGTGCGTTTACATACAGGTTGAAGAGCGTTGGCGAGGTCAACCCCCCTTGCCTCACCCCGCACTCCAACCTGTATGGTTCAGACAGCCCCCCCGACCACCGAACTACGTTGACCTGGTTCTCGTACCAATATTTCAAAATGCGAATGCATTCACTTGGCAGGGATGTGTCGTTCAGTTTATCCCAGAGGATATCATAGGACACCAGGTCAAACGCTTTCGTAAGGTCGAGGAAGCAAGCATAGACTGGTGTTTTGCGATCAGTATAGTACTTGACAGTCTGCTTCAAACACAGAATAGCTGTTTCAGTAGAGAGTCCCGATTTGAAACCGAATTGATTGTCATGTAACTCGAGACAATCACTCATCAGTGTGTTAAGAAGACTGTCAAGTACCTTAGACAGAATTGTAGCCAGAGATATGGGTCTATAGTTGTTGGCGTCGCTAATATCACCAGTTTTACTTTTCACGATCGGTACCACCACGGTCTGCATCATAGCTGGCGGTAGGTATGAATGCCCTAGACATATGGAGTAAAACATAGCCAGAACCCTTGGAAGATGGACGCCAGCATATTTAAGATGCTCTATACTCAAGTCATCGTGGCCAGGAGACTTGCCTCGAGTCATGGTCATGATAACCCTCTTAACATCTTTGGCCGTAAACCTTACACTGAGCTCCTGTCCCCGAGTCACATCCTCAAGTACCGACCGTGGTGGTCCCAATGGTGAAGTTACCATGAAATGGCTTCTGAACATATCAGCTATGTTTTTCGGATCAGTAATGCCAGCAACGCTCACAGGCAAGCCCGGCCTTCTGTTTACTTTATTAGTAGACTTCCAAAAACTACGAAAATCATGTTTGGCGTGATGCGTTGCCAGAATGTCCATTTTAAGTTGGTCACAGTTATTTTGACACCACTTTAACCGGCTTTTAAAGATTTTACGGCTTTCTTGCATCTCACTCCAAACACGACCCGACTTCGGTCTGCCATACAATATCCATAACTGGAACTTAGACCTGGCCTCCCGGTGAGCACTACTAACATGTCTGTTCCATCCTACTACAGGTTTCTTCTTATGTATCCTATTATTACCAGAATAACTGTCATTAGCCGCTCGGCCTAAGATGTCTACAATTTCGTGATACATTTTGTCGATAAAAACCTTATGTTCCACGTCATCGCAACAGAAATCACAACAGTTACTTAAATCACTCGGAAAATCTATTAATTTTAATCGTTCGTTACATAATTTATTACCTATAAAGTGCAATTTGTTCAGATGTTCTCTCGCCCCAACGTATTTTATTACACGGTTCGATATTATTACAAGCCATTTTAGGTTTAATACTATTTAAATTACAACATATAAACAGAGGAAAGTGATCCGACCACATGACATCATACTTAATTTGTACATTAACAACTGTTTGCATAGCCGATTCCGTAGCTAGACAGTGGTCTAACCAACGTCTAGACCCGTTCGCTTCACTAATAAAGCTATACGTATCAGATGAGAGCCCGAGCAATTCTATATCGGCACATATCCACTCAGCCTTAACCATTTCTAACTATATTGGAATTTTAGTTTAACTACATACAGTTTTTTTTTTTTTTTTTTTTTAATAAAATCTTACTAGCAATGTGGGTCGCACATTACTAGTAATCTTGTTAACCCCTCGTACTAAGTGCTTGTATTACGAGTGGGTTCACGTCGGTAGTGCAATGGGTGAGTTTCGAACTGGCAACCACATGATCGCAAGTCCGATGCCTTAGCCTAGGCTACCCGCTTCAATTTGATCTATATTTAAGGTTAAAGAGTCAGAGTCGAAGCTTTGGGCGCGAAATTCATTTTTTTCTTGGTTTTTCGCAAATTATTCGGCTATAACACATTCTAGGTACATGGCAGTAGAAACTGCGACATCAACAATAACTTACTCACGATTGAGTATTAAAACTTTTGCTTAAAAATCACTATCGTAGGAGATTTAGATGTAAATTGTCATTTTACGCCGAAATACACCAAAATCTTCGTTGATAACGATTTTTAAGCAAACCTTTAATGATCAATCGTGAATAAGTTATTGTTGATGTCGCAAATTCTACTGCCAGGTACCTAGAATATTTCACATGCGAATAGTTTGCGAATAACCTGAATTTCATGCCTGAGGCTGACGTTTCAGCCTTAATTACTTAGTGAATTAATACTTTATTTTTAATGGTTTTTTTTCATATATAATCGCCTGTCTAGTGGTCCTAAGAACGACTGCTACGCTAGAGGTCCTGGTTTCGATCGCTAGGTCGAGCAAAGTGTCATTGGGTTTTTCTATGAAATTCTCAGTAGCAGCTCGGAGTCTGGATTTGTGCTCGCTTAATGAAAATAGCCTCGCCCCTATTACATGGGACCTATACATTCCGGCGAACTGTGGGTGTACATTAGTACACTTCTACCTAACCCTTCGGGGAATACAGGCGTGATGGTATGTTATGTTATGTTTATGATCGCCAAATATCATGTCCCCGAGTATCGTTAGACTCTTACCAGTGTGTCTCTATACCTATTACACGCTTTTTCTATGTAGCAATTAGCTTCATTTACTCTCTCAACATGTCAAAGTGTTTTATGTCAATTTTAGCACTTTGACGCAACATCCGATCGGCCCACATTCAACATGATTGGTATAAAATGCACTGTGTTCAAATAACTGCAACACAGGATGAATCTTAATGTACGGGATGTTTGTTTTATACCGATTTTTGACACACGCCAATATGAGACATTGAGATAAAAGTATTTAAAGGTTTTAGGTATCGATATTCTGTGGGATCACATCAGGTAGCTCGCCTGCTCGTTTGCCGAGTTATGGCATAAAAAAAAGCTGAAGATCGGGCTCTATGGCGTTCACTACGAGAGGCCTACCTCCAGCAATGGACGATATAGGCGAAACGTAGCACACTTATACAGCTCTGCAAATATTTCAGAGGATACAGGCGTGATGGTATGCTATGTTAAATCTATTTTGATTTTGAAGGCCTATGACGCAACAAAATACCTTCCCACCCATCTGTTTCCATGCCTCACCGCTGACTAGCATCAGACTCATTTTCACTACACAACCTTGATGGTAAGGATACTTGTAAGTCACTATGTCAGTCAAGTGACTCATAAGAGTCCATACATATAATAAAATTGTAACAGGCGTATGTCTGTACATTATAGATAAACATACCATCACGCCTGTATTCTCCGGACTGGGCAGAGGTGTAATAAAGTACCTATATCCACAATTCGCGGGTATGTTTAGGGGGCGACCCTATATATTGCCATTAACCGGGCACAAAATCCAGACTACAAGTTGCTACTGAGCATTTCATAGAAAAACTCAATAATACTTTGCTCGACTTGGGAATCAAACCCAGGACCTCTAGATTAATGAGGCAGTCCTAATTATAGATATAGAAGAATAACTAATATGGTGATTTAGTCTGTCTGTTTGTTACCTACAAACAGACAGACTAAATTTACTTTCGCTAAGTAGTAGAGTGAGTTTTGGAGCGCCGCCGGAGGCCCAATTCCTCCTTAAGACCCCTTTGCTTCTCCTTTTCTCGTTTCTCGACTACGCATCACCAAGTTCAGATGTCCATGGGTGGCGATGACTACTTACCATAAGGTGGCTTGCCTGTTCGTTTGCTAAATTATCCCATAAAAAAAGACACAACAAGCAAAGCCATATGCAAACAATTGTATACAAAATATATCTAGTACAATGTACGTAAGTACTCATTATCTATCGCTGGCGGCGTGCGCGTGGGCACAGGGGGCGTGTGAGGTTAAGTTACTGCTAGCGAACATAATAAATGGATGGGTGGGAAGTGTCAACTGTTTCTTGTCGTGGTGATATCATTATTATTTACAACTAGTCGCTGCCCGCGGATTCACTCACGTTTGATAATAATTTACTTACTTAGTTTGGCTTCTAGAAGGCGTATCCACATGAAACATGGACTAGATTTGAAGTTAAATCTCCAGCAATACTTATAACTGTGAATCTTCCAATTTCGTGCAGAAGTTTTTTCGTAATGCGTGAACAAACATACAAATAGATAGACAAACCTTCTTAAAATTGCTTTAGCTTCTGTTGCTCTAATAAAACCGCCATATTAGTTTTTCTTCAATATCTATGTAAGTATACATAATGTACGGGTATCGATTTATTATAATTATGTAAACCTAGGGGCTTTAAATTAAGATGTGCTTTCCACGGCTAGCGCATGGATGGGAGATCATTAAAATTACTTATAATCATCATCATAATCATCCGTTTGTTTGACCTATGCCAACAAATTTAAATAATAAAACTTATAGTTCTGTTTTGAACTTTGTTCTAACATAAACATAATATACCATCACGCCTGTATTCCCCGAAGGGTTAGGCAGAGGTTTACCTATGTACCACACTTCGCCGCGCCGGTATGTTTAGGTTCCATGTTACGGGGGCGAGCCTATTGACATTCACTGGGCACAAATCCAAACTCCGAGCTACTGAGCGTTTCGTAAGAAAACCGTATTATTTGACAGTCCTATATTTCTCTCTTACCCGTTATGGAATGAAACGTAGAAAGTAGTTAAAATAGTCTAACAAGTGAGAAATATGCATATGATTCGACTGGAAGCCATTCCTAACATTGTTGAATAGCATTGATGATTTATGCTACATTCTTAATCACAGGGTAAGCTGAATTCAAGGTGAAATTCTCCGAACAAATACCATTTGATGCGTCAAAGATTTGAAGGTTGTTGTATGAATGATTTAGGAGAAAGGTTAGAGCAATGACGAGCAACATACTCTGACCTTTTTTAGATATAGATTATAGATATCTACTTATTTATAATTAAAATGCATTAACTTACACTATTTACATATTTTACAAAAAAAAAAGATATACAAAAACAGTGGGCGCGACTAGGCGTCAAAGTACTCCTCGGCATCGCTGTCGTCCGGCATCGTGCCCAGAAGACTGGCAGCATTGCCACGTTGAATGGCAATCTACTACTAGATATCTACTTAATATCTCCGTTGTAGAGCAGATAAATTTTACCCCGTGGCAAAACGGTTAGGAATATCTATTGGTATTGGTATGGCGGGCTTATTTCCGCAACTCCACGACTAAGCGCGTATTTATAATAAACTTATATTATAAAGAGCGCGAATATCTAAACTTACATTATAATATAAAGAGGAATGATTGGATAGTTTGTTTGCATTGAATAGGCTCTGAAAATATTGTCCTGATTTGAAAAATTCTTTCACCAATAGAAAGCTACATTATTCCTAAGTGACATAGGCTATATAGGCTATCCCGTACAATGACAAGAAACGTATAGTCCACGCGGGCAAAGCCGCGGGCGGTAAGCTAGTAAACTATAAATCAAATCTCCGCAAGCTAGGAATTATTGTATCCTGATTGTAAAGGTTTGTGACAAGTGAAATTACTGGGATTTGCCCAGAGTCTTTTTTTATGGGATAACTCAGCACGAGCTGGCGACCTACCTGATGGTAAGTAGTCATCTCCGCCCATGGACATACCAAACGAGTTGCAGATGTGTTGCCGAGCCTATTTAGGGGAAAGTTAGGAATTGGACCTCTGATTGAAGCTCGATCTTATCGGCGAGGTTCTCCAAAAAGGTCAGGTGCGTAGTACTCGCAACCGGCGCGTGTGTATGAAAAGATGTATGAATCTGGAAGAAGCGAAAGAGATATGCAAGAGTCGTAGCAAGTGGCAGTCCATAGTTTCTGCCTACCCCTGTGGGAAAAAGGCGTGAGTGTATGTATGTTTGTATTGAAGCTCCTCACTTACTGTACGAAACGCAACAGTATGCATACTGCTACCTGACGTCGATATTATGTGGGAGGGTAGTACTTCCCCGGTCGTGACGACACATTCATGCTGGCATGTAGACATCCAAACGAGACACTACCACTACGAAAACTACTTCACTATTTATTTATTTAGTAACCAACTTTTAATTACAAGCCAAACATTATAAGTAAAAATGTTTAAAATATATTGAGGTAAAATATATTATTAATAATTTAAGGAAATCGTGGCTTTTTATCAAAAATTACCAATCTTTGAACTCATGTAACTTTTTAACCGTGTATTGAAATAAAGTTTTACGTTCAAACACGTATTTTAATGATAAGATTGTTACTGGAAATTTCAAAGTCTTTCATTGGTTAAGATTCAAGATAGGACCAAACTAGTTTTGTTTGGGGCGTGGGGCGGATACTATCCTCTTAACATCTGAGGTGTCAAGATGACAACGTGCGAGTGATACCACTGGTGTTGCTGACGTCATCAGGCGGAGGTTGACGCTTACCATCAGGCCATCCATATGCTAGTTTGAAATCTTATAACAATAAATTACCGACTTATTTCCCCAGAACAAAATAGATTTATTCATACATTTTACATAAAGGTTTGTATATCATGTTGATCTCACGGAGTCGGTTCATTTGACTAGATACGCCACAGATAAATATGTCATCCATATTTGAACTTCAGTCTGTCGTGTGAAATAAATATCACGATTGTTTCAGTTTTAAAGTATGAATGTATAGCGACTCGCCCTGACTTTGCACGAGTAGTAGAGCATAATATTATACCTACATGTATATAAAATGAGAATGATGTCATCATCATCATATCAGCCAAATGAGGTCCACTGCTGAACGAAGGCCTCCCCCATAGAGTTCCACAACGACCGGTTATATGCCGCCTGCATCCAACGACTCCCAGCGACCTTTACCAGGTCGTCTGTCTATTTTGTTGGAGGTCGTCCCACACTACGTTTTCCGGTGCGTGGTCTCCACTCGAGAACCTTTTTGCCCCAGCGGCCATCAGTTCTACGAGCTATGTGCCCTGCCCGCTGCCACTTAAGCTTGCTAATCCTTTGAGCTATGTCGATAACTTTTGTTCTGCTATGGATCTCCTCATTTCTGATTTGGTCGCGTAATGAAATGCCAAGAATAGCTCTCTCTATGGCTCGCTGAGTGACCTGGAGCTTTCTTAGAAAACCCGTCCTGAGAACTATGTACTAAATAATTATGAATTATATATTTATTTCAAAAAACTGTAGCACAGTGAAATACAGATGAAAACAGCGACTTTGTTTTATATTATTAAAGACCAACCTTTTTAAAGGATTCCTTTGTCTGTTGCGACAGAATGGTTGATGATACAACGAAGGGGCTCGTGACTTAGGGATAACTAGACTGGCCAATAGATCTGCAAGGTTAAGCAGCGCTTGCCGCGGTCAGAATATGGATGGGTGACCATTCTTAATTCACCGAGACTGTACAGGTTGGTACTCGTATTTACTTGATTATAAATAACAAAAATAATCTGTTCTTAGTTTAGCAAACTACCTCATTAGTCTAGTGGTCCTAAGCGCGACTGCTACGCTAGAGGTCATGCGTTTGATTCCCAGGTTGAGCAAAGAGTATTTCCTAATTACTGACCTCTGAGAAGAAACGTTAAAACAAACGCGATATTTACAATTCAGGGAAATGTTTGAACAAGTATTTTAAGTTTTTGACCGATCTTAATAATTCTTTCACCATTGGAAAGCTATAATAATCTTGATTAACATAGGCTACTTATTTATTATTTCGCAGGATAATCTATCCAGACGAAGCCCCGGCCAACTCCTTAATGTATATTTTTTTTGCTGCGGAACCCGAGCTTTGTATATCTCGTACTTAACCCGTTCCTCCATAGGTTACCAACCTGTCAATGCCCACTATTATAAGCTATCGTGATGATGTAACTGACACGGTTACCAACCAAAGTTGTATTGAATGCCATCGCCAACGGGGGGTCGATGAATTACCAACAAACATCTTAATATATTTTTTTTGTGAAATAAAATGTCAAATAAGCATACCTACGTGTCACCTGATGGTAAGCGTCAACCTCCGCCTATAGACGTCAGCAACACCCCTCAGTCCCCTTCCTTCTCCTTTCCACCTTCTTGGCAACGCATCTGCAACTCCTTTGGTATTGCAGAAGTCCATGTGCGGCGATGACTAATTACCATAATTAAGATTGCTCGCCTGCTCGTTTGCTGAGTTAATTATCCCATAAAAAAAATATCTAAGCTAGCAACGCACTTTAGTTCCTGTTCAAAACGAACTTTTAAAAACAATATAAATATTAATATGTCTTAAAAGTCCGCAAGTTCCGCGCAGCATCATCGGAGAATAGTATTTAGATGAAATCATTTATAATAATCATCTCCGAAACAATACAATGGTTGGCCTTTGGCGAATTGATTCTGCACACTCATATAAATATGTAAGGTGACCATGCGTTGGAAACAATTTTTAAAACGTTAAAAAAAACACATATTTATTGTACAGCATATTTTTTTTCTTTTTATAAAAGCTTACTAGCAATTTGGGTCACACATTACTAATAATCTTGTTAACCCCTCGTGCTAAGCGAAATGCTTGTGTTACGAGTGGGTTCACGTCGGTAGTGCAATGGGTGAGTTTCGAACCGGCAACCACATGATCGCAAGTCCGACGCCCTAGCCATTAGGCTACCGCCACTTCAAATTATTCAGCATTAGCAAAACATAAGCATAATCAGGCTATAATGTTCCCACTGCTGGGACACAGGCCTCCTCTCGGCGAGAGGGAGTGGACCGTCATCCACCACGCGGGCCCAAAGAGTAGCCATAACACTTACTATTTATTATTCTATGCTTATCCATTCTAATATTATAAAGAGAAATATTTGTTTGTTTGTAATCGATAAACTACTGAACCAATTTGAATAATTCTATGTTTATTAATATTTTATTTTCACAATGCTTCCCACATTTCACGTGTTAAATTCTCCTGTCGTCGGTCTGCTGGATTAGGTTTGTTTAGAAAAACAAGCTATAGCTCAATTTCTCCAAATGTTTTTTTTTTATATAGAAGATGGAGGCATACGAGCAAGCGAGTCACCTGATGGTAAGTGATCATCGCCGCCCATGGACACCTACAACAACTATTATATAATTATTTTTATGATTTATGATTAAGTTCAAAATCGACTGAGAAAATTTGTCATTTTGTGTTAACTTGATGTGATAGCGACCATACTTTATAGTCCTATTTTTTATTTACGTATTATGTGTTCATAAAAATAAATGCATTCACTATTAGAAAGCTACGCGTGCTCTGGTGGAATGATATTTTTAATGTCAGGCTCGGATTATTTTGAAATCATGGTCACAATAACCCATAGTTCACGCATCATTTGTACAGTTGTAATAAGTAATTTATTGTTTAGGCAAGGAAATTGTGAAGGTAATTTAATTCAACTTTAGGGCGCAATTAATTAGTTGTGCATACACATACACTAACGCTTTTTAGTGAAAAAAAAATTCAAGCATCGCCTTGTAAAAGGTTCTTTAAATATTTTTTTTACAGAAATAAAGTATCATTTAATATTTACCTACCCAAATGTCTATATATCAAAAGGCTATGACATAAGTGCATTAATAGTCTTGTGATTTGCCTAATTCGCATATTCTGCCTGTAAGCAAAAATCTTGTCAAATTCTGTATTATGTAAATAGATAATACAGAATAAATAGAATATAAGATAGGACTGCTATGTCAAAGGTCCCAAGTTAGAATCCAAGGCACGCACCACCGACTTTACGAAGTCATGTACGTATTTATACTCTATTACTAAAGGAAAACATCGTGAGGAAACCTGCTTCCCTGAGAGATTTTCTTGACGGCGTGTGAAGTCTGCCAACCCGCAGTAGGCTAGCGTGGTGGACTAAAGCCTGATCCTGTCATTCTGAGGGGGCACCGTGCCCAGCAGTGGGACAATATATGGGTTGATAATGATGAACTCTATGTATAGATACCTACAAGTAACTACTTAGTCTAATCGCGCGGATTTATCAAGCGATATTCGATGTCGAATCTGTCAAATATTTTGTAGAAAACATCAGAATTGCGTAGGTATATAGCGGTCACCTGTTGGGCTAAAATGCCCACTATATGAATCACAATGTTTATCGGATACGCGACAAGGTACGCCAGCACATCAAGTTACCTACCACAAAATGTCAAATTTCCTCAGTCGATTTTGAACTTAATCGTCCGCATTTTAAGGTTTAAAATCATTTGGAGAAATTTGACAGTTTTGTATAACCCGACTGTCGCTAGACAGTACAATAACAGGTCACCTTATACTGGCTATAAAACGTTGTGTATCCGTGTCTGTGAATCATAGTGTGATTAATATACTGTTTTTAGGTACATTGTACTCAAATTTCGTTTAAAAAAACTTTAAACTGTTATTTAGAGTCAAAAACAGTTTTGACCGATGCCTTTAACCTTTTAAGGCATTTAATATTTATGGCGTATTTTTTATGGCGTAACTCGGCAAACGTGCAGGCGAGCTACCTGATGGGAAGTAGTCATCGCCGCCCATGGACATTTGCAAATTCAAAGGAGTTGCAGATGAGTTACCGAGCCTATTTAAGGAAAAGGGAGGGGAAGGAGAAAAGGAGAAGGAAGGGGACTGAGGGAGAAATTGAGCCTCCGGCGCTCCACACTTACCGTACGAAACGCAACAGTATGCATACTGCTACTTGCCGTCGATATTCTGCGGGAGGGTAGTACTTCCCCGGTCGTGCCACCCATTCATGCTGGCATGTAGACATGCCAGCAGGCACTACTACTACTAATTAAATTAAATCAATTTATTTCGTACCATTCCATCACGCCTGTATTCCCAGAAGGGTTGGACAGAGGTGTACTTATGTATGACCACGCTTCGCCGGTATGTTTAGGTCCCATGTGATAGAAGGCGAGCGTATTGCCATTTATTTCAAATTAAATTTATCTATTCTACATAACTATTTTTTTTTTCAAGCTTATTACTAGCAATGTGGGCCACACATTACTAGTAATCTTGTTAACCCCTCGTACTAAGCTAAATGCTTGTATCACGAGTGGGTTCACGTCGGTAGTGCAATGGGTGAGTTTCGAACCGGCAACCACATGATCGCAAGTCCGACGCTCTAGCCATTAGGCCACCGCCGCTTCAAATATATTATATCTATCTATTACTATAACGATTTTTAAGCAAACATTTTAACAATCAGTTATAATTATTGTTGGAATTCTTACTACCATGGCCCCAGCATGTGATATAGCGAAAAAAAAACCAATTAACATGTAAAGTATTGATAACTAAATTAAAAATTAAAAAAACCCTCGACTATTGCATTATATCTCGATCGATTTTCATCAAACATAGCTAAGAACACTTCCAACTTATTCACCTTTCAAACAAAAAAAAACTAAATCAAAATCGGTACATCCGTTCGGGAGCTATGATGCCACAGACAGACACAAAGACACGTCAAACTAATTTAAAAAAAAAATGGTTAAATATAAATGCGAACTATTATAGGAAATGGATAATTAAATATGCTCACACGCAACTCATAAAACGTCTTTTAATAGTTATGCGTCATAACATCCTTATAGAAAACCCTACAATGATGCTAAAAAAACAAGATTTCCAAGAATAATAATTATTCAATCATCAAAGTCATAGCCTAGTGATATGACCATTGGACTGCCAAGTCAAAGGTCTCGAGTTCGAATCCAAGGCACGCACCTCTGACTTTTCGAAGTCATGTGCGTATTAATTATTAATTATCAAGCGCTTAAACGGTGAAGGAAAACATCGTGAGGTAAACCTGCATGCCTGAGAGATTTTATTGACGGAATGTGAAGTCTTTCAACCCGCAGTAGGCTAGCGTGGTGGACTATAGCCTAATCCCTCTCGTTATGAGAGGAGTACCGTGCCCAGCAGTGGGACAATGTAATGGGTTGATGACGATTACATTATGAGCTATAAAATTATAAGTCTTTAGTTTGAATTCAAGGCATGCAACTGGCATGTGTAGTTTTGAAACGTATATTATATCACTCGCTTATCTGGTGAAGGAGAACATCTTGAGGAAACCTACATGCTACTTAAGTCTAAGATAGCATTGAGGACTACCTAACCTCTCTTACTCTCAGACAAGAGTCGTGCTCAGGGGACATTAAATGGGTACATGATGATCTAGTAGGAGAGAAACCTATTCTTATAAGCAGAAGGTTCATCATCATCTGCCTATACTAGTCCTCCTAGGTGAAGAGGACTGATATCTTGAAGATAAACTGGTTGTTGATCTGGCAGATCGATTGATCTGCAAAGTTTTTAGGCAATGTGGGTTGCACATTATTACTAGTATTCTTGTTAACCCCTCGTATTAAGTTAAATGCTTGTGTTACGAGTGGGTTCACGGCGGTAGGGCAATGGGTAGGTTTCAAACCGACAACCACATGATCGCAAGTCCGATGCCCTAGCCAATGGGCTACCGCCGCTTATTACTACTTAGCACCTTTATTTTTTTTATTTTTTTGCCACAGCGTTAGCTATTCTTGTGTAGGTCTTAGAGCGCGATGACTGCGGGCGGCTGACTTAGGGTTAAGGCCGCCCAGACAATGGTCCCAGTAGGCGGTGCCCAGTTTGTTCCACGAAATGAAGCAAGACTTAAGCGATTGCTGGACCAACGGCTATTTTGATCGCAGCGAATATCACAAATTCCATGGTCGTGACAGGGTAAGGTGCCCTGCCGCTTCCCCAGATAGCAGATTCATGAGGATTTCCCACAACATAGCTAATTAATTAGCGTCTTTATACAATTCTGTTGACGATGACGTATAAGTGCGCATATGACCTTAAGTAAGAATAGAAGAATGCGGAACTTGGTAAAGTCCATAGAACATCAGATTCTCTCTATTGATCCTCTAATTATGAATGAATTATGTTTTTTATTGAACATATTGTGATTAATCAATCAATCTTAGGTGATCTTCCAAAAAAAAATCATCGACGGAAGTGAATAAAAAGAACTTACTTCATACTGGTTTCTGGCACTTACGCGAATATTAGACATTGAAATAAAACTACTAAGTATTAACGGATTTTATCGCGTTATATTGATGTTATTTAATTCTTGACTTTTCGGATACTTTACAGCATCCATAGTCCCGGGGAGACTGAGATATTGGACGTCTTAATGTTAAAATTACTAACAGTTACAGTTTGTTCGAAATAAGTAAGCCGATCGGAAGTTGTCTGCAAGTGGTTTAGAAGTGGTAAATTTTAATAGAAAGAGTTGGTGTAAAGATAATTAGAGTCGTATGTGTTTCACATTTCTAATTATTTTGTTCACTAATTTCGTTATTTATGTATTAAAACACTTAATTAAACGATTTTATCACCGCGGTAGTTCGGAACGGCTAACTTCCGATCGGCTTACTTATTTCGAACAAACTGTACCTTATATTTTTATTAATTATTGTTCGATCCGATTACAATAAATCTATCTAAATGATCAAGTGATTAGTTGCGATGGTTGTGTGAGGTCATGGATTCGATTATCAAGTAATTAATTATGGTTTTGGGAGCTCGGAGATTGAGTTTTATATTGGACACCGGTTTAATGAAAAAAAATAGATTTCTGGTCATAAAGTGCCCATGTGCCGATGTAAGAATTGATTTTGTAAAGGACAAAATTCTAATATGGAGCAACATTTAATACGAGGAGAAACATTATTTCCCCAAGTCTAGGGATCAGTGTTTTAAGGATTCCTATTTGTAAACTTACTCAAGAAACAGGAGAAAATATTAACGTTAAGCAACGTTTCCAAATGAATAAAATATGATGATATACGACCATTATTCAATTAATTTTGATTGATCGAAAATTCGCTACCAAACTCAATTTAGTTACATCTAGATTAGTTAAGTTATAATTTGCATAGCTATTGCAAATAATAATTGAATGTTCGTGATAAACATTCACTAGTTACGTGCCCTGGTTTTGCCTGACATTTAAATAAAATAATTACACCTGTATTTTCTGAATGGTAAGGCAAAGATGTACTGACATACGTCCACAGAACAAAACTTAATTAGAGGAGCAATTATAGTCTGGTGATTACATTATGAGTTATCAATTCATTAGTCTTGAGTTTGAATCCAAGGCATGCAACTCGCATCTGTAGTTTTGAAATCAGGTACGTATATTATATCACTCGCTTAACAGGTGAAGGAAAACATCTTGAGGAAACCTATATGTGCGACTGAAGTCTGCCAGTCTAAGACAGCCTTGAGGACTGCCTAACCTCTCTTACTCTTAGACAAGAGTCGTGCTCGGGGGACTTCAAAAGGGTACATGATGATGTAGAAGAAGATAATCCTATTCCTGTAAGCAGAAGAACATAGAATATCTTAATAGACTCAGTAACATTAACTTTAATGTGGATTAAACCTAGGATCCTAGTCTTAGCGGCCACGCTTCCAACCAATGAGCAGACAGCAGAATATCTTCTCCATACATTACGATAATGATTATAAACGACCCGGTTCTCATCATACAAGTTGACCTTTATCTAAGTATTGATGTATAAGTTACAGGTAACGGTAGATTACGATATATTTAACATACATTTATTATGGTTACTTACTTAATCGTTGTCAGCAATAACGACCGCACGTAGCCAGTACATCAAGTTACCCCAAAATGTCAAATTTTCTCAGTCGATTGTGAACTTAATTTTGAATATATTAAGGTTTAAAATCATTTGAAGAAATTTTACAGTGTTGTTTAACTTGATGTGCTGGCGATTGTACATTTAACATTAGTCTTGTATTTAGCACATTGATAATCCAAAGAGCGTACTCAAGTTGAACTTACAAATCGTATCATAATTTTAAACACATTACATAGTTTTGCATAACGCCTGTGTTCCCCGAAGGGTTAGGCAGAGATGTGCTAATCTACACCTACGTTTCGCCGGTATGTTTAGGTCCCATGTAATGGGGGCGAGCCTATTGCTATTAACCGGGCACAAATCCAGACTCCGAGCTGCTACTGGGAATATCATAGAAAAACCCAATAACACTTTGCTCGAGCTGGGGATCCAACCCAGGACCTCTAGCATTACAGTCGCGCTTAGGACCACTAGACTAATGAGGCAGTCATGATGACTGTTGCACGTTTAGTAAAATACGCGAACAAAGCTATTTGAATATAATAAAATCTTTCTACGATATGGAATGTTACCAATATAAATATATATAAGGCCATTTATAAGACCTTTAGTTAATTTAGCTTCGCATATTATTAAAGTTTGTAACCTTTCAAAATAACCAAAAACACATTTGGTACACAATCATTTCGATATTATGTTTTTTTAATTAAAACGTTATTGATTTTTATTTAATTACGACCGCGACCTGATAAAATGTTATTTATTTTTAACTAGCTAGCTTTTAGTCTAGTGGTCGCGAGCTGCTGAGCGGTCCTGGATTCGATTCCCAGGTCGGGTAAAGTGTTATTGAGTTTTTCTATGAAAAGTACAATACTTCGAAGTTCTGTTTTGTGGTCGAATCAACTCGCCCCTAAGCTATTACTAATGCAATTAAGTATTTCTTAGAAAAAACCATTATAATTTTTCCCAATATAGGTATTGAACCGGATGAACCTACCTCACGCTCAGTATTCGCGCTTGAGACCACAAAATCAATAGGTTAGTGCATTCGAATAACTTTTGAAGGGGTTTTCGCGATCATCTTCTTGTCTCATCTTCTCTCATCTCATGTCTCATCTTAGTATCAAAATGGGGTTTACAGGACATTGATCAGATTTATACTTACAGATAAGACTGCCTCATTAGTCTAGTGGTACTAAGCGCGACTGCTACGCTTGAGGTTCTGGGTTCGATCCCCAGGTCGAGCAAAGTATTATTGGGTTTTTCTATGAAATTCTCATTAGCAGCTCGGAGTCTGGATTTGTGCCCGGTTAATGGCTATAGGCTCACCCCCTATTACATGGGACCTAAACATACTGGGGACATGTGGGTGTACATTAATTAATACACCTCTGACTAACCCTTTGAGAATACAGGCGTATACTTTGCTTGACCTGGTGATCGAACCCAGGATCTCTAGCGTAGCAGTCACGTTTAGGACCACTAGACTAATGAGGAATTCTCCATACCCAATAAAAAAGTGAAATTTAGTTAGTAGTCTTAAATAGTTACTATCTCTTAATCTTAATATACAAAGCCTATGACCTAATACGAGTATTTGATCTAATCTTGTAAAACAATTCTGATCAAACTGATGCGAACATGGAAAATAAATTACACGCAGATTTAAGCGCGACATTACATTTTATGGCTAATGCTTTGTTCAGAGGACGCGACTTGTGAACGCACGTCCGTGCGTTTCTGAAAAATGATATTAGTTTTTTTATTATATTTTGGCTTCAACTATAAGCTTATTGTGAATAAAAATATAAAGTTTCTAGTGAATGAAAAAAAAAAACTACTCGGTTATCACGGCTAAAGTTTCTGGTGTACTTAACAAGAAGGACGGAGATTTAAAGCCTACCTTAGATTGTATTTTTTCTATTTTTTCTTTCGCCGAAACAAACTTAGATGATCGTGATATTTTTTTAGTCTACACAGTAGGTATCAGATACATAATGTTTTACAATGTTAACCGATTTATGAACTGGCTTTTTGAAGCAAGAACAAAAGCACTTTTAAGTTGACGAAGGAACTTTCCAACTTTTGAGATTTGATTTTTCAAAAACTTTTCGAGCGATAGCGCGATGATTCTATACCTACCTACGGTATGGGTGTCGGAATCGATTCTCGTATGAAGAAATATTTGTAAAGCCTACACCAGTTGTTCTGGGATGCATGCGCGATCAACGGAGCGCGTTTGTTAAATCGCGTCGTTTGAACAAGATCTTAAATTTCGACGAGAAACATAAATGTCAGACAATATTAATAGTGTTTAAGATTATTTGTTCATTGTGTCATGATAGATGATGACCAAATATAACTACTACTTATGGCCTTATTCGGCGCAGGCGTTGAATAGGGCCCGAGAGGTCGTGCGTTCAATACACACCTGTGCTTAGGTATATTTAGTGCATTCAGAGATTTCCTTTATTGGAAACAATTAAGTTTAAAAGTAAATATGATTTAATGCATAATTTTACTGCATTTCAGCTAATTTCAATAAAGTGATGTTCTTAATTCGACTTTTTTTTGAGGTTTAATTAATAGGTTTTCGAGATTTTGAGATTTTCGTTTTAGTTTTAGTCAAGTCTGAAATAGCCTTTTGAAAACAGAGCCATAGCCGCTTTGAGTAGACCTACATACCATCACGCCTGTATTCCCCGAAAGGTAAGGCAGACGTGTACTAATGTATACCCCTACTTCGCCGAGGTCTTGTTTTGGTCCCATAAATCTAGACTCCGAGCTGCTCGGTACTGAGAATTTTATAGAAAAACCCAATAATACTTTGCTGTAGGTACTTGGGACCTTTGGCGTAGCAGTCGCGCTTAGAACCACTAGAAAGTATATATTTATTTTATATTTTATTTTATTCGAGGTGGCGCAAGAAAAGAGCACCTGGAAGGAATTGGGGGAGGCCTTTGCCCAGCAGAGGGTCAATAACGGCTAGAGAAAAAAAATAAAAATATTTAGCAATAAACTTTAAGTTACTTTAGTGAAGGAAAAATACGACCGCGGGCAGGATTCGAACCTGCGTCTTCTGGTTAAGTACGCCCGTATTTTTCCTTCACTAAAATAACTTAATAATCTTTGCATGGAAAATGCCTAAAAAATACAAAAAGATAGTTAAAAGGTAAGGTGGCATCGTACGACATCGTACTTGCTGTAAAGCATGTCGTGTTGGTTGAGAAGCAAATTTTCAACAGATGTCACTGACGTCACCTCAAAAAAAAATGTGAAGGCAAATTTCGACTAGGCGGGTGGGAGTCGCGGTGGCTTAGCGGTCATAGCGTCTGGTGTACTTAACCAGAAGACGCAGGTTCGAATCCTGCCCGCGGTCGTATTTTTCCTTCACTGAAATAACTTAATAAACTTTGCATGGAAAATACCTAAAAAATACAAAAAGATAATAAACTTTAAGATATAAAACAGTATGTATGGTAAAAAGCTAAATAAGTTACTGAGTTTTTTTATGGTATAACTCGGCAAACGAGCAGGTGAGCTACCTGATGGTAAGTAGTCATCGCCGCCCATGGACATCTACAAAACCAAAGGAGTTGCAGATGCGTTGCTGAGCCTATTTAAGGAAACGGCAAGGGAAGGAGAAATGGAGAAGAAAGGGGACAGAGGGAGAAATTGGGCCTTTTGAGTTTATACAATAGACAAAGGTTAAGTTTTTGCTTACCAAAATAGAACCGTAAGGTTCTGTGTTATGAGATAAGCAATTGTTTACCCCATAGCTCTTCTATAAAAATATAAGGTAGTTATACCTACGGATCCCTAAAATAGTGTTATTTATAATATCAGAATCAAATCGAACTTATTATTCATTAAAATATCAGTATCGGCAATTAACGCCCACTCTCAAATATTTCGGCTCGCCGTTCCGGATAACAACACAATATAAACATACCTAGAATTTTACCTAGAATTCAGTATATACTTCCTTAAATATATGCAAAATAAATTACTATATACTTAGTTATTTATGAATAATAATAGTAGCTGATATTCAGCGAGTAACTTTAAATGTCAAATATTTATAATAGGTGCTTATTATGAAACAAACATAACATACATATCATCACGCCTGTATTCCCCGAAAGGTTAGGCAGAGGTGTATTAATGTACTGCCACATTTCGCCGGTATGTTAAGGTCCCGTGTACCTAATACGGGGCGAGTCTATTGTCATTCACCGGGCCTACATAGGACCTAGTCCGGCGAAATGTGGGTGTACATTTGTACAGTGGGTTATAGCTGTTACCTGACCCACTGTACACCTCTGCCTAACCGTTCGGGGAATACAGGCGTGATGGTATGTTGTTATTAGTATTTTACACAAAGCAACTGTCTTCAGACCGCAACACAATTTATTGGCAACACCTACATTCGAGGGATAGGCTGGTTGTCAGGATTTTTGGGCTTCTGACTATATTTAAAGATTGTCATGGGTGTTCGTATGACAACCGGGACTGACGTCTTTACGTGATTTATGCCTGGACACCCATCCACAAACTGGCCGCGGCAGGCGCTGCTTAACCTTGATCTCGATATCTTCTATTATGATTTCGTGAACCTAAATCCTTAATCCTTATTACTACAACGAATGATATTTAGATCAAAATTAAATAAAAATATTTTATAAAATGAAAGCTTATTTGACATTTGGAAGCCAAACGTCCCAAGGTTTGCGAAGACATTTATCATTCAGCTATTTGTTGGTAGCTACTTAAAATCAGCATATTTTTTAAATTATGACTTTGCTACTAGATAAGAAGATAATAATTGCACATCTGGTTTTAATTTACAAATCCATTAGTCCGCGGATGATCTGGTATCCTTAATATCTGGTATCCTTAATAAAATCTTAATTTCTTTCTTAGGTTGTTACAAAATATTAGAATCAATATGAAACCATATTTTTATGGTATATCTTGGCAAACGAGGAGGCGAGCTACCTGGCCGTAAGTAGTCATTGTCGCCCATGGATATTTACAATACCAAAGGAGGTGCAGATGCGTTGCCGAGCCTATTTAAAGGAAGAGGGAGGGTTAGGAGAAAAGAAACGGGGCTGAGGGAGGAATTGGGCAGTCAACAGTCGTTGCCCGTAGCGTCCCTCAAGTCGCAAAAGAATTTTACTTACAATAATTCGACTTCTAGGTATCTTATCAATATGAAACACTCACCAGATTTTAAGTTAGATCTTAAGCAATACAACTGTGAAAACCTCATCCAATTTCGTGCAGTAGTTTTTGCGTGAATCACGTATTAAAACAGATAGCCAAATAAACAAAAATTCAAATAAACACTGACTTGTAAAAGTGGCTTTTATTAATCTATTTAATAAATATCATTTATGAAATGTCAAATAAGTTTGACAAACAACTTAAAACAACACTACCATTTGTAATGTAATGTAATATAAACTCGGAGATATGTCAAAAAAAGTTAAATATCTACATAACGTGATTTATTTCGGTCCCGGAGTATACCAAAGATAAAATCACTGTGGTTTTTAACCAACATCACTAAAAACCCATTTAAAATAATAGTATATTATGGTACACATTCATGTTAAATATATTTCGGTAATTCCCAAAATCAATGATTCATTGATTCACCAAATTTTCCTCCACGCGGATGTGTATGTCGCAGACAATTTTTGGTTTCGGACGTTCTTTGAAACGTCTAAAGAACAACAGAAATAATTTCATGGCGAATATTGAAATAAAACTACTTTTAACGGATTTTATCGCGTTATATTAATATTATTTAATTCCCAAACATGACCCTGGATAGTAAATACCTAGTTTTATTTCAATGTCTAATATTCGCGTAAGTGTAAGAAACCTTCATGGCGAATAGTTAATTTGGCATATATTCAGTATAGTCGATTAATTAATAACAGCCTTGGGTTATATGACATAAAACACAAAATCGTGCAGCAATATTCTATCCTCCGCCATATTCTGAAAGGTAGTCTGGTAGAAAAGTTCTACGGCATTAAAACCGCTTGGTACAGTTCTGTACTAAAGACCTAAAGTATAAATTAATAAATATTATCGTCTTGTATTTTTTAGGCATTTTCCATGCAAAGATTATTAAGTTATTTTAGTGAAGGAAAAATACGACCGCGGGCAGGACTAGAACCTGCGTCTTCTGGTTAAACGTCGCCTCAAAGACGTAAATTAAAAATGTGAAGGCAAATTTCGACTTGGCGGGTGGGGGTCGCGGTGGCTTAGCGGTCATAGCGTCTGGTGTACTTAACCAGAAGACGCAGGTTCGAGTCCTGCCCGCAGTCGTATTTTTCCTTCACTAAAATAACTTAATAAATATTCTACGGTGAAGCCAATTTTTCCGGATTATTTGTGAAGTGCCAAACTTCGCTGTCTGCCTGCAACCTTCATTATTATTTGTTGTTAGATAATAGAGTGGTATTGCGATATTTATAATCTTTCTTAACAGACTTTTCAAAATGAGCGTTTTAACACAATTCTTATGAAGATGTGAAGACCATCTGTATACAGCATGTTGTTTTATTTACTGTTACATATTTTAATATCTTCTTATTATTATTTTATATTCTAGCCCATTTCGTCCCACTGCTGTTGAATAGTTGAGTAATAATTTTTTATGGTCCCATAAAAAAGTTGAACATAAATAGCTCTGTTTATATTCAACATTTTTATGAGCATTTTTATCTTATGCTAGACAGAGAGCGCACTTATATATCGTCTTGTGACGTCACAATCCGATAAGCCGCAATTCCGATTTGCGGGAAAGGGACAGAGCATCCCCTCTCAATCCCCACCGAAAACTTTAAACGCCTATATCTTAAAACTGTATTAGTCGAATTAAATTATTTTTAATACCGGACCCCCTTGCGTTGATATGTTATTAAAACAAACTGCTTTTTCCAAATAAAGTACATTACTTACACAGTCAAAATGTATGGGACAGCTGTTTTTTTTTTTAATATACGACGAAAAATTTCTAAGCAGGTCCAGAATCATGTTCTGAATTCATAGTAAGCGGTTGTGCATCGTGGTCCCTCTCACCCTGTATACCTATTTAAAGATACCTATAAACTTCTTAAAATTAACTCAAACACGCTGTACATAAAACGATTAGTCAAATGTCAGAAATGTGGTGATCGTATAAATATCGTGTGACTTACTTTTAGCAAGATGCTACAGTCATTGTGACATTGGCCACGTGATCAAACATTATTAATATATATTATGTATTTATAATATTAAATTGGCATTGAGCTATGTCTGTACGTATTTAAGGAGATATTTAAGGCTACATTTTCAGCCTTGGGCGCAAGACTCAACTTTTTCTTGTTTTTTCGCAAATTAAATTGGCCCAATTTCTCCCTCAGTCCCCTTACTTCTCCTTGGCTCCTTCCCTTCCCTTTTCCTTAAATAGGCTCGATAACGCATCCAGATGTCCATGGGCGGCGATGACTACTTACCATCAGGTAGCTGGCCTGCTCGTTTGCCGAGTTATCCCATAAAAAAATATTTAGTAAATACTACTTTTCGAGAAAATCTGTTATCATAAGTATAGTGTAGATAGTATTTTAATCCATGGTCGGGAGCGAGAGTGCGTTAGAAGCTGCTTCCTCCTACTACGAGCAATTTATGGTACAGAAAAATCAATTTTTCTTTATGCGTTAGCATAAAATAGCATAATATACATTTTGCCGGTACGTTTAGGTCCCATGGAATAGGGGGCGAGCCTATTGCCATTAACCGGACACAAATCCAGACTCCGAGCTGCTACAGAGAATTTCATATAAAAACCTCAATAATACTGATCGACCTGGGGACGCTAGAGGTCCTGGGTTCCCAGGTCCTCTAGGCGCTTGCCCCTGACCGCCTGCTCGCTGACCTCAGGCGCTTGGGACCATTAGACTAATGAGGCAGTCTTCAAGTTTATGTTTTCAAGGTTATTACAGTTCATATTCGGGATGGGTCGACGACAGCTCAAACTAATTACTTAACTAATTATTTTAATTATGAATATATTAGTCTTTATCGAGAGACAGTTAAGTCACTAATTATTCAAGATCCGGGTACATATTTAGGAACACAAACATATTGTAGGTACCTTTTAAAGGTTCCGTACCCAAAGGATAAAAACAGGACCCTATTACTAAGACTCCGCTGTCCGTCTGTCTGTCTGTCTGTCTGTCCGTCTGTCACCAGGGCTGTATGTCATAAACCGTGATAGTTAGACAGTTGAAATTTTCACAGATGATGTATTTTTGTTGCCGCTATAACAACAAATACTAAAAAGCAGAATAAAATAAATCAACAAACGTGATTTTTTTGCCGTCTTTATAGATAATGGTGCGGAACCCTTCGTGCGTGACTCCGACTCGCACTTGGCCGGTTTTTTTTAGGCGGGGTTGAAATCCTTTACGCACTACAGTTTGTTCGAAATAAGTAAGCCGATCGGAAGTTGTCTGCAAGTGGTTTACAAGTGGTAAATTTTAATAGAAAGAGTCGATGTAAAGATAATTAGAGTCGTATATATTTCACATTTCTTATTATTTTGTTTACTTATTTCGATATTTATGTATTAAAACACTTAATTAAACGATTTTATCACCGCGGTAGTTCGGAACGGCTAACTTCCGATCGGCTTACTTATTTCGAACAAACTGTACCCACCGCCCCGGGGAGAGCGGTGGGATGTGTCGGACTCCGCTCTGAAAAGAGCGATCTACCAACTAAACCAACATCGGCGTTTCGCGTCGCCACTTTAGTGCCGGGAATACGGGAGCGCTGTAGCATTCGTGCGCATATATTGTAGTTACTTATGCTAAGATATTCTATAACATCATCATCCTCGAATGATCCTGCGCCTAATTCGAATTGGGCGCAGAAGCGTCGGTAGGCAGATAATGCGATGGCACGACGATCCAGCGAAGGTGGCCGGAAAGGATTGGATGCGGAAGGCACAAGACCGTTCGAGATGGCGTGCGTATGAAGAGACCTACATCCAGCATTGGATGGCAACAGGTTGAAGATGAGGAAGATGATCATCCTTCTAGCCTTTTCCCAATAATGTTGGGGTTGGCTTCTAGTCTATCCAGATAGGCTGAAGATCAGGATTTTACACGAAGCTACTGCCATCAGACCTCCGCAACACAATGTCTCGGCACCACCGATTTTCGAAGGATAGACTGTCAGGCTTTTTGGACTACCACTAACTATTGTACAACATACCATCACGCCTGTATTCCCCGAACGGTTAGGCAGAGGTGTACTTAATGTACACCCACAGTTCGCCGGTATGTTTAGGTCCCATGTAATAGGGGGCGAGCCTATTTCCATTCACCGGGCACAAATCCAGACTCCGAGCTGCTACTGAGAATTTCATAGAAAAACCAATAACACTTTGCTCGACCTGGGGATCGAACCCAAGACCTCTAGCCTAGCCGTCGCAATTGGGACCACTAGACTAACGAGGCAGTATATTTAGTACTATTGTACCGTCAGCATCAAATATATCTGCGTACCTATACAAACTGATCAAAATGATCGGAGTAACTAAGGAAATTAAACTTTATCTCAACGACTCAAAGGATAATTTAGAATTAACACCGTACGCAACAGCTGTCATTTGGAAATGTATTTTATCCCATTCATATAAAGTATAATTTCCCTAGTTGCTCAGTTATTTATGAACAGTCTGTTCGCTTCTATATATTTGACGCTGACTGTACATACATACACTCACGGCTTTTTCCCAAAACCCTTGATAGATATACTTACTCCAAAAATCTTTCAAAACAAACAAGTATTTATCACTCAATTAAAAATTACCCCGAATATACCATTAAAACAATGGATCGTTAAATATATTGCTTCACGCCTCGGTAACTGCGGAAATTCTTGGGAAAATACTGAAATGAATCATTCTAATTATCTATTTAATAGGTGTCATCAACATTTAAATTTCGTCTGCAAATATGAGTAATCGTCACAGCAAAATATACCTTAATCCAGAGGTATAAATCATGTAGACTATACACATACCATCGCGCTTGTATTTCCCGAAGGGTTAGGCAGAGGTGTACTAATGTATACCCACACTTCAGCGATATGTTTAGGTCCCATGTAATATAGGGGGCGAGCCTATTGCCATTAACCGGACACGAACCCAAACTCCTAGCTGCTACTGAGAATGTCATAAAAAATCTCAAAAACACTATTCTCGATCTGGGATTCAAAACAGGGACCTCTAGCAGACGCAGCAGTTAGGACCACTAGACTAATGAGACAGTCCATATTCATACTTAAACCTACAATAGGTTGACCCCTATTACATTGGACCTGAAATACATACCGGCAAAATGTGCATGTACATTAATACACCTTTTTTTTTATGGGATAACTCTGCAAACGAGCAGGCGAACTACCTGATGGTAAGTAGTCATCGTCGCCCATGGACATCTGCAAAACCAAAGTAGTTGCAGATGCGTTGCCGAGCCTATTTAGGGAAAGGGAGGAGAAGGAGAAAAGGAGAAGGAAGGGGATTGGGGGAGGAATTGGGCCTCCGGCCCTCACGCTCACCGAACGAAGCGCAGTAACGAAACGCTACTACTCGGACGTCGGTCTTCTGCGAGAGTGTGGTACTTCCCCGGTCAAGCCGGCCCATTCATGCTGCGAACAGCGTGGCCCTACCACAACATACTAGTTATCCTCTGCCTACCCGTTAGGGAATTATTAAGTATTCTATAGCGTAACATTACAAAAAAACAATGTTATTTTTTTATTATAACTGGCATGACAATGAACGCTTAATTGTTATCTTTACAAAAAAAACTCCCTCATTAGTCTAGTGGTCCTAAGTGCAACTGATACGCTAGAGGTCCTGGTTTCGATCCCCAGGTCGAGCAAAGTGTTACTGAGTTTTGTTTTTCTATTACATGGGACCTAAACATACCTGCAAAATGTGGGTGTACATTAGTACACCTCTGCCTAACCCTTCGGGGAATACAGGCGTGATGGTATGTACAAAAAAAAAGGTTAGATGGAAAAAAAATCCTACAAAATTAAAATCTCGAATTTCTTATCGGTATAATAAATTGCAGTAGTTAAAAATCTAGTAAGATACATAGTTATATAGTTTGTTAAATAAATTATCGTTTTCGGACGAGTTTCGAACATTTCAATAAACACTATCAAATTGATTGGGTTTCAACAATATATTATATCGTATATCATACAAAATCAAAAGAAATCCATTAATTTTTATAGATTTCTCATAAATTTTGATTTATCGATATTCTTTTTAACTGTATTCATACAAAATTCGTTGTAGATAATTATGATAATAATATAAAGATGATTGACTTGTTTGTGCAGTTACAGCAAAAGCAACTGTGGAAATATACGATTCATTTTAACAGACTTCAATAAAAAAGGAGGCTGATAGTTAATCAGATCCGTCGCATCCGCCGCCGCTGCAACTGATAATTTTATAAAAAAAAACCCCAATAAAATGATGCTCTACCTGGGAATCGAACCCAGGACGTCTAGCCTAACAGTCACGCTTACGGCAACTAGACTTGAGAGGCATTTCGGTGCAGGTAGAAGTTACTAGGATAACTAGTTATTCTACGACAAGATTTTATAATACCCGTACAAAATAAGAAATATTTCGAAATATAAAAGTATTGTAATCCGAAGTAATTATAACAGTTCAATTATATTAATTACCATTAATTAATCAATCATGATTGGACATCGTTGGGCTAAGAAACCAGCGAGATAATATATATCACTCTCTTTTTAAGATACAGGGTGGAAGGGACATCGTCGCACATCCGCTTACCACGAATTCGGTACATGATTCTGGACACCCTTGCGTAGATATTTTTTGTCGGTTATGCATATCCCTTCCACCCTGTATGAGACCACCCAAGAACTCTCATGTGAAGCAGCTAAGGATAACTCACCACTACATTCCATGTCGTTTATGCCTACTAATCCTCATGAAGTAAGGGGTATAATTCTTGGACTCAGATCGCATAGTGCACCAGGATGGGACAAAATTACTGCGGAAATATTAAAGCAAAATGTAGCTACACTCGCCTCACCCATCACCTTCATGTGCAATCTGAGTCTTTCAACTGGTACTTTCCCAAGTATATTTAAAAAAGCTGTAGTATGTCCTATTTTCAAATCTGGGAACACAAATGAGCCCAGTAACTACCGCCCTATCTCCCTTTTATCAACGTTATCTAAAATACTAGAAAAGGTGGTTAATAGGAGAGTAATGAGGTATTTAGAAAAAAACAATTTTCTTAGTGATTGTCAATTTGGGTTCAGAGAACACAAATCTACTGAGGATGCGGTACTGACATTAACATCAACTCTAGTAGAGTACTTGGATAAAGGAGACAAATGTCTGGGGGTCTTTTTAGACCTCCAAAAAGCGTTTGATACCGTATCCATTGCAATCCTAATAACGCGTATGGAGAATATTGGTATAAGGGGAGTGGCTCTGGACTGGTTCAAAGATTATCTGACTGATAGATACCAAAGTGTCCGAGTAGCTGGCTATGAAAGTACTGATTCTTCCTGCAGATATGGCGTTCCCCAGGGTAGCACTCTGGGACCTACATTATTTCTCATTTACATTAATGATCTATGTGAGATAGCTACCCTGCCGTACTTAGATCTGCTTATGTTCGCGGATGATACGGTATTAATCTTTCATGGCCAAACATGGAACATGGTATTTAAATTGGCTGAGACAGGTTTGGGACAGGTGACCAGCTGGCTGGAGAATAGTCTTTTATCATTAAATACCAGTAAGACGAAATACGCCTGTTTTAGCAAAACTTCTGTTGGTAAACCTATTGAATCGCAGATTCTAAAAATACATACCTTTCCGTGCAACAGGAAAGAGATCCTCCCGAATTGTGACTGTGCAGCACTTACCCGAGTCGCGTCTATAAAGTACTTGGGCGTAACTCTAGATGATCAACTTACCTGGACCCAGCAACTTACGACGACTATATCTCGAATCAGAAAACTGATACACATCTTTAAAAAACTGCGTACAGTTGCCGGAGGTACTCTACTTGTACAAACTTACCGAGCGTTGTGTGAATGCATAATAAGATATTGCATATGCGCATGGGGTGGTGCAGCAAAAACCCATATGATTGCAGTCGAGCGGGCACAGCGTACGGTGCTTAAAGTAAGTAAGTAAGTAAGTAAGTAAGTAATGAATTTATTGCCATAGTTTACACAAAGAAATACACTTAACGTTACTAAAAGTTACAAAAAAAAAACAAAAACAATTGTGTTATTTTGACAATTGGGGTAGGCTCAGCGCTAACACTGTGGAGACAAATCTCCACAGGGCTGATTTTCAGCATACCCCATCGCTCGAACTCTGGCGGTTCTGGCGGTGTTAGACGAGTTGCCACAGAACTTAAGTAAAAATAAATACATGAAACAATTGTAACAAAAACCAGAAAAAAAAAAAAAACTCCTTTTCTATTAGGATGGACAATTTGTGTGTGTGTGTGTGTGTGTGTGTGTGTGTGTGTGTGTGTGTGTGTGTGTGTGTGTGTGTGTGTGTGTGTGTGTGTGTGTGTGTGTGTGTGTGTGTGTGTGTGTGTGTGTGTGTGTGTGTGTGTGTGTGTGTGTGTGTGTGTGTGTGTGTGTGTGTGTGTGTGTGTGTGTGTGTGTGTGTGTGTGTGTGTGTGTGTGTGTGTGTGTGTGTGTGTGTGTGTGTGTGTGTGTGTGTGTGTGTGTGTGTGTGTGCGCGCGCGCGTAATGACTGGGTATAATTGTTGTTATTCTTTAATTATTTTTTTTTTATTTATTTTAAAGGTTGCTTCAAAATCTTTTCTGGATCGTTGTAGTAGTAAATTTTTATAACTAATCTTAAATAGGTTAAAACTAGTTTTTTTTCGCATAGGTGGTGGAATATTGTTCCAAATCTTGGAAGCACTATATTTGAAGCAACCTTTGAATCCAGCGGTCTTATGTCTAGGTATAGACAAAACATTTTGAGATTTTGACCGAGTATTAAGCGAGTGGGCATCCTTCATCCATGTCAACTTCTCAAATAAATACTCTGGCTTTTTACTCCATAAGATTTTATGGGCTGTGCAAGCTATATGAAGTTCTCTTCTAGTTTTCATATTCAAAATATTTCTTGCAACTAAGTAAGGAGTAACATGTTCTCTTGTTAAAACAGAATCTAGCACATGCATTCTGCACTCTTTGAATGGCATTTTCCATTTTAGCGTACAATCTCGGTCCGTACACTGCGCAACAGTAGTTAAAAGGTGATAGCACTAATAGGTCACATAACAAGATCCTTACACCCTCCGAAACATGCTTTCTTACACTGTAAAGAACCTTTAACTTGTAAAAAGCTGTCTTAAAGTGCTCTTGTACTTACCGTATCGCCATCCTACTACCTCTGTATATGAACTGGCAGGAGTGTTATCTGTTAGAAAAATATTTGTCCTAGAAATGCTACGAAGATACCACAAAAGAGTTGTTCCTAAACTACAGACGTCAACAAAACGCGTAGAACGTTGTCCTGTCCCTCGTACTAAAACAACATTTGCAAGAAGACACTATAATTTCTTGGCTGCTTATACATATAATAAATGTAATAAAATCCATAACGTGCGTAAACTTAATAATAATAAATTTAAAATCGTTATGCTCACCTGGCTGAAGTCAATGGATTATAATGATGTAGAAAATCTTTTAAGAGTATCATGAATTATATATGGAACACACACTATGGCTAATACACATATACACACACACACACACACACACACACACACACACACACACACACACACACACACACACACACACACACACACACACACACACACACACACACGCACACACACGCACACACACACACTCACACATCTATGGGCATGCTTAGCTAATAAAAAAAACTGTTTTTGCTTTTTTTGAAATTCTTAAATTACTATTATAAAGTTCTATTCTAATGATGTAAAAGTAAATACTGTCAATTTATTTAAGGGGAAGACACTAACACCTACAACACAGTCTTTACTAGCGCAGGTGTTAGAGAATCCAATAATGTAATTGTACCAATTTATATCAATAAAGAAAGAATATTAATATATGTATAGGTATATATCTATCTATCTATATATACTATATCCGCATCTGATATTAGAATCTGAATCATACTTAATCATAATCAGCCATCAATGTCCCATTGCTGGGCACAAGTCTCTCTAAACGAATCGGATTGGGCTATAGTCACAATATACTGTGCTATAGTCCACCACACAAGCCTACTTCGGGTTGGCAGACTTCACATGCCGCATGCCATCGAGAAAATCTCTCAGGCATTCAGGTTTTTTTACGATTTTTCTTGAAATTTAATTATTGATTAATCTGAATATCTGAACAACAATATCGTTATGATTTTGCTCCAAAGTAACCGTTTTAACTCCCCAGAACAATCGAAGCAGCGGTAGCCCAATGGCTAGGGCGTCGGACTTGCGATCATGTGGTTGCCGGTTCGAAACCCACCCATTGCACTACCGACGTGAACCCACTCGTAACACAAGCATTAAGCTTAGCACGAGGGTTTAACAAGAATACTAGTAATGTGCGACCCACATTGCTAGTAAGCTTTTTTTAAAAAAAATGACATATAACAATTTCATGATGAGCCCCACAATCGCTACCGCTTATAAACCCGCTTGTTTCAAGCCCACACATAAAGTGAACTATCTTTTACCGACAATAGTCATTAATTCGCGTTTTTTTGTCCATACATCTATTAAATCTAGCTGTTTTTCATTTACCCATTGACGTAAAAGGTTGATTACGTTATAAGGATGCGAAGATTATGTCTATATTTGCGTGTAAACGGAAATGTGTATTTTTTATTGTGCAGTTGCAAACGCGACTGTAAAGAGCGGTTTCCTGTATTTGAGTTCCATCATCATCATCAACCCATTACATTGTCCCACCGCTGGGCACGGGTGTCCTCTCAGTACGAGAGGGATTAGGCTATAGTCCACCACGTTAGCGTACTGCGGGTTGGCAGACTTCACATGCCGTCAAGAAAATCTCTCAGGCATGCAGGTTGCCTAACCATGTTTTCCTTCACCGTTTAAGCGCGTGATAATTAATTATTAATACGCACATGACTTCGAAAGGTCAGAGGTGCGTGCCTTGCATTCGAACTCGAGACCTTTGACTTGTCAGTCCAATGGTCATATCACTAGACTGCACTTCTTTGAGTTTGATTTGAGTTCCATAAAGACATTTAATCTTACATACAGCGTCCCGCGCCCTGCTGTCCAAGCGAGGCAATTATGCTGAGTCGTAGCCTTTTCACTGCCGCAGTAGATTTTAAGTTTAACTGATTCATGTACCTAGTTATAGTTTTACTATGTAGCAGTGAATAAATGTTCTTTCTTTCTTTCTCTCATACATACACTCACGCCTCTAAAATAAAATAAAATAATCTATAGACCGCCACTTGCTGCGACCCTTGCATATCTCTTTCGCTTCTTCCACATTCATACATCTTTTCATACACGTAAAGCTAGTAATAATAATAATGGCAATACGCTCGCCTCCTATTACCTACATGGGACCTAAACATACCAGCGAAGCGTAGCTGTACATTGGTATACCTCTGCCTAACCTTTTAAGGAATACAGGCGCGATGGTATGCTGTCTAATTCATGGCGGTTGTGGTATTAAAATACCTAGGAAAGAACTGAGGAGGTCACGTTTGACAACCGCACTTGCCGCCTCAAAACTGTGGAGGCAAATGATACATTGTTAATAATTTATCATTGTTGTCCGACCTTTTGGTTAAAAATGATGATATTGTTATATGCCGGCCATCTCTACATTATTTATTAATATTGTATGCATATACCTATTGTTGGTGACCTTTATAGAGGAATGTAATGACAGACACAAAAGTGTTACTGTTTAAAATAAAAAATACTTTTATTGATATTTTTTCTACTTCAATGGTCTAGTGCATTGTTTCCTGTGGTCCCAATACTAAAATATAATATTATCCGAAAATTGCACCTTTTTTTCACTCAGGGGTCCTTGGCATTATGCTTGATTTCCTTGGGGGCCGCGGCTAAAAAGGTGAGGAACCGCTGGTCGAGTGGTTGGTTCAATGGCGTTGTGAGATTTTGTGTATTGGGTTTCTTTATGAATACATTTGTAAACACTTAGAACTTGGGAATTTTGTGCAGATTTAAATTACATGGTACCTGAAACATATCGGCGATCTGTGGTAAACACCTCTGCCTAAACCTACAGGGATAGGATCAGGCGAGATGGTACGCTAAGCTATATTATGCTCATTAAAAAAATGCAAAAGCTATTCTTACTTTTTATTTATATTATGCTAAGCTATTTATTATTAAAAAGTGTATAATAAAAAGCACACACAGATAATCTTGATCAATTCACTTCTCTAAATAACTGTACACGAATTCCTATCATTTAAAATATTAATGTAGTACATAATACAGTCATGAAACGTCTTTATCTGTTACATTTACATAAACTGTGGAACTGGGCTGGGCTTGCGCAAACGCATAGTTTCGACTCGTGTCCCTACCATCGGTTTCCACACTCGATAGGTGCAAGCGACTATCGACGAAAAATAACAATAATAATGTGTAACGAGCTTACTAGTACTGTTTTTAAATCGGTAATGGAAAAGGATGGCATGGCATGGCATGGCAACGACTACAGGACAAAGGGAGGCAAGTACGGCTTAAGTCGGTATTAGTCCGATATTTAACTAAAAGTGGCTACATATGGCTCTTTCTTTAAAAGGTCTCTACAGATATTGTCATAATATATTACTCACATATCTAGTCACAGGTCTGGTCTTTATAAATGAGCATGGTCCATTTATTTTGGTTTGGCGTTTATTCACAGTTAAGAAATACCGGCCACCATGTATTTACGGAAATTAAGTACATTTATAATTTTAAGAAATGTATTTTTTTTATTTCTACAAATGCATTTACATAGCATGAGAAAATTATTACTTAAATAGTGTGGAGAAAAGTTATTTCTGTAAAAAGTTGCAACATAAATTCTATACTAAGTATGATTTTAGTGTTTAATGTTACCGCTAGAGGCGTGGTAGTATTTCGATACAATTTCGTCGATGCACGCTATCGACTATCGAGCACGAAAACTCGTGGTAGAGCTCTCAAGGCGTGGGTGTCAGGCCTGACAACCATCTCCTTTTAAGAAATACATTTTATTGTGATAGGTTCGCGTCACTAGTCCCCCGATGCTATGATAGTGAAGTTTTAGATTCGATTCCGAGATTATGTCACTATTTTTATTTTTAATGTGGTCTCTGTTGCTGGATTTGCTCTGGCCAACCCCTATTGCAAAATATTTTGCTGATAAGCAAAAATGTGTTAATTTTTTTTTTGTGGGATGGCTTAGCAATCTAGCAGGCGAACTACCTGATGGTAACTAAGTAGTTATCATCGCCCATGGTAATCTGCAAAACCAAAGAAGTTACAAATGCGTTGCCAAACATATTCAAGGAAAAGTGCAGGGAAGGAGAAAAAGGAGAACGAAGGGGACTGAGGGAGGACACACACACACACACACATTCACCGTACGAAACAAAACATACAACTACTTGAGGTTGATATTTGTGGTAGGGTAGTACTTCCATTCATGCTGTTATATAGACATATATGCCAGCGAGACTCTACTAAATTTTTTTTTAATATATCTAAGTTAACCTTCAAGTGTTAGCTTTAAAGTGTTAAACCAATTTTATTCCTTGACCGACTGCACGTATTAATAACCTGACCTTGTGCCTATAAAGAGAAATTGACATAATAAGCCGTCATTGCCAGGAAATTGAGAAAGATGTACTAAATGCGCCGGCGCAGGTCACAGCGCTGATGACGTAGACGATGCTAAAGCGACGTGTATGTGACCCAGAGCATCTCTCTACTAAGTTTAATAGGCAAATTGCCTGTTTACCTGCTTTTCAAGTAACTTATTACTCATGAAAAAGTTGGTCATAAATGACTAACTAATTTAGGTAGATATAAGAAAGTAATAAGCATTTTAATACTATGCTACTCGTAGATAGAGAGAGCACTATAGGCACCTGTGACGTCACAAAAGGACAGACTAACCCGTCTCAACTTACTTTTTCTACATTTTTATTGGTCAATTATTTTTAGTAGGTGCCTACTTAAACAAATTTAATTAAATTTTATATATTCTTCACAGTGCAATGATAGTCTAGTGACATGACCATTGGACTGCTAAGTCAAAGGTTTTGAGATCGAATCCAAGGCCTCTGACTTTGCAAAGTCACATGCGTAAATAATTAATTAATTCAGGAAAGGAAAACATAGTGAGGAATCCTGCATACCTGAGAAACTTTTTTGACGGCGTGTGAAGTCTGCCAACCCGCAGTAGGCTAGCGTGGTGGACTATAGCCTATTCCCTCTCGTTCTGAGTAAAGACCCGTGCCCAGCAGTGGGACAATGTAATGGTTTGATGATATTTTTCACTAACACAAAACATCAAATCTTTCCATCAAATCAGAATAGGAAAAAACTTAAACAACAGAATTAAAAAAAAGCATATTGGCCAAATCTAATCAAATTAGATTCATTATGAAAATTGATTTTGGCGAAATCTATATATTCAAAAACGGCAATATATCAAATAATTTAGAATAAAAGGAATTTTACAAAAGCCAATTTTTCAATAACCTTACACAATACTATGAATATATAATTATTAGGACAGTTGCTACTATTTTTCAATGTCGCTCTGATGTAATTTTACACAATATTTGAATAGATTTGACAAAACCACTGTGTTTTTGGTTCAACTTTCTTTAACTGTACTGTGTCACCGTTTCCTGTTTATAATTATACCAAGTTAAATAAGTAGTTAGCGTTAGATAGAAGTGCAGTAGGTCACCCAGCGTTTAAAAATTAAATTAAACGAGTAATTACGGCAGTTAATAATTAATTGCGTTAAGTATTGCTAAATTGTGTTGAAGGCATGTAAACTGGTCCTTAATCATTAGATAGGTACTTTTTATTTATTAAATGGTACAACCACATCATACTTATACAATATTTATGTTAAGTAATATTACAGACTATTACATGTAATATCTATACAACATTATTTTTAATACCTATAAGCGAAACCAGAATATAGTTTGTTCAGAATTTGTAACTGAATCGATTCCAATATTTTTTACAGCATGCCATATTTTTTTACCATAAATTTTCTATACCAAGCACCTATCCGCATAGTACGTGCACAAAACAGGTCACTGCCGGTCATCGGCACTAGGCGCGGGCGCACAGCAGGGCGGGGGGTAAAACAACCCCTTCAGTTACCCGAAGTCGATGCTACAGATTGATGCGTCAGACAACCAGATAACATAACAAGCTTATAACTTTGACATTTTTGTCATTCAAGATACAGTTTTGAAATGTTGTACATAGATTCTTTACCTAAAAATACTAGACACGTGTTTAGTGTTTCGCATGTACTAAAACTGACCATGTATGTACTTACGATGTACACTTACGATGTACCTACATTTTTTTATAGGATAACTCGGCAAACCAGCCGGCCAGCTACCTGATGGTAAGTAGTCATCGCCGCCCATGGACATCTGCAATACCAAAGGAGTTGCAGATGCTTTGCCGAGCCAAGGAGGGAAGAAGAAAAGGAAAAGGAATTGGTCCTCCGGCGCTCCACACTCACCGTACGAAACGCAACAGTATGCATTCTGCTAATTGACGTTGATATTCTGTGGGAGGGTAGTACTTCCCCGGTCGTGCCGACACATTCATGCTGGCATGTAGACACGCCAGCAGGCACTACTACTACTAACATAACCTTGACCAGTTAATTGCAATAATGTGTTTAACATTTAATGTTAATCATATCAGTCTATTGCCGTCTACTGCTGAACATAGGCCTCCCCCAAAGAGCGCCAACCATCCCGGTGTTGGGCAGCTCGCATCCATCCGCTGCCAGCCACCTTCTTCAAATCGTGTCGCAGGGCGTCCCACACTACGCTTGCCCAAACGCGGTCTCCACTCTAGCACTTGTCTGCTCCAACGATCGTCTGTCCATCAGCAGACATGGTCGGACCACTTCCGCATCAGTTTGCTTATTCTTCGCAAAATTTCATAATTTTGGTAATTTATTTGATGTTTGTTGATGATTTATTTGATAATTTTAGGTAATTTATTTGATGTTACCGGCGAAATGTGGGTGTACATTAGTACACCTCTGCCTAACCCTTCGGGGAATACAGGCATGATGGTATGTTATGTTATTTGATGTTAACATAACATACCATCACGCCTGTATTCCTCGAAGGATTATGGGTATGCATGATAAATGATATTTATTTTTGAAAATAAATCCTTCTGACACGTTTACAATTCAAGGTTAATTTTTTTTTAAAACTAGATGGGCATACTCAATGTACACCCACGCTTCGCCGGTATGTTGGGGCCCATGTAATAGGGGGCGAGCCTATTGCCATTTACCGGTCATAATACCAAACTACGAGCTGCTTCTGAGAATTTTATAGAAAAACCCAAAAACACTTGACTCGACCTGGGAATCGAACCCTCGAAGACCTTCTAGTGTAGCAGTCGTTAGGAGCACTAATTTTACTTAGTAATGAGACAGCAAAGCTTAGATAGCGTACATATTATGTCAATGTTTTAGGTACTTTTACACGAACGTCAATATCAAATCGATACCGGTAGCGCCATCTATTGAGCTTTATTTAAACTGATTTTATTCATAAAAATATCATGATGTGCTGTTCGATAATAAAGGCATTAAAAAAAAGCTATTCACATGAATAATAATTTATTGTTTTATACAAATATTAAAAACAATATAAATGCATTTACAATCACTTTATACAACTACTTGGTACCTATATTTCTTTGAATAACAACACTTAGAAAGATGTCGCAATAGTGAAAATACTCGTAGATAACAATACATATTATAGTGATTAGTTCTGATCTGGTCCTGAATTCGTCTCTGTTGCCAAATATCCGCTAAGCAATAATGCGCTAGAACAGAGTGACATTACTGTACAAATGAGAGTTAACAACTGAGGTGACAAGGCTAAATTTATTCTTGAAAATATATGTATAGCCCTGGTGGGACCTTAAAATAACCGTGAGCAACAGGTACGGCCCGATATATTACATTCCTCTATGGGTACGGCTATACATAAAGCTATACATATCCAGTATAGGCTGGCCTTGAATTGTGCGGAAAACCTTTCCAATGGGATGTCAGTCTAAACTGGTTTTTATAGCATGATGTGTGGCGTGGTTAATAAAACATAATGTGACATACTATTCTTATGCGAACTCCTTTCTATGTGTTGTTATTCCAAGATATGAATATTATATTTATATCGGAGTAACGATACTATTTCCATATTTGTGTTTCTGATAAAAGTTATGTGGTTAAATAATTATTTAAAAAACAAAATGGTCAATTAAGATTTTCTCCTAACGTTGCGAGAAATCAATGTTTTTATTTTATTTGACGGGCTTAACGTTTTGGTGCACTCCATTTTCATTAATCTACGTTGAATAACCTTAACATACTTGTGTCGCCATCTACACGCATATAGTTAACACTAAATGAGTTATCGTGCACTCCATTTTTTATTAATCTGTGTTGACTATATTCTAAATAACTAGTGTCGCCATCTACACACATCTTGTAAACACTAAATGGTTATTTATTTCAAATTTAGAAGCTTTGGTTTAGTAAACATTACAATTACGTGGTAAACAATTAAAAAATAATATATTATTTTTAAACATGGAAGGCTCTTTACTGCCAGCATAACTGTTGACATAAAAAAGGATCACTTTAAATTACAAAAAAAATATTATGACATTAGAACCCTGTGTTTTAATAATAAATGTAGGTATTACTATAAGAAAATTATTATTTTATTATGGCAAGATACATTTGTCATGCACATTACTACGTAAAAAAAATATAAGATGTACTGTCGACAAAACAGTAAAGTACTCAGCTAACGACATCTGTATTTTGACATAGCATACTGTTACAAGTCACGAAGATTCTGGAACAGTTATGGTAAAACGTAGAAACTTGTAAGAACGCGCTCGATAACATCACTCGCGAATTATAATAGTTCAAGGCAGGGTTCAAATGGCAACGCCCCCAAAAAATAGACGAACAAGTGCCTGCTTGTATTTTATTCACAAATCGGGATTGTTCGATTCTAGAATATATCGGTCCTGGAAGCCAGGCAGGGTAGCCTAGTTTTAGACGCGGACAAGTGAAGAGCATAGTGTATTTTTAGGTGATTAATATTGACATTGTTGTGATTTCTAGTTGTGTTTTTGTTTATTAAAGTGTTTGTGTGTTAATTGGTGATTTGAAATTAATTAATTTACCCCGAACCCCAGCTTGTAAAAATACTATTGCGCCTGTGTTGTCCGAAGATTTAGGCTAACACACCTCTAACACAACTCTGGCTTACCCTTTGGGGAAGCAGATGTGATAGTATGTTATGTATTTATAACATAATATTATATCAAGCAACGCAGATGTACCTCGCTCTCAGTATACTTAACTGTTTTGTCAACTGTACCTACGTATTTAAAATTTTCGACAAGAAAGGGTTGTGTAGCTTAAAAATAGGATAGTTTAGGGAATATAGACTTAATTTATATGTTATTTTAATATATTATGTATATAGCGTGCCAATAAAGAAAAGATTTATGCAATAACTGCCGACCTAGTGCTATCTCTTTCTCGCATAGTACTGTACTGTTAGCAGTACGAAAGAGACTGCACGAGATTGACAACTATCCCATAAAACTCCTACTAACTTCTACTTGATTAAAATAAATACAATTTAAAATCAGAATTGGCCAATCTTCGAGTACATTCAACCTTCATTTAATTTAAATACAATATTATTTTCTTATAAATTAATAACAAATAACTTAAAGGTGTTATTGGAATACATCTTGGAATAATTTTGACGTTTGTGTGCGTCAAGTTGGCGGGGAAATGTCTTTTATGACGAATATGTACGCACGGCTACACATCGGGCTATTCAAATCTAGTTTACGCTGCCCTCTGATTGTAAGGAAAGCTTATACAATGCGAGATCAGGTTAAACTGGAATAGGTTAGTATACTGATTTTTTCGTATGGCCTCATACAAAAAATTTTGATCAGTTCAAAAATAAGGAAGTTACAATAAATTTCATTTCATGATAGATAGAGAGAGAGTACTAAAGCACGTTGTGACGTCAAATCGTGCGTGCGCCATACAAGTTCTATACGAATACTTGTTTTGCGGGCAAGAGAGAGAGAGAGTATCCCTATCTCTATCCCCACCAAATACTTTAAACGCTATCTTAGAAGTTTACTTGTCGATTAAATTATTTTTTTCAGAATACGTATTATATCAAATTATACTTTTCAAAAGGCCTGTACTTTTATTAAATCAAACACCAGTCGAACTTGAACTACCCTATTGTATAGGTTGACCTGTAGCCGTGTGTAAATAATTATATTTTTACCTAAATGAAGATCTAACAAAAATAGTGTTTTATTTACCGTTGAATTCATAGATATGTTTTTATTCAAGGGCAACACATCAAGCTAGAACCAGTATAAGCTGACTTCTTATTGTACCGAAAGCCTATACATTGGTAGGTCAGCATATACTGGTTACTTAACACGATTGATAGCCCTGTGTTAGGTGATTCTACAAAAGCAACAAGCAGTGATACCCTAGTGATATGCCCATTGGACTACCAAGTTTAAAGTAGGTTTTTTTTTTGGGGTAACTCTGCAAACGATCAGGCGAGCTACCTGATGGTAAGTAGTCATCGCCGCCCATGGACATCTGCAATACCAGAGGAGTTGCAGATGCGTTGCCGAGCCTATTTAAGGAAAAGGGAGGGGAAAGGGAAAATCGTTTCGTAATCATTAATAATTAATTATTACTCGCGTGTCTCCTTAGGCGGCTAAATAACTTTTTTTGGTTTTGTCGCAAATTGTAAGTACGTCTATATAACACATTATAGGTACATGGCAGTGGAAAAAAAATTTTTGGCGACCAAGGCTGAACCTTTAGCTTTAATACAAAACACTATATTTGTTAGACCTAAAAAATACATGACACTTATTGTAATGATACCGTCTTTCTACGTATCTTTATATAAAATATTTCGTATCAAAATACTAGAATACTTATAGATAAGCAAATATTATAGACAATTAGCTCCAGGCTAAAAATGGCCGAGGTGAACCCGTCTTTCTTAGCGGGTATAAAAAGATATCCACTGCGAACGAAACCAGTAGGAGGAAGACAAGCTAGTCAGTTAAGCGTCAACTACGCATTTGTTATTATAAAAAAACGTCAACTATGCACGAGCTAAGTAACAAATTGACACCAACTAGCTCATGCATAGTTGGTGTCAATTTGTTACTTAGCGCGTCAACTTGACGTCAACTATGCATCGGTTAAGCGTCAATTTGACGTCGACTATGCATCCGCTAAGCGTCAGCTTGATGCTAACTATGCATCAGCTAAGCGTCAATTTGACGTCAACTATGCATCGGTTAAGCGTCAATTTGACGTCAACTATGCATCAACTTAACGATAACTTTGCATCAGCTAAGTATTAACGTCAGTTTAGTGTCAACTAAATGTCAACTAAAGGTCACTGTAGCGTCTACTACGCGTCAACTAAACGTCAGTTTAGCATGAATGACGCGTCAGCTAAGTTCTAACCTTCGTTTTCAGTAGACGCTTATTAATAGCTTAACTAAACTAGCTTATTTTATAAAGTAAGGGATCAGAGATGATAATAGACCTCTTTCGACGCAGTGAAACATCTGCCATTCATAATCTTCTGTATTACCTTCAGTTCTACTTCTTAAGTTTGTCGTTGAGCCAGTCAGCGGTTAGCTCGTCTATTTCTCTTACTTCTAGAAGGCGAGGAGCCCCTACTTCGGCTGCTAACGCTCTTTGAGTGCCCGCGTACATTACCTGGAAATAGAAGGAGAGTTTAGGAATTATCATTATCATAATCAACCTCAGAACGAAAGGGATTAGGCTATAGTCCACCACGCTAGCCTACTGCGGGTTGGCAGACTTTTCACGCCGTCACGAAAATCTCTCAGGCATGCAGGTTTCCTCACGATGTTTTCCTTCACCGTTTAATAGGGGGCTTAGGTTCCATGTAATAGGGGGCGAGTCTATTGCCATTTACCGGGCACAAATCCAGATTCCGTGCTGCTACTGCCGATAATTTCATAGAAAACACTTTGACTGACCTCACCTCAGTAACCCGAGCACTCTCCGATAGGTTTTAGCCAACATTGGGCTTTGGGCGCTAGACGGCCTTTCTCGAGGGGTTGGGCTGGTTTTTAATAAAACAAAACATCTTCCCACCCACACGCAAAATACGCGCTTATTTTCCGCAACTCCACGAGAGTTGCGGAAAATAGCCCGCTATACCATACAATACCATTTGCTTGACCTGGGGATTGGACCCAGGACCTCTAGCGTACCAGTCGCGCTTAGGACTACTAGACTTATGAGGCAGTTGCATAAGTACAAACCTGTAGTTCCATATGAGCATCGCGTGGAGTGTAGAATATGAAGCACATTGGAAACGATACCCTTCCATCGTCGTGTTCCAGTTTATAACTGCAAACATATAGATAATGCGTTAATATTCTGGCAAATCTTTTATTCCAATTAGATCATTACTAAAGTGTATTGTGTGAGCAGACAAGTGTTAGAGTGGAGACCACGTTTGGGCAAGCATAGTATAGATGGACCGACGATTTGAGGAAGGTGGCTGGCAGCGGATGGATGCGAGCTACCCAACACCGGGATGGTTGGCGCTCTTTGGAGGAGGCCTACGTTCAGCAGTGGACGGCGATAGGCTGATATATATAAAGTGTATTGTGTCCTTTCTACGAGCAGGCGAGCTACCTGATAGTAAGTAGTCATCGCCGCCCATGGACATCTGCAATACCATCTGCGTTACCGAGCGTATTTAGGGAAAAGGGAGGGAGAAGGAGAAATGGAGATGGAAGGGGACTGAGGGAGGAATTGGGCCTCCGGCCACCACACTCACCGTATGAAACGCAAGTATGCATACTATTAGTTGACGACGATATTCTGTGGGAGAGTAGTACTTCCCCGGTCGTGCCGACCCATTCATGCTGGCATGGTATCATGCCAGAAAGATACTACTACTACTAAATATTTGGGCGGGCCACCAAACTCTTTCAATTAGAAGCGGCGGCAGCCTAATGGCTAGGACGTCGGACTTGCAATCATGTGGTTGCCGGTTCGAACCCCATCCATTGCACTACCGACGTGAACCCACCCGTAATACAAGCATTTAGGTTAGTACGAGGGGTTAACAAGAATACTAGTAATGTGTGAACCACATTGCTAGTAACCTATTAAAAAAAATGGAATTTTAGTGAAGGAAAAAATCAACTGCAGGCAGGATTTGAACCTGTGTCTTCTGATTAGATACGACCGCTAACCCACCGCGAATCACACCCGCCTGGTCGAAATTTGGCTTTACTTAAATGCATAAAAAAGACATCTTTACTTGTGTGACGAAATAGCTCAAAGGATCAGCAAGCTTAAGTGGCAGTGGGTGGGGCACATTTTTTTTTTTTTTTTATGGTATAACTCGGCAAACGAGCAGGCGAGCTACCTGATGGTAAGAAGTCATCGCCGCCCATGGACATCTGCAAAACCAAAGGAGTTGCAGATGCGTTGCCGAGCCTATTTAGGGAAAGGGAGGGGAAGGAGAAAAGGAGAAGGAAGGGGATTGGGGGAGGAATTGGGCCTCCGGCCCTCTCGCTCACCGAACGAAGCGCAGTAACGAAACGCTACTTCTCGGACGTCGGTCTTCTGCGAGAGTGTGGTACTTCCCCGGTCAAGCCGGCCCATTCATGCTGCGAACAGCGTGGCCCTACCACAACAAACATAGCTCGTAGAACTGATAGCTGTTGGGGCAAAAAGGTTCTCGAGTGAAGACCAAGCACCGGAAAACGCAGTGTGGGACGACCTCCAACAAGATGGACAGACGACCAGGTAGAGGTCACTGGGAGTCACTGGATGCAGGCGGCATATAGCCGGTCGTTGTGGAAGTCTATGGGGGAGGCCTTCATTCAGCAGTGGACTTCATTTGGCTGATATGATGATTATGACTTGTTACGTACTCACCTATATACGATAAACCTAGGCTGGTGTGAGGGGAGGATGTCCTGCAGTTCTTCTAGCTCCACATTCTCCAACTCCTCATCCACCTCCAAGGTTTGCTTCTCTCTGTTTACCTGTAAAGTCAGTACATGTTTTAAAATCAGTCAAAGACATTCATTCAATATAGACTGGGTAGAGTTATTAAGTACCAAATTACGTAAAACTAAATCATAACATGGATATGCCTTTTAATCCCGGGATTGATATACTAAGTCTTCTTCTTCTTGAACTTCAAACAAAAAAGTAAGTGGATAGTTCTTGTTCTTTTCATTTCAAATAATATAATTAAGATACAATTTACTTATACAAAAAACAATCAGACTTTGATGTTGGTGATTAACACTGTATGCACACCACATAAATTTTATTTCTTTCTCGTTCTTTTCTCCATATTGCTATCGCTACAAGGCAGGTGTGCAGTGACATAGTAACATAGGAAGGAAGAGTTTTAAAAGACAATTAATCCAAGTTTTAGAAAACAATACTATTAATTCCCAAACCCGGGAATAAACGGCATATCATGGCTTGTACTAAAATACTGCATAATGACAATTGGTTGGTCTTAACTTTGATTTAAATAGCATTGTAAATTGTTGAAAATTGTGCCTTAAAGCAATGTGTAAGTTAACCGGTGTTGGAGTACCAGCAACAATATTAGGATTTCAAATGTCATTTTATGTCACTTGGTACTTTAAAACTTTGACTGCCTCGTTGGTCTAGTGGTCCCAAACGCTACTGCTACGCTAGAGGTCCTGGGTTCAATTCCCAGGTCGAGCAAAGTGTTATTGGGTTTTTCTATGAAATTCCCAGTAGAAGCTCGGAGTCTGGATTTGTGCCCGGTTAGTGGCAATAGGCTCGCCCCGTATTACATGGGACCTAAACATACCAGCGAAATGTAGGTGTACATTAGTATACCTCTGCCTAACCCTTCGGGGAATACAGGCGTGATGGTATGTTGGAACTTTAAAAGTCTACCCATTTCAAAACCACTGTTCACAAGGCACAATGTAGCTTGTCAAAAGTACTTAAAGTAAATAATATTGTTCAGTAGGTATTGTGTGTGTTACTGTAAGAATTTTTATAACCAATTTAATATGATTCATCTGGACATATAAAATAATAAGTAAAATCCTGTTACATACCGTTGCAATAACGCAGAAGTGACGTAATTATGATTGAAGATACGGATGAGTGAGTCAGAATCAATGGAGCCTATCAATCCAATATAATTATCTTAAAACTATGAAAAAACGCCCCGATATCATGCAAAAACGATCACAGTATCGTCTTAGAAGATCTATAGACCTATACAACCTTTTTTCTACCAACTCTAATACAAAATTTAAAAATAAATACCAAAATAATACCTTCAATATAAGCGCCGAATTGGAGGAGTGTTTTTGAAATCTAAACTTCTTCAACACCTCCTTTACATCGTCGGTGATGTCGCAAACGTTCACGTTGTGTGAGGACATGTTAATTATTAATATTTTATTTAAAAATAAACAATAAATAGCGGATAAGTCCGTAAGTTGTTTACGTGCGTCGACCAATCGTTTGACAAGTGACGTCCACGCCCTTGAATATGACAGATTGACAGCTGACAATAATAGTGGTGAGACAGTCTGAAGACGCTTTTATATTATACTAATACTACTATATTATATTATAATAATACTTTTATATTAATAATACATAATACCCCATGTTTAAAAATTATATTATGGTTCCAGTTTAGGCTGACCTCCCATTGTAAAGATTTTCCGTACAATTTAAGACCAGTTTACACTGGCCTTTTATCGTATGGGAAACCTATGCAATGCGAGATCAGCTTAAACTGGATTTGTATAGGTTGATCTGCAGCCGTGTGTACAATCATAATTTGTATGTAAGTATGTATGTATGTATCTTTATTAAACTTTTTTTAAATAGTGTAAGTTTGCTTTACGAAATACACATGAATTTCTGCACACACAGTGCATTCTGCTCAGACAATAACTATATCTGTTTGAAGCGGGGGGCGGCGCGGCGGTAGCTTAGTGGCTAGGGCATCGGATTCTAACAGAATTTTACTTACAAAAAAACTTCCCAATTTAGAAACATTCTTTATAATCTTTACACAATTGAAGCGGCGGTAGCCTAATGGCTAGGGCGTCGGAATTGCAAACATGTGGTTGCCGGTTCGAACCCCACCCATTGCACTACCGACGTAAACCCACTCGTAACACAAGCATTTAGCTTAGCACGGGTTAACAAGAATACTAGTAATGTGTGACCCACATTGCTAGTAAGCTTTTTGTTAAAAAAAAAAAACAAAAAACAATATGACTCTTGCTATGGATCTCAATTGCCAAGTCGAGCGCGAAGCAAACAATGCCGTACCATCCTTTACTGGAACCATTAATATTATAAAAAAGTTGTAATAAGGTTTATACCTTTTGAATTCAGTAATTCGATACTTAGCCTCTCTAGAGTTGCGTTCAAAGTGTTCAAACTTCAAATAGTGTAAATATATACTTTATTTATGTGCCACTCCGTACGTTATATACATAATTATATTCGTAGTAAGTCAAAGACGTGAATTATTATCAAAGTTGCCTAATTATCTTTGGTTTGCATTCACATAATATTTTGATAAATAATGTAGGTGAAAACATACGTCTATTCGAGGATAATACTTTTTCTATTACATTTTCAGAACGAAAATGTCAACATGACATGTGACATAATGAAAAGAAAAGAGTATTTTCCTGTAAAGTCTCTCTAAAGATTTTTTTGTTTAACATAATCAACAAACAAGCTTGAAAAATATGTTTTGATAAATTTTAAGTAAATCTGCTTCTTCTATTATGTATATTTTATACATTTGTCTATATTTTTTGTGTGAAAACCAGTAATATCGCGAGTTATATTCTCATGATAAAAAGTGGTTTTGTACTTTTATCGGTTTTCTGCAATAGTGTATGTTTAAGCGGCCTATTTAAAGGTCAACAACGTTGTGGAGGTCTGCGGCGCTTGTAAGTATCTTGAACCACTTGTAACTGATGTTAATTAGAACATAAACATCGTTTTGTTGTTCATAACAATAATTTCTTGGAAATGTCAAGCGTTTGTAACTTTCACATTATTTTGCGTTAGAAGACTGTGTTAAGTATAGTTTTCCGATTTTATCGTCTAGTAATACAGTCTAGCTTGACGTTAATCAGCAGATTTTATGCATATTTGTATCAGATTACGCAATTTAGAAGGATTAACTTGTTATAGATAAGAAATCAAATTTAAATCCTGTGTTCTTTGTACTGCTGGCTTTTTGTGAAGTCCAGTGACCTAAATATATCGTTTAGAGATTATGGGACTGTGATTTATCAGGTTAAAATATTTCTTATATTCATGTTAATAGAATTCATATTATAATTGATCATTTCTATTGTTACATGTCAATATAATAGAATGGAATTGAGTCACATATCAGAACAATGCAAATTGTTTATACTTCATCATCATTTTTCAAACAAGAGTACAATGTTGGACAAAAGTTTTCCAATTATTTTGAATATATGACTTATAGACTTATAATCTTGCCTGTACTCCTTGAACGTTTAGGCAGAGGTGTACTAATGGACACCAAACATTTTGGCCATTTATTTAGGTTCCATGTAATATGGGGCGAGCCTATTACCATTGGCAATAACCCAAACTCTGAGCTGCTACTGAGAAATTCATAGGAAAACCTAGTAATACTTGACTTGGGAATCAGACCTAAGACCTTTAGCGTGGTAGTCATGCTTAGCACCACTAGAATAATGAGACAGTCAGTTACATATATGAAGAATATGTAAAGTAGCTTAGTTCAATAAAGAAGGTGACCCTTTAGATAGTTTGAACAGCTGTTTTTCTACTGTCTCCTTACTGTAAAGAACACCTTTTAAACATCACACCATAATGGTATCTCCTACCCTGTACGCCAAGCCTAAAAATCTATATAAATACCTATGTAAAAAATAGGGTAAAAGTAATGATTCATTATGTTTATTTAGTATATTTTTCTGTGACCTGTTTATTGTTGAATAAAGACGTCATTGGCGCACAGGGCAAATCATAAATAATTTACACAAAGTAAAGCATGACCTTCAACTTGTAAGTCGCAGCCTACCATTGGGCATATAATAAGGAAGATATAAGCATTTTTATTTTATGCTAGACAGTGAGCGCACTATTTTGGCTTGTGGAATCACATTCCGATATGCCATAGAATTTATACATATACTAGGGATGTTAAAAAATAATCGATTATTAAAAAAAAAACAATTATTATTTCATAAAAATCAATTTTTTATGAGCGATTATTATTTGTAAAAAATCTATCATTTATTTATCGATTTTTTTGAGATAAATAAAAATCGATTTTTAAATCCTCAATCGATTTTTTTATCGTAACGTCACATCCCTAAATACTAACACTCTTTCACTCTCGGGAAAGGGACAGAGCATCCCCTCTCTATCTGTACCAAAAACTTTAAACGTTTATATCTTAGAACTTAATAAGTCGTTTTTAATATTTTTTCAATATTCGTCTGATATTTCATTATATTTTACAGTAGGCCTGTTATTTTTACAAGAAGCGGGGCGGTAGCCTAATGATTAGGGGGTCGGACTTGGGATCATGTGATGGCTGGTTCGAAACTCACCCATTGCACTACCGACGCGAACCCACTCGTAATACAAGCATTTAGCTTTGTACGAGGGGTTAACAAGAATTTTAGTAATGTGTGACCCACATTGCTAGTAAGCTTTTTTTAAAAAAATAAAAACATTCAGTTTTATATAATCCCTATGTTGACACTTGTATATCATTGTTTCAGATAAAGTGTACATTTATAATGGACTGGACCGACAGTGATATTTAGTGATAGTGAACAACTAGCTGAATACTACAAGATGTCTTCCTCAAGTAAGTATCCCTACCTCTTCGTTCCATTGGAGAGCCCAGCCACGGTAATGATATCTGACAGTATTTTAACTCGGCCCTGTCCGCGTAAACACGCTATAGGGCTGCCCGCCTAGAGTATTTTTAGTAATCCAGGTATTTTACTCCATGGAAAAAGCAAAATAACTATTAAAAATAGAAACAGATTATGTAATAGTAGGAATTTTATAGTCTTAATTTTCGGAGTAGTTTCCAGGTTATTTAAAAAATATTATCTCTGAGTGCGTTAGTGAAGAAATCAACAAAACCAAACCAAGCAACCAAAAACAGCACAATTAAGTCAAAAAGCTATTATAAGCTTTTTGCCATATTAAGTACTTGGTACTGATTCAATCAAATCGCACTCTTACTGCTCACAAAACCAACACACCGCTCGTTCGTCACTGCGGCGCATTCACGACTGTTTGGGTACCAAGTGCGTACCAAACTCGTGGCGCGTAGGTTTGACTCCCGTTCCGACTGTTTATGAAGATAGACTACTGTAAGATATCATTACCGTGGCTCAGCTCTTGTCGGTGGAGTAATCGCCACTGTTCTCTATTCTCTGCTTTCTGTTTGACCTCTTAATACGACTTTACTCCCACTATTTCCTTCACATGTTCAATAAAACTCCTTCTAGGTCTTCCTTTTCCTTAAATTTTGCCTTCTTAAATTGAATTGAAGACTGTCTGACACTAGAGGTCCTGGGTTCGATCGCCAGGTCGAGCAAAGTGTCATTGGATTTTATGAAATTCTCAGTAGCAGCTCGGGGTCTGGATTTGTGCCCGTCGAATGGCAATATGCTCGCCCCCTATTACATGGGACCTAAACATATCAGCGAAGTGTGGGTGTACATTAGTACACCTCTGACTAACCCATCGGGGCATACAGGCATGATGGTATGTAATCTATGTAGGTATGTTAAATTGAATAAAAAAAATTGTCATCTCTACTTATTCTTCTATAATATTTATGTCATGTAAACCTACTTCGTACCGGTATGTTTATGTCCCATGTAATAGGGGGCGAGCCTATTACCATTCATACACAAAGCAAAATCCGAGCTGCTACTGAGAATAGGCATGATAATAATATGTTCATATACTGAAGTATAATTAATATGTTTAGAAAAGAATATTTATTTTTATTTATAAGACGGGATTATTAATTTATTTGATAAAATAAAACTACAAAATACACTAGTCCGCCATGTTCAGTTGAACACCAATCAGATTCAATTACGTCACATCTATGTTGAACTGTCGCTGTCACGTAAATTTCGTACGAATTTCGACGATCTCCGCGCTTAAAATTGTTTATTATGTATTTCCTAATTGTATATTACTTAGCTTTTGTCCTACAACTTGTGTAAGAACTTATTAAGTAATGGAACAAGGGTTTACCAAGGCAAACAGCTCTAATTTGCCCAGAATTGATTTGTTAATGCTGGGACAGTTCCCGGTATTAAACAAAGAGTTCTGTTCAGCAGAATTTAGAAATGTTAAAACTACAATGTAAGTATTATTTATTATTATTTGTATTATACCTAGTATAATTAAAAAAATAAAATCATTTTTAAAAAGCACAGCTTCGTATGTTTAGTTTTAATAATGTTTTGATTTTATAAAATATGCTTTCCTATCGATTTCTTTGTTTTAGATCCTCCAGGCCATCTTATGGGGACGACGCGATTAGCTACGTTCAGTTATAACGCGATGGAAATCTATGTACTTATAGTTAAATCAAAAATCTGCCCAGAACACAAGGTCCACGCGAAGTTATATGCAGTGACGTTAATAGTTGACGAAGTAAAGGAAGAAGTTATATCGGTAGAATGCCATGACTGCGTTGCCTCACAAGGAGGCTGCAAACATGCCATTGCATTTCTCATGTGGGTCCATCGTAGGAGTGAAGAACCGATTATTCAAGTAGGTAATTTACGATCCATTCGGCGAGGCTCAGGCTCAGTCAGTGTCTCGCCTCGTAAGTTACTTGAATAATTGATTAAAAATTTAATGTAATAAAGAAAATCTATCGGGTAAAATCTCTCGAGCTATCTATGAACTTTATTTTAGTAAATAAAACATGATGTCAAATCATTTTCGGTTTTATTATTTTAAGAATAAAATCGAAAATGGAAGATAATATTACAAAAAAAGAGGTATCTTTGTGAATTTATTCTATCGAGCCAACTTTATCAAATCGTGTTTCCCTTGTATGTGTTCCCTAGAATATATACTCAACAATATAAATTTATTTTCTCAGATTTTAATTTTACTATTTACTACTTAAAAAAAACATTTTTATGTGGGCTTTGCAGTACCACCCGGCCTTAATCTCCTATTGTATACGATGTCAAAACATAGAAGTGACGTCATAAGCAGACGCCATGACACCAGGGACCGTGTTCGCGCTAATTTAAAAACATTAAATTAAAATCGCATTTTTGTATCAAAAACCTTTTTTAATTGCAGAAAAAAAATATTTTTCGGAATTAGTATATACATAAGAATATTAAAGATCAGTTTTTGAAAATCAGTCATCATGCCTATTTCATAGAAAAACCCAAACACAGTCCTACCATCTTAAAAACGCAGTAAATGTATTGATGATGAATACGATTCATTCCGATACACTATCAAGGTTTATCCTGTGGGCGGATATGTATATACGTATAAAGGTCTCAGCACACATATGGGATCGGAAAGGGATCGTCACCGTATCGCCTCGAGCCGTTCAGAATGGTTTGTATTAAACTCCCTACTGCAACGCACACTAATCGGAATAATAACGTAATCGCCTCGCCTCGGAACAGGCTCCGAACTTGAATTCCCGCGCTTACGGCTCATCGTCCCCGCGCTTACGTTTCTCCGTCCCCGCGCTTACGTCTCTCCGTACCCGAGCTCACATCTCTTCGTCCACCCTTTCCCCTTTCCCCTCCCGCGACTTGCCTGCTAAAGACGCCGCCATTCGCAAGGAGTATTTCATTCGTGTTGCGCGTATGTTTTATTTAAAATTTTAAGTTCGATTCAAACACAAAATAACGATGCAAAGGGAGAAACTTATTGAAGAAGTGAGAAAATATCCATATTTATATGACTTAAGTGATGCTAAATACAGCAATACTATAAAAAAGGACGAGGCTTGGAAACAAATAAGTATTACTTTAAAGCAATCTGGTAAGTACCTACTCCTATTTAATTATTTATTTAATGTTTTTCGCGTATGTAGGTATGTATGGGAAATAAAACAGTTGTGATTAATATAATTATAATGAAAAATTTAACTGGAATATCCATTAAGAATTAACATTAATATTTAAAGCTAAAAGCTACTGCCATGGAACTCGTCCGGTAGAAGTTTGAAAATATGTTTTGAACTTTTCACGTACATTAAAAGCGGTAGCCATATGGGCACCACTAATACTTGGTAATTGACTTAACAATCGGTCTTCGCCGAATTCAACTGTAATTTCCTGTTCTGTTCTGTTCGGTTCCTGTTAATTCATCTCAATGTTATATGTCCTCATCATATTGTGTAAAATGCAAGTTGTTAATACCACTTTATCTACAAACTTTGGATGCAATTTAATATTTTTGTTGTAAATCGCAAATTTTTGATATAAAATTCCAAAAGCGTTTTCAACAACCCTTCTAGCTCGTGATAAGCGGTAATTATATTGCCGTTCAGGATCTGATAGTCTCCGTGTATTTGAGCGAGGATATGGTCTTAATAAATATGTCTTCAATGGAAATGCCTCGTCTCCCACAAATACATGTGGCATTGCATGATTAGTTCCTGGTAATGGTTTGTCACATGGAATATTGAATGTGTTTCTTTCAAGTGCCTTTCCAAATGTAGATGATGAATAGATTCCGCCATCGCTGTTTTTTCCATAGGCTCCTACATCAACCGCTATGAATCTGTATTCAGGATCAACTATAGCTAACAAAACAATAGAAAATGTTTTTTTATAGTTAAAAAACAACGATCCACTATTGGGAGGTGCAATTATATTTACATGTTTGCCGTCAATGGCGCCTATGCAATTCGGAAAGTTCCATTTATTTTTAAATCCTTCTTCGATTCCTTGCCATGTGGCTGTAGTTGGTTGAGGTATATGAATTGGCATTAATTTATTTATTATTGCATTGCACACATCTATTACTATCAAACGAATAGTTGATTCTCCTAAACGGAAGCTCGATGATAAATTAGTAAATGTAGATCCAGTTATGAAGTACCTGCAACAATAAATGTATATTTAATATACGTTTTATAATACGTGTATATGTTTATGTGAATGTGTGTGTACGTACTCCCTTTCACACATACATGTGTAACTACATGCGCTTGATATAGTTAACCATGATTTATTTTATTTCAGAATCTGAGTGCAAGAAAACTTGGTTAAATCTTAGAGAGTCTCACCGACGAGCTATGAAGAAGCGTAAAACTAAAAGTGGTCAGGCAGCCCCGACGACGAAAAAGTGGACCTTTGAAGATGAAATGAGTTTTTTAGTACCTCATTACAAAGAAAGAAATACGATCTCTTCGGTTGATGATGATGACGGTTCAGATGTTAGCAGTTTCTTGGGTAATGATGATTCACAGAACTCAATAAACATAATTCAGTCTCCAGAAAACTTACAAGCGGAAACTACTCCACTTTCGCCGCGTCCTGAGTCTTCTGCATCTTCAGTTGCATCCAAAATTTCAAAAAAAAAAAAAATCTTAATATTGAAAAAAATTCAGCGTCACAAACTTTAATGAAATATTTATTAAATCACAACGAAACCAAAAAAGAAGATGAGATAGATACATTTTTTAAGAGCATTGCGGCAACGGTTAAAAAATTTTCAGAATATAACCAAGCTGTTATGAAAAGTAAAATATATAACGCAGTTTCGGAAATGGAGTTAAAAGAAATCGCAGAGAAACAACGCTATTATAGTTATCGCAACCCTTACATTCCCCAAAGAGAAGATGACATGCCTCGAGGTTATACCACTCTAAATAACATTAGCCACGAGATACAATCAACATCTGGCGCTTCAAACATTCATGATTTTAATATTTCAAACTTAGAAGAAAATGGCGCGTCAAATGCTGACGATCTTGATACTTCAAACAATCTTTAATTTATACAATGATTGTATTTTTGTTGTGGCGCTATTTTTGTTTAATTGCCATAATTTTTGGATTTAATAATATAGTTTTGTATAATAAAAAAATATGTGATTTATGGGTATTTTTTTTTTACCTAAACTACAAAAAGTTGCATTTACTAAAATACCTTACGCAATCACACAAAATATATACACACATACACCAGACATAAAACGTACATCCCCTGTGCACACCTGATCGCAAATGAGGGTTATCGACAGAGGATAAAAATTAATCTATCTTGTAGTTTCGGAACCGAGTATTTTTTTTGTACACTTAAAAAAAAGAACAATAGAGATAATACAAACATTAAAATTATAGTACAAATATTTATGTAGACCAGATTCCAAAAACAAATGCAATTTCTCACCTTAACGTTACAGCTAGTTTTTCTTCGGGCGATATTGTTTCTCTGAATGTTGTATTCTTCTTCCTTATACATTCATCTATAGACTGCAATATGTTATAAAAGAGATATTTCGGCATATGAAAATAAATATAAAATTTCTCTTCATCATCCATCAAATGTTTTTTTATAGTCCGAAATTCCCCTTCAGTACTCCTTGCTTTATTCATACTGTGTACCCAATATCTTTTTCTTTTTTTCTTGCTATTTTCTTTTTCCTCTTCATCAAGTGCTATGGCTATGATAGCCAACTACGCGCTACACTTAACGTTTGGATTCAAACTGATCTGGTGCCAACCAGGTCAGCCAGGGGGCGGCGAGGCGTAAGCGCGGTGTCGCCTAGCCGTAGCCGAGTTGACGTACAGGCGCTGCTGATACGCTTTCGTTACGTGCATACGGTAGGTTGACGCCTGGTTGACAGCGAGGCGAAAGGCGTTACGGTTACGATCCCTTTCCGATCCCATATGTGTGCTGAGACCTTAATTAAATTGTGTCTGTACAATCACCAACAAAATATCGAAGCGAACACTGTTCATAATTATCTGAGCAACCAGGGAAATTAAACTTTATCTCAATGCGATAAAATAAATGTCAGAATGACAGCTGCCGTGTGTAGTGTTCATTCTAAATCATTTTTTGTATTCGCTGAGATATGATTTGATTTCTCTAGTTTCTTAGATAATTATAAACACTCTGTTTGCTCCGATATATTTGATGGTGACTGTACATTATAGATATTGAAGAAAAACGAATATACATATACATACATACACTCACGTCTTTTTCCCATAGGGGTAGGCAGAAACTACAGAACGCCATTTGCTAAGATTCTTGCATGCTTATTTTACTTCGTCCACATTCATACATCTTGTCATACACACGCGCCGGTTGCGGGAACTTCGCACCTGACCTTTCTGAACTACCTCACCAATAAGGTCCTGGTATGTCTTTCTAGGGCGTCCCCTCCCGGCGACTCCACTGACATTCGCTTTATAAATCCCTTTTGTTAATCGCCTTTCATCCATTCTCTCGACATGCCCAAACCGTCTCAGCATACTCCTTTCAATGCGTGTCATTACTTATATCATCTTTTCAACCGCAACGCTCCCTTATCACACTATTTCTCTATCATTCCAAGTTACACCGCACATACTTCGCAAGGAATTCACAAACCTAATATGTTGGTCTTTATTAGAGCAACAGAAACCAAAACTTTTGTCTGTCTGTATGTTTGTACTCGCATCACGCAAAAACTACTGCGCGACATTGGATGATGACATTTTCACTGAGGCTTGGACTGCCAAGTCAAAGGTTTCCAGTTTGAATTCAAGGCATGCACATGTGCGTATTAATATTTATTGTGTACTAGTTTAAGCGGTGAAGGAAAACATCGTGAGGAAACCTGCATGCCTGAGAGATTTTCTTGACGGCGTGTGAAGTCTGCCAACCCGCAGTAGGCTAGCGTGGCGGACTATAGCCTAATCCCTCTCGTACTGAGAGGACCCGTGCCCAGCTGTGAGATAATTATGGATGGATAATGAATTTATTTAATTAATGGATTGATAAATAGTAAAAGAGTAATGTTATTTTTTTATCTAGTCTAAACTAAAGTTCTTGTTTCAGTTGAAACTACAGAGATGTTAGAGAAGGAGCCACTGTAAGTACAATATATTTAATATATACGACTGCCTCAAGGATATGAATTATCTATTGCAAGATAATTTGAAAGAAAGAAACTGAAAGAAAAATTCGGCCTCAGGCAGGGTTTGAACCTGCGTCCCTCTGGTTAAGTACACCAGTTGGTTGAAAGACATAGTAATATCTTCAATAGATGTTGCTGACGTCACCAGAAGATGTAAAATATGGAAGAGAAATTCGACATCACAGGTAGTGGTCTCGGTAGCTTAGTTGGTAAAGCGTCTGGTGTACTTAACCAGAGGAACGCAGGTTGAAACCCAGCCTGAGGCCAAATTTTTCTTTCAATAGAAAATTCATATCTTTGTGAACATTTCGCATTCTTTATTGCTAACATATAATAACAAATAAGCATACGACTGCCTCATTAGTCTAGTGGTCTCAAGTGCGACGGCTACGTTAGAGACCCAGGGTTCCATTCGCAGGTTGAGCAAAGTGATATGATATTAAAAGAAAAAAAATAGGTTTAGTTTTTCGCAATGAGTCTAAACCAAATTGCGAATGTTCACCCATTATTAGGTCCCATTATTATAATGAATATGTGAAATTAATAATTTCCTGACTGCCTCGTTAGTCTAGTGGTCCCAATCGCGACCGCTACGCTAGAGGTCTTGGTTTCGATCCCCAGGTCGAGCAAGGTGTTATTGGGTTATTCTATGAAATTGTCGGTAACAGCTCGGAGTCTGGATTTGTGCCCGGTTAATGGCAATAAGCTGGCCCCCTATTACATGGGACCTAAACATAGCGGCGAAATGTGGGTGTATATTAGTACACCTCTGTATAACCCTTCGGGGAATACAGGCGTGATGGTATATATTTAAATTTAGGGAAGATCGAAATGTGTAATTATTAATTTAATGCACTCATTCGCGGTATTTTAATTGCTATCGAAGTGATAATTAAATGAGCCGTAACTATCTTCAACACTTAGATAATAAGTATTTAGTCTAACAGAAGACACGTAGCAACATCTATTTTTACATACATTACATAATAGTTAAGGCTAAAAAGAGCCGATCAACAAAAAATAATTACATTATTAGGTACAATTTCCTTATTTGGTAACCAACTGATTATGGAAATTGTTCACATCAAGTAACCACAAAATGTATAATTTTCTCAGTTGATTTCGAACTTTATCTTCAACAATTTAAGGTTTAAAATCATTTGGAGAAATTTGACAGTTTTGTATACCTTGACCTGCTAGCGACTGTACCAAATTTCCTAACCTTATTATATATCCATTTTTTATTAATTTTGTTGCCAGGCAGAGCGTTCTGTAGCGATACGTGTCATTTCAACATGTTTAGGTCCCATGTCTTGGTCTATTGGTCCCAATCGCGACTGCTACGCTAGAGGTCTTGGGTTCGATCCCCAGGTCGAGCAAAGTGTTATTGAGTTTTTCTATGAAATTCTCAGTAGCAGCTCGGAGTCTGGATTTGTGCCCGGTGAATGGCAATAGGCTCGCCCCCTATTACATGGGACCTAAACATACCGGGGGAATGTGGGTGTACATTAGTACACCTCTGCCTAACACTTCGGATAATACAGGCGTGATGGTTTGCTTTGCTATCACAATAACATTGCGCGACCTGGGAATCAAACCCAGAAACTCTAAAGCAGTTGCGCTTGAGACCACTAGAGTAATAAGACTGAACCGCAAGGCGTAAGTAAAATGTACTTAATCTAGAATTCTGTGTACCTACTACACCGTCTGGTGTACTTAACCAGAGAGACGGCAGGTTCAACCCCTGGCTGAGATCGAATTTTTCTTTCATTAGAAATTTTCTTTAATTAGAAAATTCATCTTTGTGTAATCTAGAAGCTATACTATTTTGACGTCCGTATTTTTTACTACGGAAAAGTTCAACTAGTATTTTTTGCTGGAACTAGTAGGTACCTAAGAACCCAACACTTCAAGGTCTGCTGTCGTATACTTTATGCCTTGAGGTGACCGTGTCATGTACCCTAAATAATGGTTGAGCTACACGATGACTGATGTATGCGTGCCGTCAGTTAGGACAGGTCAACTCAAAGCTGCTATGGCTCTTTCTACAAAAGCCCTGTTCGCATATTGACCTACATTGTAAAACTCGTATATTTGATAATTAACCGTTTGAGGTTATGCAAGGTTGTATGTGGTTGTTAATCAGTACTCCGCTGCCATGCCTTTACGGCCTAGAAGCGTGATAGTATGCAAAGTATATATGACTAGCTTTCCGCCCGCGGCTTTGCCCGCGTGGACAATACGTTTCTTGTCATTTTACGAGATAATATGTAGCCTATGTCTCTCAGGAATAATGTAGATTTCTATTGGTGAAAGAATTTTTCAAATCGGTCCAGTAGTTTCAGAGCCTATGTAAACAAACAATCAATTCTTTCCTCTTTATAATAAGTACTAGCTTTCCGCCCGCAGTTTAGTTTTTCCAATTCTGGCGGGAAATTGCAAATCATCCTTACATATCTTTCCGTCCGCTTCTTTGCTCGGGTAGACCACAAAATTTGCCCAACTTTATTATTTACCGAAATATACACGCAGCTTATATCCTTTCCCAAGGTCTAGTCTATTTTGTGCCAAATTTCGTCAAAATCCATACTGACTTTCATCCCCTATTTCATCCCCACACAGTTTGACAGACAGACAGACAGAAAGACAGACAGACAGAGTTACTTTCGCATTTATAATATTAGTAGGGATTAGTTTAAATTGCAGTTTTAACAGAACGCCTGCATTATTTCCTATAGCAATATGCAGTGTTACTGTATGCAAATTATTGTCAGGCGTTTAAGAACTACACTCACGCGTAATAACTACATTGAAGGTTAAGCTTTGAAGGTGCTTGCTGCGGTGAGTATATGGATGGGTGACTGGGTACTCCCTTTTAAAAGACCGGCAACGCAGTTATGACTCCTCCCTTTTCTTTAAATACGCTCGGCAGCGATGAATACTTACCATCAGGTATCTCGTCTGCTTATAGAAAGGCCACTTTCACTTTAATAATGATCTAATTGGAATAAAACGACCAATACAACCTTCAAGAAAACAGCGTACTCTTTTTTAATAGGCCGGCAACGCACCTGTGGCCTCTTCGCGTGCCCTGGTTCATGTTTAGTGATGTTAGTAGAAAACTGATTGTTACTGCTCTTAGACTCAGATCCGGCCACATTCCATGCAAAAAATTTGCCTTCATGATGAAGAAAATCGCTTCACCCAATTGTGACGAATGTGGAGTTGTCGAGGACCTACAACATTTATTGATGGAATGTGTCCAATATGAGTCCAATAGAAATAATTTAGTAAGGTCCCTTAGTTTGAACAGAACTGATGTAGGCATGTTCCACACAATTCTATCTCAACCAAATGGCGAAGATGCGAAAGTTTTGTTCAAATTCATGGCCCACGTCTTGTGAAAGTACAATTTATTGTTTAGGGTACGATGGGACTGACATACACTATGCGTAAAAGACCCTATAAACAAAATAAGAATAAAAAAAAAAAAAAAAAACGCACTTGTGACTCCTCTGGTGTTGTGGGTGACCATGGGCGGCGGACATCGCTTACCATCACGGGATCCGTCTGCTTGTTTGCCCCCTATTCTATTAAAAAAAATACACTTTTTGACTGCCTCATTAGTCTAGTCGTCCTAAGCGCGACTGCTCCGCTAGAGGTCTTGGTTCGATCCCCGGGTCGAGCTAAGTGTTATTGGGTTTTTCTATGAAATTCCCAGTAGCAGTTCGGAGTCTGTATTTGTGCCCGGTTAGTGGCAATAGGCTCGCCCCCTATTTCATGGGACCTAAACATACCGGCGAAATGTGGGTGTACATTGGTACACCTCTGCCTAACCCTTCGGGGAATACAGGCGTGATGGTATGATGATGAAAAATAAACTTTTTGCTGGCTGACTTGGCAGTGCAATGGTCATATCACAAGGCTATCACTGTATACCTATAGAAGTATCCTCTGGTAAATTGGCAGGGCCCTAGCTGGGCCTAGGCGATTGGCTCTGCAGCACCTTCCCTCGGCCCTCGGCCCTCTCTCGAACCCATTCTGCAACCTCCTGGAGTATGACACTCTCACAGAAGGCAACGGCGCTCAATTTTCTACCTCTAGACCTTTCTAGAAGGCTAAAAATTTGTTGTTTAACTGATAAAGTATTTTATTATTTGAATGTACTTTGTTTAGTTTACATACAGATCCGCTTGGCCAGTCACTTGCAGAAGTAAATCTTATCTTTGTCATTGAGACAAATGCACGGATAGACTTATTGTGTCTCGATGCGTTAGATTTTTAATCTTACTTGTTTGTGTTAGCGTCGATTTTGCATTGGCTTTATGTTGTAAGCCACGATACGATGATCTAAGTAGCGTAATCGCTTCAGTGATGTGCTATTGTCGATAAGTTTTTATCGATGTTTATTTATTTTTGCAATTTTCATTAATTTGGCACCAAAATAATAAGAAATGTAGGAGGTGGATTATCAGGGTGGCGGCGACAATTAAGACACTTTATATAAATATGAAATAATAATATATTCACCTTAGTGCACAGTGAAACGGTTAGAATACGAATGAATATAAAATATGCTAACCGACGGTATTTAAACAAACATCTTGACCTATTTTAATACTTAATTCACAAACTTAATAGATAATATTAAACATTGTTTATCTTAAATATTCTGATGATTATTTACGTACAATTATGATTTAATAATACAGTATTATGTAACATTAAAGATTTGTAAGCCGGAAGGTGGCAACCGGAGGCGTCAGTAGAAATTATACCTAACCTTAAATCGGTAAGCTAACAATCTCATGATTATATTATACATAGTAAAACAAAATGATTATAGGATTAATTAATCGACATTGTTTAAGAAAGTACAGAGGTCAATAACAATATGAAGTATTTATTAATCGCGCCGGAAGCTGATAAGCGGAAGGCGCCAAGATTTTAAAATGTTATAAGTATAAAGAAATATGAATCAACTATGTACTTGATTATAAAATCACTAATTAAATTACAAAACAATAATAAATAATATATATTACATAATCATTAGGATGTACCGGAAGTAGCCGTATATACGGCTCACATATTATGTTAGGCCAGAAGCGTTACTTGTTAACAGAAACAAGGTGTAGAATAATAGGGGTTAGGCTATAATCTACCAAGTAAGGTTATTGCGTGTTAGCTGAAAATCTGTCAGGCTGCGGGTTTTCTCAAGATTTTTTAAATTCTCTGCTTAAGGGAGTGATAATTTTATTAATGATGCACATGATATCGTAAAATCAGAAGTTCGTAAATTCGAATTTGTCAGCTTAATATGACTTCACAGTGTTTTAAATTAATGGTAACTAAGTTTTCATTAATTTCTTTTTTCGCAATAGGTTATTAAGTTTTTTAGGAGTTCCTTGCAAAGTTTAATAAATAAAAAAAGATGCCTGGATTAAATGAAGTCAATACCCTCTTTACAACCAAAGAAACCAGTATTAATCACTTTTAAAAAAGGTACTCCCACCGCTTTATTTTTAAATTATGTCAAGATACAAAGGCATTTTTATACGTCAAATTTATTCTGTGTTAAGTAATGGATAAGTCTGTTAGTTTCTACATACGGATTCTATATTCTGTTGTTTGTTTTTATAAAAAAAAGCCTTATCAAAAATTATGTAGCCCACAACATTGACGGCCTCGATATTAAATAGTTCGCCTTTTCCCACCACTAGTTGTCATCCATTGAGGTATCTCGTAGCCTCTACGGCAGTGTACGCGCGCGCCCGCGAACTACCAGTCGCTATGTGCCGCGAAAGTTGCCGAAATAATACGAAGCGTATCGGAGAACTTTCCAAATTTAAAATGCTCTGATTTTGATTCGGTAATTCTGCCAGTGCTGTTTGATTGGTTAAAACTTCGATGTGATGTGAAATTGTGTTCTTTATTCGAAATTTTATTTTTAATTGTTTTTTTTGTTGATAATTGGAAGTTATTCTATACTTTGACTAATTCGTACATACCTATACAGCTTTCATAAATGGTTCTTGATGATAACATTTGATCCTTGGCTGTATTGATGAAAAATAATTTATTAATATTACTTTATTTATTCACAATAATCTCTGTGGATATAATAGGTATTCAAGTTTTTATTGTGTACAAATATGTTTATAAAAAAGTGGTTTTCACAAGTCTACGTAATTCAAACAAGAGTGAAAGTTACTATAATCGGTGCAGATTAGATGTGGTAACTAGCAGTTACAACTTAACAGTATTGACTGCGAGTTAACTAATACTATGCCGGGAAATGGGAAAATTATAGTGAATTATTAACGTGTTATTAATAATAAGGTTTTTTTTTGAACAAGTCGTAATTAGAATCGAGAGGGTTGGTACAGGCCTGATACCGAAATATTAGAATCCGTATCCAAGGTTTACTAAACAGCATTAATTGTTTTTTTCATTCAAATAGAATACATAGAGGGAAACTCCATACATAAAACTATCCCAAGGCTTAGTCTTCTGAATGTTTCTAAGAAGTTCATTGCTTCTATGTAATACAGTATTTAATTCAGAATAATAAATGTATGATTGTAGATCAATCTACAGCACCTGCCAAAGAACAATTAGCATACACATTAAAAATACAATAGTAACGACCCTCTGGAGGTTCACTTCACTTTGAACTTACACTGAAAATATAAAGAGGGTTAGCTATAATTATATTATTTTGTTTGATGATAGATCTAAATGAGACCCCTGGTTTGACCTACTTTGCTCCGCTCCTGAATTAACAGGCTGATAACAAATGGAGAGAGTAGAATACCTCCTTTTGTTTATCATCATCATCAACCCATTACATTGTCCCACTGCTGGGCCCGGGTCTCCTCTCAGAACGAGTGGGATTAGGCTGTAGTCCACCACGCTAGCCTACTGCGGGTTGGCAGACTTCATATGCCGTCAAGAAAATCACTCATGCATGCAGGTTTCCTCACGATGTTTTCCTTTACCGTTTAAGCGCGTGATAATTAATTATTAATACGCACATGACTTCGAAAAGACGGCGATGCTTGCGTTGGATGCTCTGGAACTTGAGACATTTTACTTGGCAGTCCAACGGTCATATCACTAAGTTATCATTACTTTCCTTCATTAGTTTTTATACTCAACTTTAAATATTGTAAATGTTGTGCATGATATCATATTATTGATTTTAAAATAATTGTTATATATATCCCACTATTTGCTACTTACCAATGTTTATGTTTTTATTGTTGATATGCCTTAATAAATAAATAAATAATTCCTTTTGTTAGTCTGTGAAAGAGTCTAAGATTAGGATGATCCTTGAATTGTGTCAAGTCAAGGATGTGAGCTATTATGGTGGAATGACCGTCTTGGATTCGTTTGTACACACATCTTGATTCTCTAATTCATAAGTGAGTTTATTCAGTTTCCTGACCCGCTTCCATGTGACTTTAGCCTTCAAGAGATGACTCCTTCTTTAGCCGTAGATAGTATATGCCCTCGCGATCTTAATAAAAGGAGTATGGAAACTTGTTTATCAAATTGTACGGTGACTCGTCGCTTTATTTTGAACTAGGTAATCTATCGGAAATGAGAATGTGTGAATCTCTTTTATCATCATCTTTGATTGAATGGTAGGGATGGGGAGACCAAAGAAAAGATGGATGGATTGTGTTAAGTCAGATATGATTTAAAAGGGATTAAATAATGAGATGACGGCTAACAGGGATGAATGGAAGGAAAGGACATGTTACGCTGAGCAGATGATGATGTTGATGTTAGTTTTTTATTTTATTTATGATGTTAGTTAGACTGCCTCATTAGTCTTGAGGTCCTGGGTTCGATCCCCAGGTCGAGCAAAGTGTTATTGGGTTTTTCTGTGAAATTCTGAATAGCAGCTCGGAGTCTGGATTTGTGCCCGGTGAATGGCAATAGGTTCGCCCCCTCTTACATGGGAGCTAAACATACTGGCGAACTGTGGGTGTACATTAAGTACACCTCTGCCTTACCCTTCGGGGAATACAGGCGTGATGGTATGTTAGTTATTCTGGTTCTGTTGCCGTTTCTGGTTCACAATGTCGTTAAATAATCTTGCCGCAAGTCCTAAGGTATGATTTAGACATTACTTGTATGAATCCCATGTCTAAATTTGATATCTGATTGAAACCGGCTGTAACCCTGCGAGACACTTACCTTCTTACTAGACCAATACTGACCATGAGTTCCGCCCAACTCTATTGCAATCACATATTTGACATTTTTTAGGGAATTACATCAGTGTTTTACTCATTACGTACTTAGACACGCTTTTGACAATTTAAACAATGACCCAATGGCCAATTTACATGAATATTAATTAAAGCACCCATTTATTAGGTGCAAGTGACTTTGATTTTGTTTACATAATACTTAAGTAGAGCGTGTAATATGCGTGAAACGCACCATGGGATGCCACAAGGTACCGTTTTGGGTTTTTTTTACCAAACCAACCTTTTTTTTTGGAATTTGACTCAAACAATGCTATACTTATATTTAAATGGTAGGTAACTAGCGCTCGCTGTTACAAGTAAATCTATTTTATAGTCGAGTATATCAGTTTAATAAAAAAATAGGAAAATTTATTAAAATAAATTTGGAGGGGCCGTCCTAAAAGACATACCACGACCTTATTTGTGAGATCCTACAGAAAGGTCAGGTGCGTAGTACCCGCAACCGGCGCATGTGTATGACAAGATGTATGAATGTGGACGAAGCAAAAGAAGTACTTATGCAAGAATCGTAGCAAATGGCGTTCTGCAGTTTTTGCCTACCCCTATGGGAAAAAGGCGTGAGTGTATGTATGTAATAGGAAAATAAATTAACAAGGCTAAGCTGTGCTGGCAGTAGTCAGTCTTTAAATGGGTGATCATTTTTAACATATTAAGACCCCTCCACGCTTCAGAGAACACTTTATGTTGATTCTATTGTCATACGAAATCGTTTTTTTTATTCAGTCCAGCAAAACACACCTTGACATGAATACTACGACTGATAATGTTATCAACTTAATAATCAAGATGTTATTGATGTAGATAAAATAAATTAGACAGACATGCAAGTATCAGCTTAAACACTCCTTTTTCTTTCATTGTTTGGTTTTGAATCGCAAAAAGAAAAAAAAACCTATGAGATCACTTTTTATAATGCCTACATGATTTTTCCGTCGTAGGGTCGCGTGGTAGCGTTTTCGATGAAAGCTCCTAAGTGGCTTGACTTTTACCGTTATTTTCAACCAATTTAAACAATAACCTTGATAAATTACACACCTTAACCTCTCTCTATGTCTATTGGTAAAAACCGCTTGAGAATCCGTTCAGTAGATTTTGTATTGCGTACAGACAAATGCGGCGGGGTCTTTGATTTATAAATGTATAAGGACTAGCTGACTCGTGCCCACTTCTGTAAGGCAATATAGGCAATATATTCTGTATGACACTCACAAATAACGTGGCTTTCTATTGGTAAAAGAATTTTCAAAATCAGTTCAGTAGATCCAGAGATTACCCCCTACAACGTCACAAGCTTTACCTCTTCAAAATATTAGTATACTAGCTTTCCGCCCACGGCTTCGCCCGCGTGGTTTCTCCACTACAATATGTGTTTATTATACATATAAACCTTCCTCTTGAATCACTCTATCCATTGGTGAAAACAGAATCGGTGCAGTAGTTTTTGTGTTTATCGCGAACAGACAGACAGACTAGACTTTGTTTTAAAATATGTAGTGATAAGTATTTATAGATTAACTTATCTGCCACGGCATAAACTATAGTATTTAGTATCACATGCAGATACAATAAATAAATAAGGTGCAGCTTGCTCTTAGTACGTCGGCTGATTATTTAAACTACCTTAGTTTAATCATCATCAACATATATTGTCCCACTGCTGGGCACGGGTTTCCTCTCACAACGAGAGGGATTAGGCTATAGTCCACCACGCTAGCCTACTGCGGGTTGGCAGACTTCACACGCCGTCAAGAAAATCTCTCAGGCATGCAGGTTTCATCACTATGTTTTTCTTCACGCGCGTGATAATTATGTAATTCAAATAGTCTCAGGTGCGTGCCTTGGATTCACTAGCTCATCATAACACTTTTATCTTAGTTTGTTTACCACAAACTCCAAAAAAGGTTATAATTGTACTTATCAACTCGTCCCCTAACATCAGTGAATTGGGTACATACAAGTCGTTATAATCTTTCAGGGAATACAGGCGTGATGAAATGTTTATGGTATTTCTCTTCTAACTCCGCGTTTCCACTGACGACAAAACATGTTGCAAACATCTATCTAGCTCTCTCTAACTCTCGAAGAGTGAGTGGGATAGGTAGCTGTTTGCAACATGTTTTGTCGTCAGTGAAAACGCGGGGTTAAGTTAGATACGATGTGGATATACACGAAGTCTATTTATAAAATAAAAATAATTGTTTTCAGTTACTATCGCTTACTATCCAAACAGATAATAGTGAATGTTAAGATAAAGCCAATGTTAATGAGTGTTATTATTACAAATAAACACGATTAAATTATTTATCTAAATTAATTAATCTAACGAGACATTTTACACTGCCTAGCAGAAATTAGGTTGCAGAGATCTGTGGCTAATATGGTCAGTTTTGATATATTATAATTTGTATCTCCTACCTTGGATATCACGGCATGTCTCCCATGAGGAAGACATCCGGTCCTTTGGCAGGCGTGCGGGGGGACACAGGTCCAACGCGCAGAGGCCCCTTGGAGAACTTTAATCTAATGTGGGATGGGGCACCAACCCAGGACACTCCACAACTGCACTATAGAAGTACAGCCATGGAGTATCCCGGGTGGGAGCTATCATGGTTTGCGGTCACATGGCTAGACATCGTGATATCATCGTCAACCTATGCACTGTCCCACTGCTGGGCACGGGTCTCCAGTCAAAAAGAGAGAGATTAGGCTATACTTAGTGCACCACGCTAGCCTACTGCGGGTTGGCAGACTTCACACGCAGTCGAGAAAACCCCAGGCATGCAAGTTTCCTCACGATGTTTTTCTTCACCGTATAGGTTTCCTATACAATAATTTATTATATAGCTTGATGTATAGCCGTGCGTATCATAAGGTAGTTCGTCTGCTCGTTTACCGAAATAAACAAAAAAAACTGAAGCCACATCTGGTCAAAGTAGAAATCGAATTTAAACATAGTAAGGAAAAGGCTTTGAGGATATACTCATTTAAGGAAAATACTCTATAGTATTGTTTGTATGAATGACGCTAAATGGGTAGGTACCTGTTCAAAAAAAAAACCTTGACGTAAATAAACATAATCTATCTATCTATCTATCTATCTATCTACGTCTTCGATAAATGAAATGGAAAAAAACTAGGTTATTGATCTTCTGGTGCATATAGATCCTATGTGTATAACAAATCATTTGAAAAAAAAAAGAATTAAGACGATTGGAAACTCGAAATTTAAATTCCAAGCATTCGTATATCGCGTAAGCATAGGGTTGCCATCTGTCCGGGTTTCCCCGGATTTGTCCTAGTTTAGAGGGCGTGCGGGGAACGTCCGGGCGGGGTTTCATGAAAAAAAAATTATTTTTATTTTACTGAATAACTTAAAAAAACTGTCGACATGTCCGGGTTCTAAGCTTCAAAATCCGGGGCTATCAGGCTTCTTGTCCTGGTTACCTGATTTTAGAGATGGCAACCTTACGTAAGCATCGTATACTGCATAGGCATCCATAATTATAAAATTCATATCTAGTATTAAATACATACATACCATCACGCCTGCCTTCCCTGAAGGGTTAGGCATAAGTGTAATTAATGTACAACCACAGTTCGCCAGTATGTTTAAGTCCCTACAATAGAGGGCTTACTGACTTTCTGTAGTTTCTGCCTACCCCTATGGGAAAAAGGCGTGAGTGTATGTATGTACAATTTGTACCTATCCCAAAAGGATGCGTCTAGTTACTTAGAATTTTATAGAAAGCATCCACATACCTTTAAAGCATCATATACCGTGTAGGCATCCACTACGATTTACTCAGTTCCGTATCAATTATTAAGTTGTAAAAATGAGTACTTAGTATACGAGTAACAATAAAAGCGGCAAACAACAAAGTTGTAGTTCTAGAAAATATATGTCATAACTTTATATTGAAATTGCCCTTATATTTGATTGCCTTTGATAATTTTGTATCGAAAGAAAATAGTGTAGTGGATTGGTGTTGAATTGGTATTGAAAACAACAGGCCTATTGTGAAATATAAAAGAATCATCATCATCAACCCATTACATTATCCCACTGCTAGGCACGGGTCTCCTCTCAATTCGAGAGGGATTAGGCTATAGTCCACCACGCTAGCCTACTGCGGGTTGGCAGACTTCACACGCCGTCAAGAAAATCTCTCAGGCATGCAGGTTTCCTCACGATGTTTTCCTTCACCGTTTAAGCGCGTGATAATTAATTATTAATACGCACATAACTTCGAAAAGTTAGAGGTGCGGGCCTTGGATTCGAACTCGAGACCTTTGACTTGGCAGTCCAATGGTCATATCACTAGGCTATTACTACTTCAATCATAAAAGAATGCTGAAAAAAATATTACCAAAACTGATCAAAAAGGAATGCGATAGAAATGGAGTTTTATTGAGCCTCCGCCATTTACTGAAACTAAGACGTAAAACTGTGAACATATGTTTTACGGAAATTAAAATCATTAACATCACAAAGAGACAACCAAAAAACGCACATTTAAAACCATCTGATGGCACATTATTCTTGAATATATCATTGTTACAATACAAATAACAAATATATATACACCTTCGCCACAAAATGACACGTCACTCTTGTAAAATACCTATATGTTAATGATATAATTATAATGACAATTATATTAAAACAATTGCCATTCTGTTAGCAGACAATTATAAAGTTAAATTTTGTTTGCATTTCATTGAAAAATTGTCTTTGTGAAGTGTTTTTGTGTCGCGATAGGACGATATAGAAATTGGCAAAATATAACATAATCTGTGAATTTTTTAGCATTAAATATTGCGAAATATTCACAAACAAAGGAATTTTCTAATTATAGAAAATTTCTAGTGAAAGAAAAATGACGTGGCCTGAAGACGTAAAATGTGGAAGGGAAATTCAAACCCTGCCTGAGATCGAATTTTTCTTTCACTAGAAATTTTCTTTAATTAGAAAATTCCTTTCTTTGTAAATAATCTGTGAATCTTCCATACATACATTATTTTATTTGTCAGACCCTTTTTATATTTATAGCTCCTATCTATACTAATATTATAAAGAGCTAAAGTTTGTGAGTTTGTGAGGTTGTTGGGGGTAATCTCTGGATCTACTGAACCGATTTTGAAAATTCTTTTACCAATAGAAAGCTACATTATTTGTGAGTGTCATAGGCAATATTGCCTGACGAAGTGGATACGGGTCCAGCTATGTATCTATAATTCTCAGATCAAATAAAAAGTTAAGATGGAACTTTGCGAACATAGAAGTGAGGCCGGCTAAAACTACGCCCAACGGTGTACAACAAACATTTTTTTTTTTATGGGTTAACTCGGAAAACGAGCAGGCGAGCTACTTGATGGTAAGTAGTCATCGTCGCCCATGGACATCTGCAAAAGCGAAGGAGTTGCAGATGCGTTGCCGAGCCTATTTAGGGAAAGGGAGGGGAAGGATAAAAGGAGAAGGAAGGGGATTGGGGGAGGAATTGGGCCTCCGGCCCTATCGCTCACCGAACGAAGCGCAGTAACGAAACGCTACTACTCGGAATTACACGCACATATGTACTAGTTAACTACGCCTTATCTTGTCAGTCGAGCTATCGAGTTATCGAAAGCTCGGGATCGAAACATCCTAAAAACCGCCGTGAAGTTTACAAATACCGCATCATATAAATAAAATATTATAAGTAATAAGTAAATAATTTCTTATCATTATGTTTGTTCTAATTATCTGTGATAACGCCTAGCTCCAATACTCGACTTATTTGTTATCAGATTAAGTTTATTATTTGTATAAGTGCGTTCCTCCTTCTAGTCTAGAATATAAAAAAAAAACAAAAAAAAGAATACTTTTGTCTGGAACTCACTGTCGGCACGGCACAAGTGATTATTAACCAACTGCAAAAAAGGGAGGATTGAGCGGTGGTGGTCCAGTGGTAACGGCTGCGATTTACAAATTGTAGGACGTAGGTTCGATTCGATACTGGCGCTTTACTTTTTGAAAATTATTTCATCACTTTTGCTCCTAAAACGGTGAAAGTAAACATCGTGAGGAAACCGGCATGTCCTAAAACCGAAAATTCGAAGACATGTTACATCTACCAACCCGCACTGGGTCCACTCCCTCTCACTGAGAGGAGGCTTGAAATTTTCATTTTTTTTAAACTAGATAGCGCCGGCATTACCTAACTGACGACCGCTGAGAAGAAATACCGAAACAAAGTCAGAGAATCATGGTCTCTTTTAAAGTCCAGACAATAGTTATATTACTAGATATGCGAGTTTAACAATGTAGGGCAAAAGCTGAACAGGCCTTTTGAAGAAAGAAACATAGCAGCTTTGAGTTGACCAGTCCTAACTGACGGCACGCATACATCAGTCATCGTGTAGCTGAACCATTTTTAGAGAGCTCAACGACCCGTCGCACGACGTTATCAGATCAGAAAACGTTAATATCAATCTTACACGAGTTAAATCTACTAGGATATATCATAACTATCATAACTGTGTCATGATTGATCGAACCGGAGCGTGCAGGATGATTAATAAACATTCTAACCCTTAATAACAATATGATAGGAAAACAATCGCTGAACAATAGCCGATGACATGTAAATATAAATCAGTCGTATGCACGCATATTGCACTAGAATTGTGTATTTATAATCAATAGTTAAGTATTGCTGTACCGCGGTATTACTTGCGTTGATATTTTTGTTCGATCATGTAGGATTATTTAAAAGGTAAGTTACTCCATTGTGGTGCAAGTCCTGTGTCGTGGAGGACTACACCAATCTATACTTATCTATACTTATTATCTTCTTCTTCTTCTTTCTATATTATAAAGCTGAAGAGTTTGTTTGTTTGTTTGTTTACTTGAACGCGCTAATCTCAGGAACTAGGGATCCGATTTGAAAAATTCTTTCAGTGTTAGATAGCCCATTTATCGAGGAAGGCTATAGGCTATATATCATCACGCTAAGACCACTAGGAGCCGAGCATAAATTATAAATGTTGCAAAAACGGGAAATATTTAAATGCAGAAAAGCCGAGAAACCACGCGGGCGAAGCCGTGGGCGGAAAGCTAGTTAATATAATAAAGCTGAAGAGTAAGTTTGTTTGAATGCGCTAACCTGTGGAACTAACAGTCGGATTTGAAAAAATATTTTTGTTAGTATACTTTAGCCACATTCATTACGAAGGCTAGAGGGTAAATAGCGCCACACGATTCTTAAAAGCTAGTGGTATATTTTTGTATGCGTAGATTGGGTTATAGCTGTTGCCTGACCCACCCTAGGTGGGACGGCGGGGTCTCGGTGGGTCAGGTAACAGCTATAACGCACTGTACATGATTTGAAAAAATCAAAGGCTGCCTTAGATTCCTCAATTCTCTTTCTTCAACAGTTTTCTATGTTTCTCAGATTCTCATACGAAACCTACTACGAAACTAATATTTGTATAGCCTGCAAATAGTTCTTCCGTGTCTCGGGATTTTTGTATGTTACAATACGTATTGTAAAAGCTCCAAATTTACAGGAGAACACACCAGCGTAGAGGTGGATCGTCTATACTTGCGTGCGAAATTCAATTTTTTTTCGGTTAGGTACCAGAGATCTAAATCAAAAAGTCGGTCTTCAATTTATACTCATTATGATAAATTATATTTACAGACACTATTGTACGCATGGCTACACGTCAAGCTATACAAATCCAATATAGGCTGGCCTTGAATGGTACAGAAAACCTTTACAATGGGAGGTCAGTCTACACTGGTTTTGTATAGCTTGATGTGTAGCCGTGTGTACGAGTCAATCTTTTTTTTTACTAGATGTCGCTGGCATTTCTTCTTCATTAACGACCTCTGAGAAAAAAAACATCAAAACAAACTCAGAGAATCATGGTCTATTTCAAAGTCCAGACAGTAGAGGAATTGTCTCATTCGTCTAGTGGTCCTAAGTGCGATTGTTACGCTAGTGGTCCAAGATACGATCCCCAGGTCGAGCAAAGTGTTTTTGTGTTTTTCTATGAAATTCTCAGTAGCAACTCGCCGGAGTCTGAATTTGTGCCCGGTTAATGACAATAGGGTCGCCCCCTATTAAATGGTACCTAAACATACCGGCGAATTGTGGGCGTACATTAGTACACCTCTGCCTAACCCTTCGGGGAACACAGGCGTGATGATGGGCTGTTTGGCTCTAATAAAATTATGTTTAACTTTTTTGTAGAACCATGAAAAAATATTTGTAAACTTGTCTATTATTGTTTAGCTCAAGTTGAAGTCCGACCATGATGTGTGGTCAATTTGTGGGTTAGTATTGTGCTCCAGTCCAGGCCAAGGGCACGATATGGAATGCGTTTAAATTACTTACGCATTGTTACTCCATTAGTTATATGGGTATTGCGACATGTAGTTACTATATACGTTGTAAAACTGATATATTATCTGATAATACTTCAAATTCGTCTTCAAGAATCGTCTCGACCTCAAAATAGACCATGATTTCGGTGCTTTTCTCAGAGGTCGCCAATAAAGAATAAATTCCAGCGCCATCTAGTTAAAAAAATCTTGACTTGTACAAGTATTTTTTTATTTTATATATTTTTTTTATGATATAACTCGGCAAACGAGCAGGCGAGCTACCTGATGGTAAGTAGTCGTCGCCCCTCATGGACATCTGCAATACCAAAGGGCTTCAATTCATTTCGGTTCATTAGTTATAGGTTTTATATTCCTTTTGCTCTGTCTACATTCATACATCTTGTTACGCCGGTTTTATATAAAAGAACATAAAAATTACTTCGCAAGACTCCGTATCCTACCGAAAACCTTGTGTGCAGTGAAAGTTCTGCGAGCGACAGAGACAGAAATACACTAGACACAGACAAGTATAGTTCTCAGAATTGTTTGTTACGTGAATTGGTATCATTTCGCTTTTATCCAATTGAGGTAAGTAGGGCTTAAGAGGATAGTATCCGCTTCGCGCCCCATACAAACGCAGTTTGGCCCTTGCTTGAATTTTAAACAATGAAAGTCATTGAAATTTTGCAGTAACAATCTTATCATTAATATACGTGTTTCTGTAATATAAAATTTCATTTCAATATACGGTTAAAAAGTTACACGAGCTCAAAGATTGGCAATTTTCGTTGAAAAACGGCCCAACTTTATGCTAGTATTTCTCGACAATGTATCAATACAGAAACATTCTGATTCGAAGGAAACCCAGATAATATAGTGAATATTTTTTTTACAAGATTTTTTTTTTACATATTAGCAATATTATACGAGTAATCTCCAAAATTCGGAACATACGAAATACGCGTGAAAATGTTGTTGTTTCTCCTCTCGGGCACGCGTTCGCATCGCGAGGGATAGAGACAGCGACAACTGTGCAACATTGTTGCGTTCGCGAGGGACACTCCTCTTAAAGATAAAAACTAATTTATTGGTTTATTCATTGATTACATGTATTGCATGTCAGATTTAGCGGACAGTTGTGTCTCGTGTCGTGGGTTCAATATTAGTTTTATATTTCGGAGTTCACTCTCAAACACGTCAAACACTCGCTATTGTTTTAAATCGATTTTAAATACCGTATACCATAATATAATTGACTAGCTTCCCGCCCACGGCTTCGCCCGCATGACTCGGCTTTTTCCTTTCTAGAATATGCGTAGATCAAATAAAAAGTAAAGATGGAACTTTGTACTTCGTAGTTATAGCCGGCCTCACTTCTTTGTTCGCAAAGTTCCATCTTTACTTTTTATTTGATCTGAGACCACTTCGTATAATATACTGATATTTAACCGCATCTGGTTAGATTGGAAGACCCCAAGAAAATTGGGAAATGGCTAGGAGGAAGATTAATTTATAAGTTAAGATTTATGTCATATGGCTTTCCACCGGCGGATTTGCCTGCCTGGACTATACGTTTCTTTTAATTTTACTGCATAATACATAGCCTATGTCACTCAGCCTGCCTCGTTAGTCTAGTGGTTCCAATCGCGACTGCTACGCTAGAGGTCTTGGGTTCGATCCCCAGGTCGAGCAAAGTGTTATTGGGTTTTTCTATGAAATTCTCAGTAGCAGCTCGGAGTCTGGATTTGTGCCCGGTGAATGGCAATAGGCTCGCCACCTATTACATGGGACCTAAACATACCGACGAAGTGTAGGTGTACATTAAGTACATCTCTGCCTAACCCTTCGGGGAATACAGGCGTGATGGTATGATATGTTATGTTATCATCATCATATGAGCCTATGTCCACTCCACTGGTCGGCGCTCTCTGGGGGAGGCCGCCGTTCTGCGTTCAGCACAAATTACCTCTTTATAATATAAGTGTAGATAACTTATAAGTTATTACTAAAAACAGACATAGCATACTTTTACATGGTAGGTACTAAATATAACTTTATCGCGAAAATCAATTAACTTTTGTATAGGTAGTAAATACGGTAGAGTGCAAATTGCACCCGACACTCGACTTACAATACTCCCAGTATAATTTGAACTGCGGAACAGTTTGGAACTATCTTTAAACGTATTGAACATGACCTTTAGTTGACTTATTTGTTTGTAACTGTCGCCATTGTGCAATGTCAAGATAAAGTGGTTGATTTTAATTATTTTCAGGTCTTCCGCTTTTGTATAGACTCGGTGTGTTTGAATTAAATTCTGGTTAGAATTCGTTTTATTCGACTTAATTCAATTGTGTTACAATTCCAAACTATTGACGTAGCTAGTTAACCCTTCGGGGAATACAGGCGTGATGGTAATATTCAAATTGATACAGTATCTACATAGTATAAAACAAAGTCGTTTTCCGCTGTCTGTCTGTCCCTATGTATGCTTAGATCTTAAAAACTACGCAACGGATTTAGATGCAGTTTTTTTTTAATAGATAGAGTGATTCAAGAGGAAAGTTTATATGTAAAATATATACAAATTATTTTTTTATTAAGGTTTACCAACAGTTGTTACAGATAAATACAGATATGAACATACAAGGATTTGTGTCTTAAATCTTATTTACAATTATAGTACAGAAAAGTCGAGAAAACACGCGGGCGAAGCCGTGGCCGGAAAGCTAGTTAAGGCTAATTTGAAGTTGTCCTGTCCCTTAAGTTTTTTGATTTTAAAGTGTGTCACTAACCGTGAAAACCTGTGATTGGCTTCATGACACATATTGTAATGCTTGTTTAACGGGCGACGACTTTTTTTTATACTATGTAGCGAAGTAATACATAATTATCAAAAAACTTAAGGTTGAGCATCTTTCTTGCCGTACAGCTTTTAGTAACAAATGGATCGGGGTTGAACTCTTTGCATAACTTATTGAGATTGCTGCTTGCCCATACAATATAGGTATGAGTTTTATCTATATTTTATGGGCGATATTTCTTATTTTAATCGCGTAATATCTTTATTCTCCTTGATTGAGCAATTTATGTCTCGGTTTTTGCTATAATTATGCTTTTTCCTTGACTAGTCAAACCTAGGTCAATCTGATAATTGCCTTTACAATTGAATGATTGCTAATTGGCGGGTTTTTTGACATTTTCCTGTCCTTTATTTATTTTCATTTGATTTACGTTATTAATGATAGCCTAGTGATATAAACATTGGACTATTAAGGCAAAGGTCTCGAGTTCGAATCCAAGACTCGCATATCTGACTTTTCGAAGTCATGCGCTTCAACGGTGAAGGAAAACATCGTGAGGAAACCTGCATGCCTGAGAGATTTTCTTGACGGCGTGTGAAGTCTGCCAATCCGCAGTAGGCTAGCGTGGTGGACTAATCCTTCTCGTCCTGAGAGGAAATTTATATTGAGACAATAAAAAAAACGCAGTACATCTTTGGCAATTGTAATCTTTTAAGAACTGGAAGCTGTGTTTTGACACGACTCCCTTTGCTAGCATGAATAATCCCTAAACCTCTATATTTACTCTTAACAGATTTAAAAAATAACGACCTTTTCTGTCAAACTTGACGTTTCTAAGTTTCGAAAAAGGAACACAAACAAAGCTGTATCGTTTCAGTGTTATACAGTGGAAGTGTTGTGTGAGTGAGACAGTGGTATAAGTTTATGTGTTTAACACTAAGTGGGAGGGAGACAACATGATGTCACGCGGAATAAAGTATCAGCGGCTGGATGATCTCGAGATCGGGTAAGGATTCTTTATTTATTGATTTGAAATATTTTTAATTGTTTTTTTTACCGCATTAAATTTTGTTTAGTAGTATTTTGCGTCATACGCGTACAAACATACATACAACAATTTCATAGCTATAATAATTATAAAGGGTCGTTGACTGGTGTTTAATTTATTTAAAATAATAGTCCTATTGAAAACTTTTATTAAGTTAAAAATACTTCTTATAATGAAAAATAATTTAAGTCTTCTTACAAAACTCCTAGCTATATTATGCTCTTAAAGTTTTGGGGTGGATTGAAATAGAATGCTTTATCCCTTTCCCTCAAATCGAGTGTCATTATAGAATTTGTATGGCCAACGTGCGGTGTGACGTCAAAACGTGCTATAATGCGCTCTCTGACTGTCTTAAGTGTAACAAGTTGGATGTCGTATCTTCGAACCCAGACCGGCGCATTGTGTAAATTATTTCATCACCACTTCTCCAAGAACAGTCAAGGAAAACATCGTGAGGAATCCGGCATGTCCTAGGACCAAATATTCGAAGTTATGTGACATCTACAATGGCACTGTGCCCGCGTGGTGGATTACGGCCCACTCCCTCTCACCGAGAGGAGACCTGTCCCAGCAGTGGGAACATAATAGGCTGATTATGTTTGTTCAACTTTTTTATGGGACCATAAAAACTATTGGCTCTATTGCTTTAAGATCCTCCATATTATTTTTTCTTAAACATCTCCCGTGGCCCAGTATCTATAACTTTAACATACCATCACGCCTATTTTCTCCAAAGGATTAGGCAGAGGTGTAGTAATGAAAACCCACATTTCGCTGGTATGTTTAGGTCCCATGTAATAGGGTACGAGCCTATTGCCATTAACCGGGCACAAATCCTTAAACTATTACTCAGCTAGCCTATTGCTCATATAAAGACGCTTCCAAATTTTTTCTTAGTATTTTTATCTTTAAATCTCCTATGGCCCAGTACATACATACATACATACATACATACATACATACATACATACATACATACATACATACATACATACATATTGTCACGCCTGTCTCCCATGGGGGTGGGCAGAGACTATAGATTTCCACTTGCTACGATCCTGGCACACTACTTTCGCTTCATCTACATTCATTAATCTCTTCATGCATGACCGTCGGTTTAGGGTGCTCGGAACCTGGCCTTTTTTAAGAACATCCGCAATTTGGTTGCGGTACGTTTGCCGAGGTCTTCCCCTTCCAACTCGTCCATCCATACTCACCATATATACTTGTTTCGTCAATCTCCGTTCATCCATTCTTCTACATGACCAAACCATCTTAACATACCTTTCTCAATCCTTGTTACTACATCTTCTTTTACTCCACAACACTCCCTTATCAAACTGTTTCTCACTCTACACACTATGGCCCAGTATCTGTAACTTTGCTATTTACAAAATAGTGTGTGTAGATAACAGCATTATATCAATATAGTTATCGTTATCGGTCACCAAGTCCCCTAAACTGGCGTTTCTGACTACTTATCACGAGTATTGATACTAATATTTATTTAGATTGAGCTGATAAATATTGGTAACTTACCCATTTTTATCTGCGTATTACTCCGCGTAATTTAGGGGAAGGTGGAACTTTATATCTATATTAGTATTTTACGCGAAGCAACTTCCACACCTGAACTAGGGAAAATCAGGTGTATTAGAAATTAAACAGCTCCTTCCGATTATAATAGAGCAAAGAGATTTAATAGTAGTAGTAATAGAGCGGACATTGGGAGCATTGTCAAACAAAAACTTTGAGCCCATGAGGCAGTAACGCTATCTATCTTTGAATAGCAAAAATTATACAACTGACGCAATCTGACAACATATTTCAGCTATCATACAATAGGTGTAGTGTTTTAAAAGGATTTGTAATTCTTTGGTAGAGGTGCTACCATTAAGATAACAAGATATCGATAAAATTTATGAAGATCACTACGATAGGCTTTTTATAAGATACTAGCTTTCCACCCGCAGCCTTGTCCGCGTAAACTATTATGTTTGCTCTCCACCTGCAGCTTTGCCCGCGTGAACTATAGGTTTCTTGTCATTTTACGGGATAATACGAGTATATGGTCTATGTCAGGAATAATGTAGCTTTCTATTGGTGAAAGAATTCCTCAAATCAGTCCAGTAGTTTCAGAGCCTATTCAATGCAAACAAACAATCAAATCTTTCCTCTTTCAATCTTTTCTTTTCTTAATATTAGTTCAGATAAACAACAGTTACCGGGCGATTACATGATAATAAATAAATATGTACGAATTTTCGCGTCTTCGTGAATTTGCAGCCTTACACTTTGCTCTATTACTTTTTAACAAAAAATTAAACCGTCGAAAAAAGTATTTGGATAAAGTTACTTTTTTTGTCGGTTTAATTTTTCGTTTTTTTTTGTCTAATATCTAAGTAGTTCCTTAGTTACCTTACTTTAACGAAGTCATGTCTAAAGTTATCATAAAGTTAAAATGACGACCTAAACACGAGATAGGAGCTGTAAAAGTTGAGAGTTTCCTGCGACTGTCTTCCGTCTCCAACATCAGGTCAACTCTCGGTGTCCACTATGTTGTAGTGTCATTAGAACTACACACACAAGTGTGACAAGTTTCACCACAATCGGTTCACAAGTGAAATATTTGAAATTCAGAAACCAATTATCCCCTATTTCCCTACCTGAATTAATTATTAAAGTTAAAATGATTCAGGTGGCCTCCTCCTCCAAACAAAAAAATAGTTTGCAAATTCTTTCCTCAATCGACGGAGCAATCGGGTAACATACCGACGTGAAAAAAACATACATACATAATAGACGAATATAGACCCTCTTCCGATTTTTCGTCAGTTATAAATTGATAATTATAATATTGTTTATAATTTATTATTTACCTGACTCATAAAAATATTGCTTATCGATATCACGAATCGATAAAAAACAGCAACCTCTAGTAAGTTAGTAGCAGAGAGGGATGTGACTTAAGGGTAGAAAAAAACGATTATTTAAAAATCGATTTTTATTTATCTCAAAATAATCGATTATATAAAAATAGTTTTTTTGATGAAAAGTTTTAGGGCGCCGTTGTGTTGTTGTATGTTTTATGCGAACAATTTACAAAATAATAACGAAACACGCCGTGTTGCCCTGTTATTATATTTAAATAGGTACCAGTAGAAAAAAACGAAAAAGGGGACGCTTAAAATAAAAAACTGCCTCGTTAGTCTAGTGGTCCCAAGCGCGACTGCTACGCAAGAGGTCCTGGGTTCGATTCCCAGGTCGAGCAAAGTGTTTTTGGGTTTTTCCTATGAAATTCCCAGTAGCAGCTCGGAGTCTGGATTTGTGCCCAGTTAATGGCAATAGGTTCGCCCCCTATTACACGGGACCTAAACATACCGGCGAAATGTGGGTGTATATTAGTACACCTCTGCCTAACCTTTCGGGGAATACAGGCATGATGGTATGTTATGTTATGTTTTTTAAAATAAAAAAATCGATTAATAAAAAAAATATAATCGCTCATAAAAAATAGATTTTTATGAAATAGGTATCGATTTTTTTTAGAATCGATTATTTTTAAACATCCCTAGCAGAGCATTGTAAAAAACTACTGAGCAACAGAGGGCGCTTAGCAATGTTCTAGAATGATTTCAGCAAATTATTATTATTTATTGAGTTAATTAATAGAATACTTAGGAAAAAAAACTGCAGTCAAGTCCAGTCGCCTGACCATGTCGAGATTTACAGTACCGCAATACGCAGCCAGGCATATTTTCTCAGGAAATTATTTAAAATGACGAATGTTTTGGTAGACGTACGCATGTTGTATACGAGCTGCCAGGCTGACGTCCGATACTAGACTAAACGACTTTGTACCACTTGGCACAAAGTATTTGCGTATGATTTTGGGCTTGATGTCCCGTCTATTACTAGTGTATTAAATGTCTTTGTAATAGAGGTAAAAATGATTAGCAAAAATTCTTTGAGAAAATTAGGTGAGGGTGACATTGACAATGAAGTTTGTGACAGTGACATAACTATGACAGATCCTTTGGGTTTTCAAATTACACTTATTACGTAGGATTGTGTTAGTTTTGATATAGTTAAATTAGGCGTTTATCTTTTGAACAACGCCATTAGACTTCCTCAAGACTTGCGGAGAAAAAGCTAGTTAAGTTAAATTTATTACTAAAAAAAAACAAACATTCGTAGATATTAACTTCAAATCCAAGGATTCACCTCTGCTTTTTCGTAATCAAGTGCGTATTATCAATCGCTTACACAGTGAAAGAAAACATCGTAAGGAAACAAACATGAATGCTATATTTTCCTTGAAATATTTTCTCAACGGCGTGTGAAGTCTGCCAACCAGCACTAGGCAAGCGTGGTGTACAGAACCCTAACATGAATATATATGATGATGATCATCACCAACCCATTAACTGTCTCACTGCTGGGATAGGTTTTTTTTATTTTTTTTTCTCTAGCCGTTACTGTCCCACTGCTGGGCAAAGGCCTCCCCCAATTCCTTCCAGATGCTCTTTTCTTGCGCCACCTCGAACCAGCCCTCGCGGTACGCATCCAAATCATCCCGCCACCTCTTTCTAGGCCGACCTCGACGGCGCCTTCCATCTTCACTTGGGATAGCTTATAATTCTTTTAAGCTTAATCTTTAATTTTTGTCGTTGAAGGAGCATTGATAATAAAAAATCCCTTTCATAATAACTGTCTGGCATAGACAATTGACTTGCCCTTTATTAATTCACAAGAAATTTAAGTCTTATATGCGGCTGTATATTACAACCATTCTATTAAATGTAATGAAAAATTCCCCGCATAACATCGCGTCGCCTGCGCGTAGGAGTATCCCCACCCACAGCCGTGACGTCACGCCGGCCCACGTCAATATGCATAATATTGATTTATTTGAATTACGAATGTAGAAGGGAGCGGACGTGTTTTATTTGGTTGTGGAGTAGGTATGTTGTGTTCAAGCCGCCTATTTCTGAGTTGAATCAAGTATGAGAAACGACTCCTGGAGGAATGACAACTCACTCCCGTGGTTCCAGCAAAAAGTGGTGACGCGAAACGCCAGTGTGGTTTTAGTCGGTAGGTCACCTGCCATGGGTAGAGTCCGACACACCTCGTCGCCGAAAGTCCAGGAGGATTTTCACACGAGAAGACCACTAAAAATCGCTGTTGCCATCCCTATATTTAGGGTTGCCAGGTCGCCAAACCTAACAGCCGGACAGACCAGCCAGTTTGGCCGGACATTTGGGTAAAAAGGCCGGATACCCCATCTAGCGGCATGGCGCGGCGGGGCGGGTGAGACTGCGGACTGCGGGAGAGACCGACAGTCGACTCGCCTTCGCTCGGCCAAGCTCGGCGCTCGCTCGTTTGCGAAACATAAAAAGCCTAAGAAAAGCCGGACAAACTAGACACCGTTTATTTTGGCCGGACACGCAATCAAAAAGCCTAACTATGTCCGGCTTTATCCGGACGCCTGGCAACGCTACCTATATTCGTGGCCATATGATTCATGATAACACCGCGACATCTGATATCTTGTTTCCGTATACTATCACAAACACAATCGCATGCAGTTTCAGAGTGTCTATCGAGAGATGTACCGTCGTATCCGAGATATGTACCGACGCTGTTATCAACTGATAACATCAAGAGGATCTCTTTGCGTGTCAGATAAGACGGCTTATCTTGTTATCATTGCTTACAGTGATCGTATTGATACGCAGTAGACATAAACACCTCAAAACAAATAGCGCCCACTACAAATTATTTTCAACTACATATTAACAAATATAGTGCAGTGATAGCCTTGTGATATGACCATTGGACTAACATGTCAAAGGTCTCGAGTACGAATCCAGGGCACGCACCTTTGTCTTTTCGAAGTCATGTGCGTATTAATAATTAATTATCACGCGCTTAAACGGTGAAGGAAAACATCGTTAGGAAACCTGCATGCCTGAGAGATTTCTCGATGGCATGTGAAGTCTGCCAACCCGCAGTAGGCTAGCGTGGTGGACTATAGCCTATTCCCTCTCGTTCTGAGAGGAGACCCGTGCCCAGCAGTGGGACAATGTAATGGGTTGATGATGATGATGATGACATATTAACAAAATATTGTTTCATCGTTAACCCGTGAAGCGCTAGAAAATGCAAGATCTATTGTTTTGCCCTCATAAGACCACGACATGAATCAGTGAATCATATTTGAGAGATTTAAGTGTTTAAGAATGAAGTAGACATGTTTTTGCACCCTTATCGATCATAGGAATAGCAATTTCAATGTTGTTCTTGAGTGGGTAGACAAAAAACGTAAAACACTTACATCCTATGCATAGTTTCATAATCACTTGTGTTTAGGGTTTCGTTGCACGCGCTACTGTTAACTGTCACCTTGTTCAGCTGTTTTGTTTAGTACGCACAAACAGCTACATCCCATAGGGCTAGACTTCCGAGTGGCGGGTCGGATGAGATCTATCCCTGCCAGCAGTAGTGAAGGTTGTGCTGGTAGGGCCAGAGAACTAGGCCGAATTGGCCTCGTTCTCAGAGACCGTGGTGGTCCGGGAAAAGGCTGTGGAGTGTATGCATACTGTTGCGTTTCGTACGGTGAGTGTGAAGTACCGGAAACCCAATTCCTTCCTCAGTCCCCTTCCTTCTCATTTTCTCCTTCCCCTCCCTTTTCCTTAAATAGGCTCGGCAACGCATCTGCAAACCTTTAGTATTGCATGGGCGGCGATGACATAAAACACACCGGCAAACTGTGTGTGTACATCAGTAAATACACCTTTGGTATTTAAAAAATCCTTTATCTAATGATCATGACAAAATGTAGGTATATAAGACTACTCTGACATCACTTTTAAATAAAAAAAAGAAATCACATCTGTTCAATGTGGTAATATGTAAAGAAAGTAAGTAGGTACATAAAAATATAGAACTGTTGAAAAAAAAACGTGAATTCAAACGGTAAACGCACGTGCTAATCGTAACGGAACTGTCAACACTTCCCGCGCAAATTCTGTGCGCGCCAAAAACAAAGCCGCCATTGTTTTGTAAACATAGATTATGAAACTATTTTGTGGTTCTTGAGAGCAGTTTGGTGATATTTTAACGTCTATACAAGCGTGTGTTTAGTGCAAGAAATTGTTGGAAACTATGGGTAATTTCATAAGTTATATTTACACAGAAATAAGTAGTACCCGAGTCTCTCACGTGATTTTCCGTAAACGTTTTTTGAAAATGTTTCTTTTAATTAATCTGATCAGTCTCAGATCTGACTCAAATTTTATCTTAACTCGTTCTGTAGTTTTTACGTGATTGTGTAACAAACTCTTACCTTCATAATCTTAGTCCATGATTTTTACTGAACAGTCGTAATAATATTACGACTGTTCAGTCTATACATATTAACATACGACATAATATGTCGTATGTTAATATGTATAGACTTTTTTAAAATTTAAATAAAATAAAGAGAAAGGAGTTCGACTACCTACTCGTAATTCGTAATTGGTAAGATTTGTATCACGAATACATTTTAGCCTTTTCCCTATTAGGCGATTAATAAGTCACAATTTGCTTGAAATAATATAAGTCAAAGACAATTCAAAATCTATGGTACAGATGACAATGAAATTAATTTAAGGCGGATCGTCTCGCCTTGGGCCCAATTTCAATTTTTTTTTTGGTTTTCCGAAAACTGCGCTGAAGGAAACCTTCAAGTTATACAAGATCTATAAGTGCGGGGCATCAGTGATATAAATTAAAAAAAAAACTGCCGTGTGGCGTACTAAGTTCGCAGACTAGAAAATAAAACTAAATGGAAATTGAGTGAGATTTAAAAAAATGTTCTGTTATCTTTTTGTATTTTTTAGGCATTTTCCATGCAAAGATTATTAAGTTATTGTAGTGAAGGTCATAGCGTCTGGTGTACTTAACCAGAAAACGCAGGTTCGAATCCTGCCCGCGGTCGTATTTTTCCTTCACTAAAATAACAAAATGTTTTGTTATTGAATTTTATTAGTATTAATGCCCATTTCATCCATTAGTAAATGTTTGCTGAATGAAATACCAACGTAGAGCTCACCAGCTGTTTCGCGCACGACTCGTGAATGGTAATTGAATGAATGATATAATGAGGTTGCGAGGGTACTAGTAGAATATCAATATATATGTCTGCGTTATCATCCTCCTAGTCTATTTATTGTCTATTATATTGGGGTCAGCTTTTTTTTTTCTCCACAGTTTAACGTCTCAAGGTGACGTCAGCATCATCTATTGAAGACATTCCTATGTCTTTGAAGCTTATGCCATTACTGTGTGTTCACAAGTCTGGGATTTTTGACGCCTGGAGTTTTTTCTACACGACGCTCTATTTTAAACTGAATTTTAATGGCAGAGTGATGTTTACTGCTCGTTTGGACAGAACAAAAAATTGCTAAACCTGTTTTACGCAACCTTTTTATAAACCCCTGAGCGAGGTGTAATTACACACTGATACCACACGCAAACAGGCGTAACATCGGAATGGTGAAACGACACTGTTACAATTATATTTATATTCAATATTTACTTACTATGTAATTAATGGATGGATTCTCTGGATGAGGAAAGCCGAAGATCGGGCTTTGTGGCGTTCACTAGGAGAGGCCTACCTCCAGCAGTGGACGAGTATGGGCTGATGATGATGATGATGATGTAATTAATGAAAAATGACAACCACCAAAATCTAGACATTGATGTAAAAGCTTGTTAACAATGTAGGGTGATGTCTGGAAAGGTCTTTGAGTGGAATAGGCGTGTCGCAACAGTCATCTTTCTCCTGTGTAGCTCCACCATAACTAGGGAACTCACCTGATCTAAATACGATACTCCTCCCAAAGACTTGAAGTTATGTTATGTTCAGTAACATATTTCGTCTCTTCACCCCTCCATTCGCACTGTAAATACCAGCCTTGTTTAACTATTAACTGTTTGATACACACCAAAAGTTTATAATACTATAACCGCAAACATTATTATATCTAAAATAAACTTTGCATTATGTATGCACTCTAAGCACTTGATTTTTAAATACAGTCGGCCATGTTTGTTTTATTTCGCGCGCTCGAACTCTATTGGTCGGTTGTCTGTCAGGAGCGCCTTCGATTTTTTTTTTGGAAAAGGATTTCAGGGCACTGGTTATGTAAGTAATGCGTTTTATTTTTTTTATTGAGAATATTTTTACGCACGGGACAAGTTTTTGATATTTATATATTATTTTGTGGTAACAACCCATATTCATATGATGGAATTATGCAATTGGAATGATTATCAATATATCCTCAAAAGAAAGAATGGATAAAGGCCCAATTCCTCCCCCAATCCCCTTCCTTCTCCTTTTCTCCTTCCCCTCCCTTTCCCTAAATCGGCTCGGCAACGCATCTGCAACTCCTTTGGTTTTGCAGATGTCCATGGGCGGCGATGACTACTTACCATCAGGTAGCTCGCCTGCTCGTTTGCCGAGTTATCCCATAAAAAAAATATATAATATAAGATAAATAATATCGTTTATCTATCGAATATGTCAGCTCAGGCCTGGTCGAGATGTTTAGCTTGTTACATAATTATTAGTATTGCCAAGAATACTATTTAAAAGAGTATCTAACCATGAAGGTTCCGTTTCTTGCTATTCTTTATGAGAGGAGAGTCGACATTTCTTAAGTGCCTGTACTTACTGGTATTATTAACAAAATCATCATTAATTTGTAATTGTTCTCTTAGTTTTACTCCTTGCTGATAATACATATAATTATTATCTAGTAAACATATAATGCCTGTATTTATCTCAACCTTTTCAATCAAACTGTGCCATAGCGGCCCTTATTATGAAATGAAGATTATGGGGGCTTTGAAATAGAGGTCTAGGTCACTAAGTACACCAGACGCTTTACCAACTACTACAGTTACTGAGACCACTGCCTGTGATGTCGAATTTCTCTTCCATATTTTACGTCTTCAGGTGACGTCAAAACAGGATATTTTCTATGCAAAATTATGCTGATAATACTAAATACTTACAACTTAAAATGGTTAAAGTATAAAATGGATAGGGATTTTTCCAAAAAATATTTTTGTAATTAATAGAATATTTTTATTATGCCCTTTCATCCAGATAAAAACAGCTGTTCCGGTTTCTTGGACAGCTTGTATACATAACCCATTTTTTTTAGGTTTGACGTTATTTTTAAAGGCTAAATTACATAGATCATTAAGTATCAATATATATTATCCTAATAGCGGATTTGATACATCAATCTAGACAAACGGAAACAATTAAAAGGCAAGTTAACCAATCATGCAAAAGTATCTAGATCATTATTCCAATAAAAAACAATTAAAATGTATTCATGTCATGACTAATAAATACCGACGATACAACTTCACACGACACTACAAGAAATGGATTGATCATAAAGCGCTGTAGCGGCTGTAAAGTTATGTACGCGTTGTGTAACCGTTTACTGCACACAGCGCTGCAAGCGTATAGAGTTTTAGGAATTTGCACTCCGCCCGACGTTAACCGAACGCGCTCTTTGCCGTCTGTTGATAATATTCAAATTTCGAACGGGGAACAAGAAGGCGCCAAAGTTGTATTTTTTTAATTGATTTACTTTTTGTCTGTAAATTTTATGTGAAGTGCTTTTTCATAAATTTAATTATTGGCATACTTATGTAATTAAATTGGTGTTGTGGTCATTTATCTTATCAATACGAAGATAATATTGTGCGAAATTTTAGACGTTTGTTTTATCTATAACTTGTGGGGACTAATAAGTATTCAATGCGGTTAACTACAAAAAAGTTTGCATAACAGTATTACTGAATAATAACCGTGAGAAGATTACATTGAAATACCTTTGTCTACCTTTAAGTTACCTAAAACAATTAATAAATTTTAACTTAAAAACAATACATAAATATGAAATATTTAAATAAAAATATATTTGAAAATGGACGTTTACCAACAATAGATATTTTTATACTGAGCCATTTGCGTCGTTTATCACAAACAAAGCGGTAAGTTCTTCTCAATAATTGTTATATTGTTAATAGGTAAACAAATATGGCTGAAATATAAATATATGTATAATATGACTCACTCAAACGTTCATAGTTTAAAAACGAGGATAATATTTGTTACAATACAATTTATTTGATGTTAGGCTTATTTGTCTATATCACTAAGTTTTTTTTATGGCATGACTAAGTTGTAAAATAAAACCAGAATATTTCGGTGACATTACTAAATGAGACTTAACTGAAGTGTCAAGATGACAACGCGCGAGTGACACCACTGGTGTTGCTAGGGATGATATTTTTTTAAATCAATTATTTTCTTATTAAATCTTGATTTTTGTATAAACGATGTTTTAGAAAGAAAAAGAAATCAATGTTTAAATAATCGTTTTTATTACCGTAAAGTCACAACCCTAGGTGTTGCTGACGTCTAAAGATGGAGGTTGACGCTTACCATCAGGCAGCCATTATGGTTTTTTGTTTCATTTCAATATACGGTTAAAAAGTTACACGAGCTCTATAAGTATGTTTTTTTTTTTAAAAAAACATACTTATCATTAACAAACTTACTTTGGGTCACACATTACTAGCATTCTTGTTAACCCCTCGTACTAAGCTAAATGCTTGTGTTACGAGTGGGTTCACATCGGTAGTGCAATGGGCGAGTTCGAACCGGCAGCCAAATAATCGCAAGGCCGACGTCTTAGCCATTAGGCTATCGCGGCTTAATAAAACCGCCGCTTTATCTGAAAACCCGTAAGAGGACCGTAAAAATCAAAACTTTAGATACGGATGGGCTGTAAAACTGATTACTTGATTAGTCACGTATTTTACGCGTAATTATAACGAGCCTAGTTATTGCTTAACAAAATCTAGAACCGTAAAAATGCATTCGCTTTGCAGATCAAAGATGATAATAATAACATAGTTTAGTAGTAGTAGTGCCTGCTGGCATGTCTACATGCCAGCATGAATGGGTAAGGACTACCCTCCCGCAGAATATCGACGTCAAGTAGCAGTATGCATACTGTTGCGTTTCGTACGGTGAGTGTGGAGCGCCGGAGGCCCAATTTCTCCCTCAGTCCATTTCCTTCTCCTTTTCTCCTTCCCCTCCCTTTCCCTAAATAGGCTCGGCAACGCATCTGCAACTCCTTTGGTTTTGCAGATGTCCATGGGCGGCGATGACTACTTACCATCAGGTAGCTCGCCTGCTCTTTTGCCGAGTTATACCATTTTATATAAAAAAAAAATAGTTTTAAGCCACATTTCATCGACTCCGAATATCTTCAGTAGTAGTAGTTAGTGCCTCGGGCACGGGGAAATGGTTCGGCATGACCGGGGAAATACTACCCTCCCACAAAATATCGACCTCCAGTAGCAGTTTTAATACTGTTGCGTTTCGTACGGTGAACTGACCGAATTTCCCTATTAAACCCATTACATATACGTGAAAAAACACTTTTCATACATGCCGAAATGTGGTCTGTTTATTTTTGTATGAAGATGTATTTATTTTTCACGAATAAGGTATGGGTTTCATAGAAAAAGTTGTTGAGCACGACGGGTAGAATCACCCCTTTAACTGGTGCAATTGACTTAATTGGCACCCTGTATAGACCACGGCTACACATCATCATCGTCAACCCATTACATTGTCCCACTGCTGCGCACGGGTCTCCTCTCAGTACGAGAGGGATTAGGCTATAGTCCGCCACGCTAGCCTACTGTGGGTTGGCAAACTTCACATGCCGTCAAGAAAATCTCTCAGGCATGCAGGTTTCCTCACGATGTTTTCCTTCACCGTTTAAGTCCGTGATAATAATTATGCGGCGTCAACTCCGGTGGTTCGGTCACGTGTCCAGGATGTCAGAACAGAGAATAGCGAAGCGCATCTTCTACTCTGAACTTGAGGAAGGCAAGCGAAAGCACGGCGGACAACTCCTTAGGTTCAAAGATGTGCTCAAACGTCATATGAAGCGGTGTGACATTGAACCGTCTAGCTGGAAGCAGCAGGCTGCCAAACGACCCGAGTGGCGGACTCTTGTGCAAACTAAAGTCCTTTATTTCGAAATACAACGGCGCTCTGAGCTTGACGCCAAGCGCGATGAATTAAAAGCCCGACCGGCTGTGGCATTCGCTTAGAATATCGTTAATGGTGAGCTCACATGCCCGCAATGCACTAGAACTTTTACTAAGAAAATCGGCTACATAAGCCACATGCGAGCTCACCAGCGACAACAGAGTCCATAAAGCGGTCGCCGTGACCGGAACCGGTCGGACCAATCAATCAATCAATTAACTATTACTTAATAAATAATAGTGCTTTGGATTCGTACTCGAGACCTTTGACTTGGCAGTCCAATGGTCATATCAAGCTATACAAAACCACGCTGGCCTCTTACATGATGCTAATAAACCGTATTTCTTGAATACATTACTCATCTTTGTTATACGTGACTAATGTTTTCCTTGGTGGTTTTTTTCTACATAAAAACGTGTTGTATTTGCATTTTTACATACCATCACGCCTGTTTTCTCTAAGGTTTAGTCAGAGGTGTACTTAATACCCACAGTTCGCCGGTATGTTAAGGTCCCATGTAAAGGGGGCGAGCCTACTACCATTCGGAGCTCCGAATGGTAATTGCGAACTTATTAGAAAAACCCAACACTTTTCTCGAGTCAATTGAACTCTAGACCTCTGAAGAAGAACGTAGAACCACTAGTAACTTTTTTAATGAGTTTATTCAAATTAATCTGACTGCCTCGTTAGTCTAGTGGTCCCAATCGCGACTGCTACGCTTGAGGTCTTGGGTTCGATCCCAAGGTCGAGCAAAGTGTTATTTGGGTTTTTCGATGAAATTCTCAGTAGCAGCTCGGAGTCTGGATTTGTGCCCGGTGAATGGCAATAGGCTCGCCCCCTATTACATGGGACCCAAACACACCGGCGAACTATGGGTGTACATTAAGTACACCTCTGCCTAACCCTTCGGGGAATACAGGCGTGATGGTATGTTACGTTATGTTATGTTTATTCAAATTAAAACTTACACTCAGTTACAGTTATACATATTTAGTCATCACCAAACTGTGCAACAGTTTGTTTGCGATAATGACACTCTTTTTTAACTTAAAGAGGCAGTATTTGCATTTTATCAGTTGGTTACTGTGTTTATCATAATGACATGTGCTTATGTACACACGGCTAAACATCAAGCTATACACAACTAATTTGGACTGATCTCCCATTGTCAAGGTTTTCCATTGAAGTCAATGCCAGCCTATACTGGTTTTGTATAGCTTGATGTGTAGCCGTGCGTTGTCTATACTACAAAAATAAGTTGTATACTACTAGTTAAGGTGATTGGCACATTGCACCGGATTACGCAGCGTTTTCACGCCTAAACTGTTCAACAGAATTCGATAAAATTTAGCAAGGACAAAGATTGCATCCTTTTAGACGCGAGAGAATACGCGGACTAAAACGAATTTTAAATGTGCTTGTTGAAACGTTATTGAGTCTAGTCGCCACGGCGGTATAAAATTGATCCGATGGAGTAGAATCCGGCAAGAAACCTCTTTTTTTACTGTGAATAGAGCTGGATACAGAAGATACCGATTTACTCGTGATTTAAAGATACCCAGATTATAACGATCGGGGAAGACCCACTCGGGAAGCTCATTCCGCATTTTTGCGGTACGCATGATGAAAGAGAACTTGAAGCCTTTCGTTCGGATTTTTGGGATGTCCACCATGAAACGATGTCGCTTCATCGTGCTTCTGGCCTAGAAGAAAAGGCATGGGGAATAAGGGGCAACTCCATGGACATTCGTTTAAAATATTATTTCTATTAGTTAAGAAAAAATACGACCGCGGGCAGGATTCGAACGTGCGTCTTCTGGTTAAGTACACCGGACGCTATGACCGCTAAGCCACCGCGACTCCCACCCGCCTAGTCGAAATTTGCCTTCACATTTTTTATTTACGTCTTTGAGGCGACGTTAGTTGTATGCATGGAAAATGCCTAAAAAATACAAAAAGATAATATTATTTCTCTTGTCCACAGAGAGTCAAGCACAGACCTAGTGGCAGTGCGGGTACCCATCAATGGCATGACCTGCCAGTCCTGTGTGCGCAGCATCGAGGGATCCGTAAGGGAACTGCCTGGCATTCAGTACGTTAAGGTATGTATCAGAACCAAGCTCTAAATATATTTTTTTAATAAACTCTCGCACTCGCACAATAACAGTAGTACAATATGTAGTATGAATGTGTCGTCACGAACGGGGAAGTACCTACTTACCTCCCACAGAATATCGACGTCAAGTAGCAGTATGCATACTGTTGCGTTTCGTACGGTGAGTGTGGAGTTCCTTCTCGTTTTCTCTTTACTTTTTACTCCCTTTTCTTAAATAGGCTCGGCAATGCATGTGAAACTCCTTGGTATTGCAGATGACCATGGGCGGTGATGACTACTTACCATCAGGTAGCTCGCCTGCTCGTTTCTCGAAAAATCCATAAAAAAAAAAAACAAAATTCCGTAGCGGCACATGGTCGCGGAGGAATTCACACATAGAATACAGTAAAACATACAATACAGTGTAGTTGACTGGTGTTTAGCATAATCATAATCAGACTATAATGTTCCCACTGCTGGGACACAGGCCTCTTTTCGGTGAGAGGGAGTGGGTCTTAATCCACCACGCGGGTCCAGTGCTTGTTGGTACATGTCTTCGAATTTTTGATTGTAGGACATGCCGGTTTCCTCATGATGTTTTCCTTCACTGTTTTTGGGAGCAATGGTGATGAAATCATTTACACGAAGTAAAGCGCCTGTCTGGATTCGGACCTACGACCTACGTGGGGATTGAGAGGGAATGCTTTGTCCATGCATGTTATCCCGATCTCTCCGCTTCCTCGCCTAGTGTTCATAAAATAGGGTCACGTTCACATGCTCCTCATTAGTTTATTTACTGTCATTATTTAATTTAGTTTATTAAACAACACTTGCTCCCACGATTCGTTTTCGAATGGTTTATCAACAAATAGGAGCAGTATTCACATCGCGTTTGGACGAGTAGAACGTGCTTGTGTATTTGAAAGGTAGGTTATTTAACTCGTCGATCTCCATATACAACGTTAATTATTGTTTACCCTAAACCCGAAACACCCCAACTTTAATTTCATTTAAAAGTAAGAAAAAAAATACAAAATATTTTTTTTTATTCAAACTCACGCGGAGACGAGCTCAAAAGTTTGTCCCAATTTACTAATTTACTTAATTTGCGCGGGTGGGTACGACGTAGCTAAGGGCGCCGGGCGGCGCTGGCGAGTGATTGACTTCCCCGTTCGGTGTTTCTTGCTACGATTTTCGCATTAAAAATGGGTGTCCAACTTGAATATTTTTTATTAAATATAAAAATATAACATAGGCTAAAAACCATTGCAATCGATTCTGTTAGTGATACTGAACAAACTACTTTTGGCTTTCGGGTAAACAAAAAATAACGTTGTATATGTTAACTTATATTAAAATGAATAAGTAAATAAAAAAAATATATAAGCCAGTTGACTGTATTTTTCATAAAAATGTATACCACAAATAAAGCCGACCAACAAAAACGATGTTAAAAATTGTTAAAAGTAAGAAATAATTTTATCCTTAACAGAGCGTACTGTTTTGACTTGTGACGTCACAAACCGATATGCCATACAAAATCAACACTAATACTATTTTTTCCAGAAAGGGACTGAGCATCCCATACAAAAACTTTAAACTCTCTACTAAAATTTTATCCTAAGGAAGATTTATTCACGTTATTCTTTTATATTATTTAAGCAGGTATCCCGATTTCGTGTATATCCTGTATAATAAACTCAGATGTAAAGCTACTTAAGTTAATTATCATCATCCTTATTCCAGGTGGAGCTTTCAGAGAACGCGGGGTACTTCAGATATGAGCCCCGCAACATCACAGTGGAGGCCATCCGGTCTCATATAGAAGACATGGGCTTCGAGGTTCCGACTGACACCGCGGAGCACGAATCCAGGTCGGTCTACTTGGTCTTTTTGGTCTGCTCAGTAGACCAGTACAAAAAACTTTCGGATTTTCTCCTTTGTCGTGGGGGCGCTTATAAAGATCAGTTTCGCATGTTCAACCCGTGTCAATCATACAAATATTTGAACCGCACGGTGATCGAACCTGCGCCCCCTTGCTCAGCAGTCAGTCAAGAAATATTTAAATCAAAATATTTTCTATTCGATTCAAGGTCGGTCACAGATTTCAGGATATTGTAGGAAATTCCCAGTAGCAGCTCTGAGTTTGGATTTGTGGCCGGTAAATGGCAATAAGCTCGCTCCCTATTACAAGGGACCTAAACATCTGTTAACTGTGTATGTACACTAGCAGACCTATTCGGGGAATACAGGCAGTTATGTTCAACTTGCAGTGATAGCCTTGTGATATGAGCATTAGACTTTCATGTCAAAGGTCTCAAGTTCGAATCCAAGGCACGCACCTCTGACTTTTCGAATTAAGTATTAATACTTAAATATCACGTGCTTAAACGTTAAAGGAAAACATCTTGAGGAAACCTGCATGCTTGAGAGATTTCCTCGATGGCGTGTGAAGTCTGCCAACCCGCAGCAGGCTAGCGTGGTGGATTATTATTGCCTAATCCCTCTCATTCTGAGAGGAGAACCGTGGGACAATAATATATGGGTTGATGGTGATGATGTTAATCTTACCTGTCTTCTTTTCAGAAACCTGCTTCCCAAGGAAATCCCGACTGACTTACTGATCGACATGTCTGGGACGGGCGAGGTGGATGAGCAGGAAGTCCTGCTGTCCGTCGTTGGGATGACCTGTCAGTCCTGCGTCAACACTATCGAAGGTATGACTTTAGGGAGGCGGCTAGTGCCTCTTTTTTATGGGTGGGCAAACGAGCCGGATCGTTGATGGTAAGCAATTACCGCCGCCCATGGATATCCGCAACACCAGAGTTGTTCACATCACGGTTTTTTAGGTTATGTACCTCAAAAGGAAAGACCGAACTCTAGCAGGGTCACCTCAGCGGCGAGCTGTCTGTCTGTCAAGACTTTTTGTCAGGGACCCATAGAGGTATCAGATTAATAGTTTTATGGTTAAAAAAACGTACTCTATTTTAAGATTTTATTGAATTACTAGCTTTCCGCCCTCGGCTTCGCCCGCGTGTTTTCTCATACAAACTTTCATCCCCTATTTTATCCCCCTTGGGGGTAGAATTAATCAAAATGCTTTCTTAGCGCATGCCTACGTCATAACATGTACCTGCATGCCAAATTTCAGCCCGATCCGTCCAGTGGTTTGGGCTGTGCGTTGATAGATCACTATGTCAGTCAGGCACCTTTGAGTTATATATATTTAGATTGAGGTCATATTTCACCAAGTCCTAATAAGATCTTGTTAAATTTCTCGGCACCAGTCACCAGTCACCAGTCACCTGTCAGCACAACAAAAGGCTCAGATCTTTGACCAATGCATACTGCCAGTCCTTACATACGGCGCGGAAACTTGGGTTACGACTAAAGCCATTCTGTATAAACTACAAGTTGCGCAAAAGGGAATGGAAAGAAAAATGGTGGGTGTGACATTGAGGGACAGAAAAACCAATACGTGGCTTCGTAAACAGAGCAAAGTATCAGACGTCACAACAAAAAGGGTAGCAAAGTTGAAGTAGGAGTGGGCTGGCCATGTAGCCAGAAAGCAAAACTCTTGGTGTAAAAGAGTGTTAGAATGGAGACCATGGGACCAGAAAAGACCTCGAGGGCGACCACAGATGAGATGGAAGGATGACATCAAGAAAGTGGCGGGCAGCAACTGGACCCTAATTGCCCAAGACAGAGGAAAGTGGAGAGCATTGAAGGAGGCCTACACCAAATATTTGGTCGATCAAGGCTAAAGAAGAAATTTCTCGGCAGTTTATTTCAAATGTTTAATATCGACGTCAAGTAACAGTATGTACATATACTGATGCGTTTCTTGCGGTGTGGAGCGCCGGAGGCCCAATTCCTCCCCTACTCCCCTTCCTTCTCCTTTCTCTTTTCCCTCCCTTTTCCTTGGCTCAGCAACGCATCTGCAACTCCTTTGGTATTACAGATGTTCATGGACGGCGATGACTACTTACCATCAGATAGTTCGCCTGCTCGTTTGCCGAGTTATCCCATAAAAAAAAATTACCACTGCTAAACCACTTGCGGATAACTTCAGACATGCTTAGTTACCTAACTACCTAAACTATCTGAACTAATATTATAAAGAGGAAAGATTTGATTGTTTGTTTCTTTGCTTGCTTGGCTCTGAATCTACAGTACCGATTTGAAAGTTCTTTCACCAATAGAAAGCTACATAATTCCTGAGTGACATAGGCTATATTCTATTATCCCGTAAAATGCGTAGCGAATAATGTAGCGAGCGGAAAGCTAGTTTCGAACTTTCGAATAAACTCTAAATAGGTTGATAGTTACATGTTCGTTACAGGAGCTCTACGCGAGGTATCGGGAGTGAGCCAGGCGACAGTAAGCCTACGCTCGCGCACGGCACTCGTGCGCAGCGCCCGCGGCACCACCTCACCGACACAGCTCGCCAACCTCGTCTATGAGCTGGGGTTCACCGCATCCGTGCTGGCCGTCGATGGAGAACACTGGACTGGTGAGACATATGTACAGTTTGTTCGAAATAAGTAAGCCGATTGGCTTACTTATTTCGAACGTTCGGAACAACGTTTAATTAAGTGTTTAATACATGAATATCGAACTAAACAAAATAATTAGAAATGTGAAACATATACGACTCTAATAATATCTTTACACCGACTCTTTCTATTTAAATTTACTAATTCTAAACCACTTGCAGACAACTTCCGATCGGCTTACTTATTTCGAACAAACTGTACATCATAACGTTAAACGTAGTTCTTATGTAGCGCGATAGATGTCGCTACAGAAACTTAAAGTTATTTTAGTGAAGGAAAAATCTGACTGCGGGTAGGATTCGAACCTCCGTCTTCTGAATAGGTGAACCAGACGCTATGACCGCTAAGACACAGCCAGCACCACCCGCGAGTTCGAAATATGCCTTCACACTTTTTTATTAACGTCTGACGTGACGTCAGTATCTTTTTTGACCACTGTCACCTCAAAGACGTAAAATAAAAATATGTGAAGGCATTTAAATTGTAGACTGTTTACTATCTCGAAAGATAGATTATAATTTAACGATATTCACAATTTTACTGTAGACCTTGTTATATTTCTACATTTAAAAATTATTCAAGACACCCATTTTTATTAGGGTTCCGTAGCCAAATGGTAAAAATCGGATCCCTTATAGATTCATCATGTCTGTCAGTCTGTCTGTCCGTATGTCACGGTCACTTTTAAAAAAAACTATAAGGATTACGCTGTTGAAACTTGGTAAGTAGATGTATTCTGTGAACCGCATTAAGATTTTCACTCAAAAATAGAAAAAAAAACAATAAATTTTGGGGGTTCCCCATACTTAGAACTGAAACTCAATTTTTTTTTCATCAAACCCTGTGATTTGTGTGGGATATCTATGGATAGATCTTCAAAAATGATAATGAGGTTTCAAATATATATTTTTTTCTAAACTGAATATTTTGCGCGAGTGACACTTCCAAAGGGGTGAAATGTGTGCCCCTGTAACTCCCAAAATAAGATTATGATTTCAAAGAAATTTTCAAATCAAAGTATAGTTGGGGTGTAACCTAAAGCCGAACTTTAGGGTCATCAAAAATTACGTTGTATATGCAAGTCGCGCGGTAAATGTTGCTTGCGCGATTCAGGATTTGTGTCGATTTAGTTCCATGTAGCGCGCTAGATGTCGCTGTAGGAGTCTACTACTCTATTATTAATAATGATTTATGAAATTGTAGTAATAACGTGTTTGTTTGCAGATTCAACTCCAAATAGTAAAAGTGAGGAAGGCTCAGGCGATGGCGTTAAAACACCTTCTCCGGTCAAGAGTCGAACTCAAGCCAATGTAAGTTACTTATTCATTATCTCTCCAAATACTGCCTTGGTTTGGATTTGTGAGAAGTAATCAATACCAAAAACAGTAAGCGTCGCCCCTACTAAAAAAAAAACGGGGATCTTAACCCTATGGTGAATACAGACGTTATAGTATGTTATGTTGATGGATGTCGTTTGCGTCGTGATATTATGTTTATATGTTGATGGATGTCGTTTGCGTCGCGCTAGTATGTTATGTTGATGGATGTCGTTTGCGTCGTGATAGTATGTTTATATGTTGATGGATGTCGTTTGCGTCGCGCTAGTATGTTATGTTGATGGATGTCGTTTGCGTCGTGATATTATGTTTATATGTTGATGGATGTCGTTTGCGTCGCGCTAGTATGTTATGTTGATGTATGTCGTTTGCGTCGTGATATTATGTTTATATGTTGATGGATGTCGTTTGCGTCGCGCTAGTATGTTATGTTGATGGATGTCGTTTGCGTCGTGATATTATGTTTATATGTTGATGGATGTCGTTTGCGTCGCGCTAGTATGTTATGTTGATGTATGTCGTTTGCGTCGTGATATTATGTTTATATGTTGATGGATGTCGTTTGCGTCGCGCTAGTATGTTATGTTGATGGATGTTGTTTGGTCAGGGCGCGGCGTCGCCTGCGGGCGAAGTGTCGCGCTGCACGCTGGAAGTGCGCGGCATGACCTGTGCTTCCTGCGTCGCTGCCATCGAGAAGCACTGCTCAAAACTATACGGTGAGTAATAATATTAATTGTTTTAACATAAAACTAGCTCGAGCCAGGTCATAGTAATGTTATCTAACAGTATTCTATCTTCATACATACGGTACACGACTCGAGTTTGGTATACACTTGGTACCCAAACAGACGCGAATGCACCGCAGTGAGGAAGAAACGGTGTGATGGTTTCGTATTATGTAAGCGAGGGATTTGTAAATACTTAATTGAAATAAGTACAATTAGTACTGCTGATAAGGCAAAAAGTAATTATAGAAATCTTGTCAGCTTGCTGTGGTAGGGCCACGCTGTTCGCAGCATGAATGGGCCGGCTTGACCGGGGAAGTACCACACTCTCGCAGAAGACCGACGTCCGAGTAGTAGCGTTTCGTTACTGCGCTTCGTTCGGTGAGCGAGAGGGCCGGAGGCCCAATTCCTCCCCCAATCCCCTTCCTTCTCCTTTTCTCCTTCCCCTCCCTTTCCCTAAATAGGCTCGGCAACGCATCTGCAACTCCTTTGGTTTTGCAGATGTCCATGGGCGGCGATGAATACTTACCATCAGGTAGCTCGCCTGTTCGTTTGCCGAGTTATCCCATAAAAATAAAAAATAAAAAAATAGAAATATTGTGCTCTTTGTTGAGAATTTGTTTGCTGAAATTCTTTAATAACGCACTTAAGGTTTTGATTTGAAAATTGACTTTTTTAAATTACCAGGAAGCTCCAAAAGGTGTTTTTTTTTATGTAGCGATGTATGTATTACGTAATTCTCTTTTTAATGGGTAGGTGTGTCGCTTTTTTCACCAAGTAAAATATGTAAATTAATTAGAATACTGTAGGCGGGCAGCCCTACTGCGTGTCTTCGTACCGCACGGCTGTAGGTAATTATTTCAAGGACAGGGCGGAGTTACGATACTGTTAGATAACATTACCGTGGCCAGGTACTTGTACACTATACTCAAAAATAAGGAAACACATTTTATACTAAAAACATAAAGAAGTAGAATGCAACTTATGCTTTACAATAATTGGCTATGACAACATTTCGTTTACTTACGTCATCCGCCACTCGAATAATGTGGAGTGTTTGGAGTGTCCATACAGCAGCATATGTATGAAGAACTGTTTATTTTTATAAATAATAATTTCTTAGATTGTAATTGTACATATTTATATTCATTCATCATGGTCAGCCTAGTCAAAGCACGGAGAAACTTAATACCGCGATTCAGAAATCGCGGTTCACCTAACAACGCCATCTATCGGTTCAAAATTAAACAATATTTTAAACATTACGTATATTCGGTGTTTTTTCGGCTTACAGCTAAAGTGAGTTGGCTGTTTGTTTGTACTTATGGCCATTCTTGCAAATCGCAGTCAGTAAAATAAAAAACCATAGAGGTTAACATTTTTGTGGGATGAGTTTCTTTTTTCTTGGTTCTTCTGTTTTTTTTTCAGATATTTAGGTACGTACGCCGTTATAATTGTAGGTATTCAGTGATTAGAACTGTGAATATAATTTTAATCTGACTTGTTTGTAGTCATAATAAGTACCACTATACACCAGTTCATACAATAAAGTGTAAAATAATTTTGTTGATCTCGTTTTCTCATTGAGCAATTTCGCTTATAAGTAAAATCAGGCTTTTCTCACCCTGAAGGAAGCGCGTACTTACCTTTTCGATTCCTCTGAAGGAATCGAAAAGGTAAGTACGCGCGGTGGCCACGCCAGCGTGGCTAATCCAATAGGGACTCACGAGCGAGCTCTCACGATTTACTGACGTTTTTAAGAGGAGTGTCCCACGTAAACGCAATAATGTTGCACTGTTGTCGCTGTCTCTATTCCTCACGTTGCGAACGCGTGCCCGAGAGGTGAAATAGCAATACATTTGCAACATTTTGGCGCGTATTTCTTGTTCCGGAATTTAGAGATTACTCTTTTAATATAGTTATTACGTAGATTATTTTTGTTGTAAAACGATATTCATTATAATATCTGGGTTCCCTATGAGTCAAAATGGTATTATATTGATAGAATTATCTTGAAATACTAGCATAAAGTTGGGTCGTTTTTATCGAAAATAACCAATCTTTGAGCTCGTGTAACTCTTTACCGAGTATTGAAATGAAGTTTTACATTCAAGGAACACGTATTGTAATGACAAGATTGTAACTGCAAAATTACATTGGCTTTCATTGCTTAAAATACAAGATAGGGCCAAAGAACGTTTGTATGTAGCGCGGGGCGGATAGTATCCTCTTAATAGATACGAGTATTTCCGCTGCCGCTGCTGAACCAGAGCGACGCAGGTTCAAACCCTGCCTGAGATCGAATTTTTCTTTCACTAGAAATTTTCTTTAATTAGAAAATTCATATCTTTGTGAACATTTATTAGATATTTGTATTTTTCAATTGTAAGTTTTCCTGCATCTATACGTAAAATTGAATCCCTATTTCCCAGTTGTCACTCCATTACTTGAGAACGACTTTACCGATTTCATTAATCTTTTTTTAAGTGTTTTGACACTTTGTAGCAGGTTCTTTCAAGAAAAATAATTGATAAGATGGGACAACGAGTTAGTTATTTTTTATTAGTTTTTAGCATTAAATATTGCCGAAGAGTAATTCGATTTAGTTGGCAAAGCATCTGGTGTACTTAACCAGAAAGACGCAGGTTAAACCCTGCCTGAGATCGATTTTTTCTTTCACTCAGAAATTTTCTTTAATTAGAAAATTCATATCTTTGTGAACGAGTCAGCTAGTTTTTATTAAATCTGTTGTGGTAGGGCCAGGCTGTTCGCAGCATGAATGGGCCGGCTTGACCGGGGAAGTACCACACTCTCGCAGAAGACCGACGTCCGAGTAGTAGCGTTTCGTTACTGCGCTTCGTTCGGTGAGCGAGAGGGCCGGAGGCCCAATTCCTCCCCCAATCCCCTTCCTTCTCCTTTTCTCCTTCCCCTCCCTTTCCCTAAATAGGCTCGGCAACGCATCTGCAACTCCTTTGGTTTTGCAGATGTCCATGGGCGGCGATGAATACTTACCATCAGGTAGCTCGCCTGTTCGTTTGCCGAGTTATCCCATAAAAATAAAAAATAAAAAAATAGAAATATTGTGCTCTTTGTTGAGAATTTGTTTGCTGAAATTCTTTAATAACGCACTTAAGGTTTTGATTTGAAAATTGACTTTTTTAAATTACCAGGAAGCTCCAAAAGGTGTTTTTTTTTATGTAGCGATGTATGTATTACGTAATTCTCTTTTTAATGGGTAGGTGTGTCGCTTTTTTCACCAAGTAAAATATGTAAATTAATTAGAATACTGTAGGCGGGCAGCCCTACTGCGTGTCTTCGTACCGCACGGCTGTAGGTAATTATTTCAAGGACAGGGCGGACCTTTTCTCCGTCCCCTCCCTTTCCCTAAATAGGATCGGCAATGCATCTGCAACTCCTTTGGTTTTGCAGTTGTCCATGGGCGGCGATGACTACTTACAATCAGGTAGCTCGCCTGCTCGTTTGCCGAGTTATCCCATAAAAAAAAAAAACATCAATTAAATACCATATTGTCATCAGGGGAAACGTTTCACAACTGCAATGTTGGGGTACTAGAAGTCTTCAAAATGAGACAACCAGCTAGTTCAACCGTAGTTTATTCACTTAATAACTAAATTACATTAAATTGATGCGCATCGGTGTAAAGCAAAGCTAAGCTTAAAAACGATACAATGTAGTATAAAGAGGTGTACATAATAGGTAATGCATTGTTAGGAAGCATACACACAGTTCACAACAACAGGTTTATCTCACCATGTTTTTTCCTTCACCGTTTAAGCGCGTGATAATTAACTATTAATAACCATACGATTGCATGATTGATTGCCTCATTAGTCTAGTGGTGACGCTAAACCTAGAGGTCCTGGGTTCGATTTTTCCATGAAATTCTCAGTAGCAGCTTGGAGGCTGGATTCGTGTCCGGTTAGTGGGAATGGGATCATGTGTGAGTGTAGGTTAAGTAAACCTCTGTGTACCATCACGCCTGTATTCCCCAAAGGGTTAGGCAGAGGTGTACTGATGTACACCCACATTTGGCCGATATGTTTAGGTCCCATGTAATAGGAGGCGAGCCTTTTGTCATTCCACACACAAATCCAGCTGTCTCCGAGCTGCTACTGAGAATTTCAAAGAAAAACATATAACACTTTGCTCGACCTGGGAATCGAACCCAGGACCTCTCGACTAATGAGACAGTAAATTAAGTAAGTGCACCGTATAAATAGTTCACAGAATCGTTCGAATAGTTCATTGAAATCACAGACAGACAATTTATTTTAGTTTATTAGTCAAAATTATTACAACAACAAAAATAATAATAATTTATTTATTAATCTTCATAATCTTCGAAAGTAATATTCGGCGGTGGTGTGGGTATTTTTGCACAAATATCGTGTGTCGTCATTACTTCGTCTTTACCACAAGGGAATCCGAAAACTCCTGGACCCCCTTGTGTGTTTTCGTCATGGAGCATGAATGAGGTCAACACTACGTCATAGAGGTAAAGTAGCACGTCATCAGGAGAGGCCCCCTTCAATATGGTAGGTATTTCATGGTGCACACGGCCCGGTAGCTTGGCGGCAACGCTCGCTACCGCGATCATCATGACAAACGCTCTCATCGTGTGTCGCTGGAAAACAAATTCAATCATATAGAAACAGAAGAATACTATCAGGTACACGAAATTATAAATGACTCGCTTTCCGCCCGCGTGGACTATACGTTTCTTTTCATTTTAGGCGATAATATATAGCCTACGTCACTCAGGAATAATGTAGTTTTCTTTCTTTCTTTCTTTCTTCAGCACATTATAACACATACAAGTGTATTTTTTACTGTAAGAAATCTGTAATTTTTGACTGTTTTTGTTTTTACATTTTATTGTAAAAATAGTCTCTAATACTATTGTGTATAGAAGACATAGCTATGGTCGATGCCGAACGTCGTCGGGAATCAACGAACATTACCGGAGGTGTAAAGAATCATGTCGGTCATTATAAACGGACATAATTTATTAAAATGGGTCAAAATAAGCGACATGTCACTGTAAGGGAAGTCATTATATCCGACTTTTTTATAAAGAATTTTATATGAAAACCAAACTTTGTGGTGTAATTACGTCATAATAACCGGTTGGTCAATATAGGCGGAGTCATAATAAACGGATTCTACTGTAAATTCAAATATCTTTATTTGTAGAACATGTTGGTATAATACATAAGGTGTTAACATAATTTTAGAGGGCGCTATGTCCAACCAAAAATGGTGTACAAAAATGTATCTAATAATCAGGTACCTATTTAAAATCTAGATTCAAACCTGTGTCTTCTGGTTAGGTACACCAGACGTTATGACCGCTAAGCCACCGCGAGTCCCACCCGCCAGGTCGAAATTTGCCTTCACATTTTATTATTTACGTCTTTGAGGAGACGTTAGTATTTTTCCTTCACTAAAAGAACTTTATAATAGAAAATGCCTAAAAAATACAAAAAGACACTTTTACAAGTCAAAGTTTTCCTTTTCGTTTAACTACGTGGCTCCAGCACTTTCTATCCCACGACCTCTGAGAAGAAATGCCGAAATATACTCATAAAATCATGGTCTCTTTTAAAGTCCAGATAATATCTGGACCGGGCTTTTGGATTAAGAGCCATAGCAGCTTTGAGTTGACCTGTCCTAACTGACGGCACGCATACATCAGTCCTCGTGTAGCTCAACCATTATTAAGGGAGCTCAACGACCCGAAACACAATGATACCAGATCAGCAATTAATTTACGTAAATCATGTGAATAGTCAAAACTGACAGAAAACTATATAATAATACAGTTGATCACGACACAATAAAAGTTGCGGAAGAAAACACGTATATCCTACTTCTTACTCTCCTACTAATAACTTAACTAATAATATTATAAATAAGAAAGTTTATGAGGATGGATGGATGGATAGATGGATGTTTGTTACTCTATCACGCGAAAATAACTGCACGAATTTCGATGAACTTTACAGTATTATTGTTTATGTTTATACATCAGAATAACATAATTTATAACGATATTTTGGGAAGTTCCCACAGGATTGGGAGAAATCTATTACACGCGGACGAAGTCGCGGGCAAAAGCTAGTTGTTTATAAAAATATTACCTTATACATGATGACTACCACAACGCGCACAGGTTAAATGTATAAACTGAATAAACATTTGAAATCGGGTATTTAAATTGTAAGCAACAGGAAAATGCTGAAAATTTAAGTAAATAAATACATATTTAGTTTGCCTCAAATTGTACGTCTGTGGTACATTCTAGGTTTATGGCAGTTGAAATAGCAACACCAAATGTCAAATTATGCGCCTAAAACGAAACGTTTTAAGCAATTCTTATATTGTGACGAGACGTTCGACTTTAAAAACATTGCGTGCTAGGCGGAGTGTGAGATTTGGCATGACAATCGCGACAATGCTGCATTGTTGCCGCCGTCTCTATCGCGCACGATGCGAACGCGTGCCTGAGAGGTGAAACAACAATACATTTGCAACATTTCCGCACGTATTTCTTGGCCCGAATTTGGAGATTACTCTTTAATATAGTAGATACTATTACGTAGATATTTTTTTTGTAAAAGGATATTCATTACATTATCTGGGGACCCAATGAGTTAAAATGTTTTTGTATCGATACATTATCTTGAAATACTAGCATAAAGTTGGTAATTTTGTTGTGTTGGAAGTTGTACGTCCAAGGAATACGTATTTTAATGATAAGATTGTTACTGCAAAATTTCAAAGTTTTTCATAGTTTAAAATTTAAGATAGAACCAAACTAACTACTTTCAAAACTAATCCTATCAAAACGTTCATATATGTATAGAAGGAAAAGTGCAGATTTTGTCTACCGGGTGACCACTAGCCAGGTAGCCCCCCCCCCCTTCGTACAGGCATGACTGTAAGTATCCTTATTGTTTCAAGTCCAAATATGGTTAATTTAATCACATGACACAACCTATTTAAATGAATAATATCTGCATTTTCCCGTTACTGTGACAGTTTAAATACAACTAATTATGGCATTATTCAGTATGCAGGGTGGAAGGAACAACCGCTTACTGTGAATTCGGTACATGATTCTGGATCCCCTCAATTAGAAAATTTTCATCGGTTATTTTAAAAATAAATCTGCTGTTCCATAAATTTTAAAAGAAAAAGCAGTTGCAAACGTCGAAAAATAGCATCGCAAGGTGTCCAGAATCATAAACTAAATTCATGGTAAGCGTTTGTGCGTCGATGTCCCTTCCACCCTGTATACACGGCCAGTGCGCAAAATTGTAATAAAAAATATTATAGAATATTTCATGTTCTTGTAATTAAAACTTTAGATTTTTTTACACAGAATTTGGCACACATATACTACTACTACACATGTATTAGCTATCCGCCCGCGGCTTCGTCCGCGTGAAGTATACGTTATTAAAAAAAAAATATAGTAGTCGATTCTCAGACCTACTGAATATGAATATAAAATTTTATTAAAATAGGTCAAGTCGTTTCGGAGGAGATAACTTACATTGTGACACGAGAATTTTATATATTATATAAGTTTTTTAGTAGATATATGCGAAACCAGAATATAGTTTGTTCATAATAAGTAACTGAATCGATTCCAATAATTTTTACGGCATGTCATATTTCGTCGGACTGCCTCGTTAGTCTAGTGGTCCCAATCGCGACTGCTACGCTAGAGGTCTTGGGTTCGATCCCCAGGTCGAGCAGTGTTATTGGGTTTTCTATGAAATTCTCAGTAGCAGCTCGGAGTCTGGATTTGTGCCCTGTGAATGGCAATAGACTCGCCCCCTATTACATGTGTGTACATTAAGTACACCTCTGCCCAACCCTTCGGGGAATACAGGCGTGATGGTATGTTATGATATGTGTCATATTTCGTTCCAAAAATTTTAAGTTCGGGCCAGCACATCAAGTTACCACAATATGTAAAACTTTCTCAGTTGATTTTGAACTTTATTATTATTTCTTAAGGTTTAAAATCATTTGGAGAAATTTCACAGTTTTGTATAACCTGATGTGCTAGTGTCTGTACCTATTCTAAGGACCTATCTGCAATCCTACGCGCACAACACAGGTCACGGCTGGTCATAGCGGCACTAGGCGCGGGCGCACAGCACGGCGGGGTTTGAACCACCCGTTGGTTGTTCTGGTTGTTTGTCTCAGGGATGCGACAGACTACCAGATAACATAACATACCTCATCGAATCACAAAAAAAACTGGGTATGACGATTACCAACGCGTCCATTATATAAATATACTGTTGTCGCTTACGCCTTCATGTGCCTCTTGCTGCGTCCTATTGGAGAACCGTTATTTATTTATTTATATTTTTCTTATTATTATCTAATATATTAATTTATCACAATAATTTTATCAATAATTCTATTATTTAATTCAATTTATTAATAATTTACACAAAAATAGCTGTATGCGATGTATATACTATATACGTATGTACTATACATGGTACATAAGTATTACATAAATAATAATTACACTTGTTTTCTGTTGACTCAAACACGACATAAATTAATGAAAATTGTTCCTGAACTGCCTTGCTCGACATCCGTATGTCACAACCGGGATCCAGCAGAATACCAGCGTCAGATGTTAGTCTGGCACGTGCTGAGCTGGATACCTATTTGCTGCAGCGGGACACACACCTCATTTTAAAATAACAAATGTACTTACTTCTACTACTTTTTTGTTATTTTTCTTTATAATTTTATGTATCGCGCCGTATTGTAGTGTGTCTTATTGACGGCAAATAAACGTTTTTTCTTTCTTTCATAACTTATATAACTTTGTCATTTTTCAAGATACAGCTTTGAAATTTTGTACATAAATTCTTTAACTAAAATTACTAGACATGTGTTTCGTGGTTCGCATATACTAAAACTGACCTTGTTAGATGTCAATTATTTTGTAAGTGAAGTCAACAACTTCGCCTGTTTGTGATATTGAACTTGGCTCACTCTATTTTAGATGGGTTTTTTTACATTTTCCTGTTGCGAACTATTAAAACAATTTTACTATTCAGTATTCAGTGTGTACGTGACCATTGCGCGTTATAGTCGAGATCATGTATAAGGTAAGATTTTTATAATTTTTATAAGCAGTCAATTATACCTATCTGAACTTTTTTTGTGTCGTGATCTACGATATACCTAATTAAGTTTCTAGTCCTAGTTTTGTGTATTCAAATGATCTACGCAAATTAATTGCTGATCTGGTATCATTGTGTGACGGGTCGTTGAACTCCCTAAATAATGGTTGAGCTACACGATGACTGATGTATGCGTGCCGTCAGTTAGGACAGGTCAACTCAAAGCTGCTATGGCTCCCTCTTCAAAAGACCTGTCCTGACCTGTTTATTGTAACACTCACATAATTATCTGATAATACAACTACTGTCTGAACTTTAGAAGAGATCATGATTCTTTGAGTATATTTCGGCATTTCTTCTCAGAGGTCGTGAGATAGGCAGCGCCGGAGACATCTAGTTAAAACAAAAGGAAAACTTTGACTTGTAAAAGTGTCTTTTTTATAAAGTGATTTTATTGAACGAAAAATACTGACGTCTCCTCAAAGACGTAGATAAAGAAATGTGAAGGCATATTTCGACCTGGCGGGTGGGACTCGCGGTGGCTTAGCGGTCATAGCGTCTGGTGTACCTAACCAGAAGACACATCTTTTTGTATTTTTTAGGCATTTTCCAAGCAAAGATTACTAAGTTATTATAAGACGTCGCCTCAAAGACGTAAATTTAAAATGTGAAGGGAAATTTCGACATGGCGGGTGGGGGTCGCGGTGGCTTAGCGGTCATAGCGTCTGGTGTACTTAACCAGAAGACGCAGGTTCGAATCCTGCCCGCAATCGTATTTTTCCTTCACTAAAATAACTTAGTAAAAGTGTCTTTAGATGTTCATCATATTAAATATTTAGACAAGAAAAATATTAATTGTAATAAAATATATTTATCATATGAGCCTGACAATTAATCTACCTTTCAAACACCAGTATTTCTCGGTTATTGTGTTGCGGAGGTCTGATGACAGTTTCTTCTTTCTTTCTTCGTGTAAAATACTGGTCTTCAGCCAGATCTGATCATCCAACATGATTGGAAGAAGGCTAGGAGGATGATAAGCTGTGATGATAATCTCTGGATCTACTGAACCGATTTTGAAAATTCTTTCACCAATAGAAAGCTGCATTATTCCTGAGTGACATAGGCTATATATTATTCCGTATAATGTAAAGAAACGTATAGTCCACGCGGGCGGAGAGCGCGCCATTTATAATTTCGTGTATGTACCTGATAGTATTCTTCTGTTTCTATATGATTGAATTTGTTTTCCAGCGACACACGATGAGAGCGTTTATAATCATGATCGCGGTAGCGAGCGTTGCCGCCAAGCTACCGGGCCGTGTGCACCATGAAATACCTACCATATTGAAGGGGGCCTCTCCTGATGACGTGCTACTTTACCTCTATGACGTAGTGTTCACCTCATTCATGCTCCATGACGAAAACTCACAAGGGGGTGAAGTTATGAATTTCCCTTGCCTTAAAGACCAAGTAAAGGTGCACGATATATGTGTACCCAAGCCAACGCCACCGCCGCCGCCGCCGGATTATGATTATGAAGAATGATTTATTGTCTGTCTGTGAAAGAAAGAAATAAAGAAAGAAAGAAGATTCTTTTTAGGCTGTGATTTATCGCTTCCCACTCGAAATTAAGCCTAACATTTTTAAAACAGACTGTAATATTACTGCTTATTTTTATTATATTTTACGCTCAGATCAAATAAAAAGTAAAGATGGAACTTTGTAAACAAAGAAGTGAGGCCGGCTAAAACTACGCCATGCCGTCTACAACACACAATTACACGCACACATGTATTAGTTAAATACGCCTTATTTTGTCAGTCGAGCTTTCGATAGCTCGATTGACAATATAAGGTATAGTTTCGGTATACGTGTGTGCGTGTAATTGTGTGTTGTAGACGGCATGGCGTAGTTTTAGCCGGCCTCACTTCTTTGTTCGCAAAGTTCCATCTTTACTTTTTATTTGATCTGAGATTTTACGTAACTGAAAACGTAAAATGTGGAAGAGAAATTCGACATCATAGGCAGTGGTCTCGGTAGCTTAGTTGATAAAGCGATGTTGATGATGTTTCGTGATGTTGCTGACGTCACCTTTTGTAATAGTAGTGCCTGCTGGCATGTCTACATGCCAGCATGAATGGGTCGCACGACCGTACCGTACTTTCTACCCTCCCACAGAATATCGCCGTCAAGAAGCAGTATGTATATGCTGTTGGGTTTCGTACGGTGATTGTGGAGCGCCGGAGGCCCAATTTCTCCCTCAGTCCCCTTCCTTCTTCTTTTCTCCTTCCCCTCCCGTTTCTTTAAATAGTCTCAGCAACACATCTGCAACTCCTTTAGTTTTGCAGTTGTCCATGGGCGGCGATGACTACTTACCATCAGGTAGCTTTATACCATAAGAAGACTCGAAGTTATCCATTAAGATTTTGTCTCTCTGATTCAAAAAAATTTTGAGCACGACATCACTACATAGTATAAAACAAAGTCGCTTTCTCTGTCCCTATGTCCCTTTATATGCTTAAATCTTTGAAACTACGCAACGGATTTTGATGCGGTTTTTTTTAATAGATAGAGTGATTCAAGAGGAAGGTTTATATGTATAATATATATATATTATAGTATAGAAAAGCCGAGAAACCACGCGGGCGAAGCCGTGGGCGGAAAGCTAGTTAATAATAAGTATAACACAACTCGAGCTGGGGATCGAATCCAAGACCTCTAGCGTAGCAGTCGCACTTAGGACCACTGGACTAATGAGGCAATCTGTATGTATTTTATCCCATGAGATATGGTTTTATTTCTCTAGTTGCTCAGATCATTTATAAACAGTCTGTTAGCTCCAATATAAATTTGATGGTGGTAACATTTAGTTATTATAACACTCAAATTCGGATATTCCAATAATTATTGTAGTTAACAGGAAAAATATATAATAGGGTCATTACGTATGACATCACTTTGCGATAGATTTTGCCATCTTTCCGCTTTAACATTAAAAGCATAATTAGGATGTAAAACATCAATTACTTTTAATTTAATATAACAATTTAATTAACAGTTATATTTTCGAACCGTTTGGGGTTGAAACGCTGGGGCCATGGGGTCCAAGCGCACTTTCCCTCTTTAAGGGTATTGCCAAACGAGGCTTCACGTGACCCAAAGGCTGGCATATACTTTGCTCAAAGAATCAGCATTGCCATACAACGTGGCAATGCAGCCAGCCTTCTGGGTACACTCCCGGCTGATAGCGATGCGGAGGAGTTTTTTGATGCTCTTTTTTAATTTTTCTTTTATCTATTAATATAGTTTAGCTGTTAGTCTAGTTTAATTTAAATTTAGTTCTATCTACTAAATACATATAGATAATAATAATTATCTCTCATCAATGAAATATATAATATTTCAAAAATAATCTTTGTCAAACGTAAATATAAGTAGTTAATTACTTTTATGTTTCACTAACTCGCGTGGTTTCTCGGCTTTTCTATACTATAATATGTATGTTTTATATATATAAACCTTCCTCTTGAATCGCTTTATGTATTGATGACAACAACGTGAAAATCGGAGCAGTAGTTTTTGATTTTCTCGCAAACAGACAGATAGACGCGGTGGAGGGCTTTGTTTTATGATTATTGATGTAAATCACAAGGAAATACCTTTACCAATCTGTCTAGGTAGGTATACACCGTGCATAAAGTTAATTCTCCTTCACTAAAATAACTTTATAATCCGTGCATGGAAAAAAACCGTGAATAACGTTTGTTTTCCCCCGGGTAAATGATTTTGTCTTGGTTAATACCAATAAATTGATTTATAAAGAAAAACAGTATTGGAATAATAATTTACAGTTTGTTCGAAATAAGTAAGCCGATCGGAAGTTGTCTGCAAGTGGTTTAGAAGTGGTAAATTTTAATAGAAAGAGTCAGTGTAAAGGTCATTAGAGTCGTATATATTATGTTACACATTTCTAATTATTTTGTTTACTAATTTCGATATTTATGTATTAAAACACTTATTTAAAAGATCTTATACCCGCGGTATTTCGGAACGGCTAACTTCCGATCGGCTTACTTATTTCGAACAAACTGTATGTCTAAAACAGTTTGGGAAGTCAATGACTTCAATTTGAGTGATTATTTTATTTTCGCCATCGGCTTTCCAGACTGTTTTAGACATAAATTATTTTATCATTTTTTGATGGCGGTTTTTAATTTTATTTTGTTTTTTTTTTTCGTTTTTTTTTGTAAGCAAGTAGGCAAAAAAAAACGCACTGCTCCAATGAGACAGCGATGTTTCGGAGTAAACGATTATATCATCGATGTTAACAATTTTTAGATTTTTGTTGATTCTTTAAAGACCGATTTCGATTAAATTTAAATGGCTATACCTCTGAAGTATGACCTACCGAACCAAAAATATATCATCGAAATCGATCCATAATTGACGGAGATATCGCGAAACAAACATACAAAAAAAAAACAACATAAGTCAAAGTCAAAGTCAAAGTATTTATTGCTTACTAAGTGTACATTTGTGGTCTTAATATAAATAGGAAGGTACTTAAAACTTAGTTGCCTTTTTCAAGCATTGCAATATTGTAAACAAGTTGACAATAAGCTTAAAATAATTCATGCATTATAATTAAAAATTAATACATTGATATTGCATTACAAAAAAAAAATCTATTGTTAAGTAGTATGTAAGTATGTCGTTTCACAAAAAAATAATAATAATAAATTGAATACAATAAAGAATATTCGGTAGTTATATTTCGTTCTATGTAGGGCAGATCACCATTTTGTCAGTTCAGAGATATGATAGAATATTATATTGTGCTTGACTTTAAATATTCTTTAACAGAGTAAAAACATTTTTTGCTCAGATATAGTTTTAATCTTTTTTGAAATAATGTTATTCTTTTTTCGTTTTTAATGATGCTGGGCAATTTGTTAAAAATTCTAATTGCCATGTAATATGGGCTTTCGTTTAACATTTTTATTCTTGAGGGCGGAAGGTGGAGTCTATTTTTATGGCGAGTGTTTATATTGTGGGTATCCTCTACTTTAACAAATATATTAACATTTTTAAAGACAAATACACATATGTCGAATATATATATTGACGGCAGTGTTAGGAGCTGGAATTTTATAAAATGTGGTTTACAACTCTCAGTATTATCAATTTGGGCTATGATTCTGATACATTTTTTTTGCATTAAAAATAGGTCGTCAAAATTAACGCTATTTCCCCATAACATGACGCCATAACGTAACCAAGAATATGCGTATGCGTAGTAAGCAGCTAGTGCTATACCTCCCCCATTTTGAAGTCGGTTGAAAAACCGGACAAATGCGAGTCGCACTCGGACACCGAAGGTTCCGTACCATGTATAGTTTTCAGATTTTATAAGATTTCAGATTTATAATAAGATAAGGCGGTAAGTATAAGTTTATTGTTTTAATTATTTTAGTCTACATTTATTTCGCTTTATATTTAGAGTGCACTACTGCTATTTTATATTTCTCTGCATCACCCTAAGGTTGTCTGGCAGAAAATGCCTAATGGCATTAAGATCGCCTCTGTACCAACGGTGCATAAAGTATTAATAAATAAAAAAATAAAAAAAAATAGGCCCAGGCGGAGATGGCAGGACGAACTGGACTCCTACTTAAGAGATTGGGCCGTAAAAGCCTTAAACCGTGAGGAATGGCAGGAAGGTAGGGAGGCCTTTGCCCAGCAGTGGGATCAACCGGGCTGATAAAAAAAAATAATATATAAGACGGTATTACTTACCAAATTGTATAGTTCTAGGTCAACGGAAAATGTAACGACTGCCTCATTAGTCTAGTGACTGCTACGCTAGAGGTCCTGGGTTCGGTCCCCAGGTCGAGCAAAGTGTTATTGGGGTTTCTATAAAATTCTCAGTAGAAGCTCGGTGTCTGGATGTGTGCCCGTTGAATGGCAATAGGCTCGCCCCCTATTACATTGGACCTAAACATACCTCACCATTAAGAGATTCGCGTAAACTAAGGGTGTTTAAAACAGAATATGAAAACTAGATGGGTAGTTTTTTTTTTAAAGCTTACTAGCAATTTGGGTCACACATTACTAGTATTCTTGTTAACCCCTCGTGCTGAGCTAAATGCTTGTGTTACGAGTGGGTTCACGTCGGTAGTGCAATGGGTGGGGTTCGAAGCGGCAACCACATGATCGCAAGTCCGACGCCCTAGCCATTAGGCTACCGCCGCTTCATTTTAAGTGTTTTTTTATCGTTAATGCTGTATTTTGTTTAGTGAGTGTGAATAGCGCGCTATACTTATTAAGTATCAAATGTTGCTGCCCATAAAGAACCTTAGATTCTTATTATTATTATTAAACTTTATTTCAGATACAATCATCCATAATGTGTTAGTAAACAGAAATCCTTACAACCCCACCTAATTCATATATTTTCCCTCAGCACCAGGCCCGCAGGTATGCCTGCGGGACCAGTGCATCAGGAATGGACAGTCTGGTTTCTCAGCAATTATCTTCAGGATGCTATTGGAGCCCCCACGTATCCTATGCATCAAGGATGCCGTCCTCTTGCGCATGATAGATCTTATGATTCTTTTAAACAGCTCATGTCGCACTTATTCTCATCACCAAAATGTTAGTTGAGTAACATTAACGTTTACGAATGATTGACTAACGAGATAACGACCACTAGACTAACTAGGGCTAGGCTATTTAGTCTAGTGGTCCCAAGCGCGACTACTACGCTAGAGGTCCTGAGTTCTATTCCTAGGTGGAGCAGTGTTATTGGGTTTTTACGTGAAATTCTCTATAACAACTCGTATTCTCGATTTGTGCCCGGTTAATGGCAATGGATTCGCCGGCATAACGTGTTTGCAGGTACATTAGTACACCTCTGTCTTAACCTGTGGGGAATGCAGGCGTGATGGTATGTTATGTTATGAAATAAAACAACTTTTTTGGGAATATTATAGCGTTATATTTATATTGGTAAATCTCATCGGTTTGGACTAGCAATGGGCTTATGCACGGACATTTAATTTACATGCCCAAAATGTCTGGGCAAAGCCATCTCTAGTTTGGACCCTTTACAGCGTCCATAGTTACGGATAGAAATAACCGAGCAAAAGTTTCGAAACGACGGGATTTATAATATTAAATTTTTACAAAGACAATACTAATATTACAAACAGGTAAAATTTGTGAGCTTGTCAATAATCTCCGGAACGGATGATCCAGTTTTGAATATGTTTTTCGAGAGATATAGTAGCCCACTGGTATCGGGTTCAGTATCCATTCCATGTAATCAGCGGTTAATAGGATCTCGATGAGCGGCTGGGTTCACAAAGTGGTGATTCCTAGACCATTACCGTGCCGCAACCCTCTTAAGGCTATGGCCAGATAGAAAAGACTTAAGACGAGAACGCGTCGCGATTGATTTACCTATTTTCTTACAAAATGTAAAGCATTTTCGCGTGTATTTCTTGTTCCGAAATTCGGAGGTTACTCTTCTAATATAGTTATTACGTAGATGTTTTTTTTTGTAAAAGGATATTCATTATATTATCTGTGTTCCCCATGAGCCAAAATGCTTCTGTATTGATACATTATCTTAAAATATTAGCATAAAGTTGGGTAGTTTTCATCGAAAATCTTTGAGATCTCGTAACTTTTTAACCGTGTATTGAAATGAAGTTTTACGTTCAAAGAACACGTATTTTAATGATAAGATTGTTACTGCAAAATTTTAATGGCTTTCATTGGTTAAAATTCAAGATAGGACCAAACTACGTTTGTATGGAGCGCGGAGCGGATATCCTCTTAAAAAAGTCACGTCAATGTCCCGTCTGTGCCCTGTCCGCGACGCGTCCTTGTCTTACGTCTTATCCTCCCGCAATCGATCTTATCGATCGGTTGGGCAAACGAAGTGTGGGACGCCCTGCAACACGATGGACCGACGATTTAAAGAAGGTGGTTGGCAGCGTATGTAAATGTAATTAGATATATGTAAATGCAATTGAGTGTCTATGGAACTGCCAGTAAAAATGCAAGTTGTCCGACTAGAACCACGATTTATTGAACACTAAAAATATTAAGAATATAACTGTATGAGATTTGCTTCGCTGCATGTCAATGTACTACAAAAATTTAGGCCGCGGTCAAAGTACACATACGCGAGCCTATTTAACTAACTTATTGCAATAATTCTAAATTATATAATTTAATAGAAAGCTTTTTACTTTTAGTAAATAAATAAGTAATTAAACTCATGTACGTGCATCGTACAGATGATGATGACGATGATCGATCTTAGCTTCTTTTAGATAACTGTATCTATTTATCGGACAAAAAGTCCTCAAAATAATCTATCTTCTGAATATCAGGGTGTGGTTTGTCTCTGATGCATATACCATGCATTATAATGGCTTCCTTTGGACATAGAAGATACAATAACTGCGTCGAGGAGGCAGCTGTCACCATGATGAATAAAATTGATATTGAAACCGAATTGATAATCTCCTCCTTTTTGAAGTCTATTTAATGTATTTTACCGGTTAAATTTCGGAGAGTGTGCCTCAGAACTACATAAAATAGTTCCACCATCCCCGTTCCACTATCGGACGAGCAGAGCTACGCAAGGCGCCACCGCTACGTGGTGGAAGTGCCTAAATCTCGCACGAAGGGTTTTGCCTCGACTAAATGTCGAGGCAAAACCCTTCGTGCGTACTGCTCTATTGTGGAACTCGCTGCCGGAATCTTTGTTCCCCGAGACATACAATTTGGGTGTCTTCAAAACGAGAGTGAATAGGTTTCTTCTAGGCAAGCGCGTTCCATCGTAGACCACTTCGTTGCTTAACATCAGGTGAATTGTGGTCAAGCGCAAGCCTATCTGTGATAAAAAAAAAATCGCCTAATAAATTTCTAAGATATAAACTTTTATTTTTTTTTGTGGGGAAGCAACTAGCATTTTAGTTGAACCTTTTGTTTTCGCCACTTTCAACAGTCTGATAACGTGTCTATCTTTCTTACGCCCCAAATGATTTCATGTTTATTTTGTACGTTATCTGATAATATGTTGATTTTATTTTGTTTGTAGCTACCCATTTAATTCCGTAAATTATTATTTTTTTCTTTTTTTTTAAGTTTACATGCAGTGAACAACTGCAGAACGTTGTGCAGTTGTGCAGTTCTGCACAATTAATAGAGATTTTAATTTTCTCTAATTAAAATCTCTATTAATTAGAGATATTTTTTATTTTTTTTTCCAAAATACTTAATCTATTTTTACAATGATTTTGCCGCACACCTCTTAGGGCTTATCTGTGTACCGGCGAGTCGATTAATATTCTTATTCTTTAATACATGATTTGGTTTATTTATATACAATATAGGTAAGTATTATTATTTTTTATGAGATATACATGCAAGGTCTCTATCTCGGTCATAAATTTAGTTTAAAAATGCATAATTTGTATATTGTTGATGTACCTAATTCATAAATAAATGACGACAAAGGGGCTTGATTATGGCCACTGTGGTTTTAAGTATCGAAAATAGGATTATACATATTTATACATTTAGTACCTATATTATGTTGCGGTCCGCTACAGTCCAAACTGACGCATTTGAATATGGGCAATATCGATAATTAATATTATAAGGACAAACTAATTAATATAATATAGGTACCTACAAGATAATATTAGAACAATATTTTTACCCGACTACGAAAAACTAAGGGTAATGAGTTTAACAGTCTATGACATCATCATCATCAACCCATTACAATGTCCCACTGCTGGGCACGGGTCTCCTCTCAGAACGAGAGGGATAAGGATATAGTCAGCCACGCCACGCCGCCAAGAAAATCTTTCGGGCATAAAGGTTTCCTCACGATGTTTTCCTTCACCGTTTCAGTGCGTGATAATTAATTATTAATACGCAATTGACTTCGAAAAGTCAGAGGTGCGTGCCTTGGATTCGAACTCGAGACCTTTGACTTGGCAGTCTGATGGTCATATCACTAGGCTATAACTGACTAACAGTCTATGTATATATGTTTAACTCTAGCTAAAAAACTATGTGTGGTGTTACGTTGAAAGACAGAGTGAGAAACAGTGCGATAAGGGAGCGTTGTAGAGTGAAAGAGGATGTAGTGACATGGATTGAGAAAGGTATGTTAAGATGGTTTGGTCATGTAGAGAGAATGGATAAACGGATATTGACGGAACAAGTATATATGGCGAGTGCGGATGGACGAGTTGGAAGGGGACGACCTCGGCGAACGTTCCGCAACCAAATTGCGGATGTTCTTAAAAAAGGCCAGGTTCCGAGCACCCTAAACCGACGGTCATGCATGAAGAGATTAATGAATGTAGATGAAGCGAAAGTAGTGTGCCAGGATCGTGGCAAGTGGAAATCCATAGTCTCTGCCTACCTCCATGGGAGACAGGCGTGACAGTATGTAAAAAACTACAGAACAGATTTTGAATGAGGTGTCGATCGATTTGTTTTTACAATAAGATGGTTCTAGGCTATAAATTTTTGAAAAAATAACTCAATATGGCGGACAAAATGCCATTAATTAAAATAGGGAACCAAAAAATAATTAATTTTACTCGACTTTAACAAATGAGGTGTCTTTGTATTCGTCTTGTCCTAAAGAGTATCGTACGGTATATTAACAGGACTTCAAACAAACACTGGACTTCTTACTAGTAGCACCATCCCTTTATTTTACGAAATATAGTTCAAGTTTTCCTCCATCAGCGATTGAAACAGACAAATACTTGAATAAGTCACCAAAGAGTTTCAAATGAAAAATTAATAAAAAACGATTGAAAAGTATTAAACAAGCAAATTATCCTTTTTTTCCCTAGCCGTTACTGTCCCCCTGCTGGGCAAAGGCCTCTCCCAATTCCTTCCAGGTACTCTTTTCTTGCGCCACCCCGAACCAGCCCTAGCAGTACGCATCCTTACGCATCCAAATTATCCTTAAATCAAGAAAAATACTTTCCAGCTTATAGCCTTGGTCGCAGTGGTGGATTTACACTAGGGGCAGTCAGGGCTAGTGCCCAGGGCGGCAAATTTTCTAGGGCGGCAAAATTTGGAAAGTGAGAAAAAAAAATCTATACAATATATAATTAACTAATTCTTTTAAATAAACATTTTATCTTTCAAGAAATATAATTTAAGTATTATGTATCAAATAAAAATGTTGTATATTATAATATAGGAAATTTAAGTAAAAACTATTCAAATACGAGTAGTTTAATTAAAGTTGATATTTTTATTTTCTGGAATTGATAAATTTATGTAGTTTTTTTTAAGAATTAAAAATATTTTCAAATTATGTAGGCATTTTCAGTGCCCCAGGGCGGCACAAATTTAAATCCGGCCCGGTCGCATGCTGCTTTGACCGGTGGCTGGTATAATTATGGCAATTCTGACTTTTTGAAATCATGTGCCTAATAATACTACTCGACGGCGTGTGAGGTCTGTCAACCCGCAGTAGGCTAGCGTGGTGGACTATAGCCTAATCCCTCTCATTCTGAGAGGAGACCCGTGCCCAGCAGTGGGAGATTGTGGACGCCATAATGTAGACATAATGCAAAATCTATTGTTTTATCCACCGAAGAGATAAATCCGTGGGTTTATCCTCATGGAACCACTAAGTGCGTCAGTGAATAAATATTATTTGGTGATTCAAATTAGGTGACAAATATACAATTTTTGGAACAAATAATATATTTATTTGGTCACTGAAAATGCACTTATTAGGTAATTGATAAAATCATACCTAATAGCATTTAACTAAATATAATTACCCGCAAATTATTCATCATAAGTTAATTTCGGAGTATTGCTGCGTATTTTATATGGTTATCAAACGTACACGCTAGGTTAGTTGATCGGTAGGTAACTGCCTCATTAGTCTAGTGGTCCAAAGCGCGACTGCTACGCTAGAGGTCTTAGGTTCGATTCTCAGGTCGAGCAAAATGAAAAATTCTCAGTTTAGATTTGTGACCGGCAATTCAGACCAACGATATATAAACTATAGAAACGTTACCCGCTCTCTAAAATAAAGATACGTTACACGCTCTCTAAAATGGCAACAAGAAATCGAGGCAATTGCCCGGATCGCGTTTAGTTATGAGCACTTAATCGTAACGTAGTATGATGTATATTCATGCTTTATATGGCGACGGCACGGTGTGACGTCAACGCGGTATAGTGCGCTCTCTGTCTAGCATAAAATGAAAATGCTCATAATTGCTTTATTTCTGAACTGATTTTAATTTTGATTAAATTTTTCGGCTCTATATACAGGGTGGAAGGGACATCGACGCACAAACGCTTACCATGAATTCAGTTCATGATTCTGGACACCTTGGCATCGATATTTTTCGTCTGTGTATGTTCAACTTTTTTCTCTGTCTTCCATTTGAGAGATCAGCTCTTGTCCGTGTAGTTATCGCCACTGTTCTCTATTCTCTGCCTTCTGTTTGTCCTCTTGATACGACTCTACTCCCTCCCACTTTTAATAAAACTTATTTTATTTGGGGTCGGCGCAGCTTGTCCTTTTCTTCCATTCATCCCTGTTAGTCGTCATCTCATCATTCAATCCCTTTTCCATCATATCTGATTTAACACAATCCATCCATCTTTTCTTTGGTCCCCCTCTACCCCTCTATCCCGCCACATTCATAATCATAACTCATTTAGTTACATACGTTTCATTTCATTCCATCTCATCACGTGCACGTGCATACCAAAACAAACAATTCCCTTTTAACTTTTCTATCACACGCGCCATTTTCAAAATTCCTTTAATTGCATAAAATGAGATGTATGCTCAGATCAAATAAAAAGTCAAGATGGAACTTTGCGAACAAAGAAGTGTCCAACACACAATTACATGCACATGTGTATTAGTTAACTACGCCTTATCTTGTCAGTTGAGCTTGTATGTATGTTGGAGATCCTATAATAAAATGAAATGAAACACCTAGGGTGGTAAACCTTTTATTTTGTCACTTATAATCACAGTAAGTGTCATTTATACATTTAATAACTTTATAAAAACATAATACTATGTTACAAGAAAACTTAGAACCATCCAAACTGTTTCTTTTTTTTACCTTATACAACGTAAATTTTTGTTTACTCTAAAGCCGAAACACCCCAACTTTAATTTGATTTGAAGAGTAAAAAAAAAATCAATTAAAAAAAAAAAACATTTCACGTGGTGACTGGTGACGAGCTTAAAAATTTTGTCCTAATTTACCAATTCACCTAATTTGCACGGGTGGGTACGAAGTAGCTAAGTGATTGACCTCCCCGTTCGGTGTTTCTTGCGCCGATTTTCGTTATAAAAATGGGTGTCCACCTTTAATAATTTTTAACATGTTTTGGGACAAAAATATAACAGTACCTCGACCATGAGTTTATGTTATAAAATGACGATAGGTAAACAAAATCGCTAGCGTTATAACGTGCATCGGATAGATTTCGATGGCACTTGTACCATGAGTTAAATTGTTGATTACGTCACACGCTGTGGTAAGCTCGATCGTAGATTTCCGTAGCAAGTCGTTCGGTTGGCATTAGTATGTTTATAGTTAACTTCACGCTTAATATAGTCATCCTTTTCTATCAAGGTGTGAACAAAAGAGAAATAAAATAATGCTACTTTTACCGTGTAACCCGACTAAATAGAAAATGTCATGCGTGTGTAAGGATATATTCGTAATGGTGTGATTTCGTTTTTTTCTTCTTTATCATAAACAAAAATGTCGTTGTCATGGATTGTATTACTAGTCAAATTGTAAACGAATATCTATTTGTTCATGCGATCGTTGTGTAATGTTGGTTATTAATTACTCATAATTCATTTACTTATTTATTACCTTTGTTTAATAGAATTTCTTGCCTGTCCTGTAGTTGGAAATTTGATGAATCTTTTAACTATATGAGGTTGATTTAATGCATCTGTCACCTCTTTAATAAATATGCATATGGTTTCTTGTGAGAAGTAATTCGCTTCGCCAACAATGCTTTGGTAATCCTCATGAGCATGAAATAGTAACACACATAAAAGCTGCAACCGAAATACGTTCTAAGTACGGCAAGTACTTGATAGCATAACATACCATCACGCCTGTAGTCCCCGAAGGGTTAGGCAGAGGTGTACTTATAACACCCACAAATCATCGGTATCTTTAGGTCCCATGTAATAGGGGGCGAGCCTATTGCCATTAACCGGGCATAAATACAGACTCCGAGCTGTTACCGAGAATTTCATAGAAAACCCAAAGTAGGCTAGACGTAGAAGTTCGTAAAGTTTCACGAACTTCTGTTCACTAATATTTTCTAGTGGATATCCAGCTAGAACTCTCATATCTGCCTATGTTATTCCTTGTTCGCGGCGATTGTCTTCATATTCAGCCACGGCTAACATATCCCACGCTAAATATGGTCTCCCAGAATTTTTTATCAACAAAACTTTATACTACCTATGAAATAAGTCATTCACGGCAAAATTTGTCAGTGAGTTACGTTACTTTTATGGAAATGGTTTTGTTCGATTACGTTAGTCAAAATAATGACTCATGGTGCCAAATTTGTTTATCTGCCATACAAATCCGAGTCGCTATCGGATTGCTTTCGCTAGGTGAATTACGCATCAAAACGTTGTACCTCGACCATGAGTTTATGTTATAAAATGACGATAGGTTAACAAAATCGCTAGCGTGATGACGTGCATCGGATAGATTTCGATGGCACTTGTACCATGAGTTAAATTGTTGATTACGTCACACGCTGTGGTAAGCTCGATCGTAGATTTCCGTAGCATGTCGTTCGGTTGGCATTAGTATGTTTATAGTTAACTTCACGCTTAATATAGTCATCCTTTTCTATCAAGGTGTGAACAAAAGAGAAATAAAATAATGCTACTTTTACCGTGTAACCCGACTAAATAGAAAATGTCATGCGTGTGTAAGGATATATTCGTAATGGTGTGATTTAGTTTTTTTCTTCTTTATCATAAACAAAAATGTCGTTGTCATGGATTGTATTACTAGTCAAATTGTAAACAAATATCTATTTGTTCATGCGATCGTTGTATAATGTTGGTTATTAATTACTCATAATTCATTTACTTATTTATTACCTTTGTTTAATAGAATTTCTTGCCTGTCCTGTAGTTGGAAATTTGATGAATCTTTTAATTATATGAGGTTGATTTAATGCATCTGTCACCTCTTAAATAAATATGCATATGGTTTCTTGTGAGAAGTAATTCGCTTCGCCAACAATGCTTTGGTAATCCTCATGAGCATGAAATAGTAACACACATAAAAGCTGCAACCGAAATACGTTCTAAGTACGGCAAGTACTTGATAGCATAACATACCATCACGCCTGTATTCCCCGAAGGGTTAGGCAGAGGTGTACTTATAGCACCCACAAATCATCGGTATCTTTAGGTCCCATGTAATAGGGGGTGAGCCTATTGCCATTAACCGGGCATAAATACAGACTCCGAGCTGCTACCGAGAATTTCATAGAAAACCCAAAGTAGGCTAGACGTAGAAGTTCGTAAAGTTTCACGAACTTCTGTTTACTAATATTTTCTAGTGGATATCCAGCTAGAACTCTCATATCTGCATTCCTTGTTCGCGGCGATTGTCTTCATATTCAGCCACGACTAACATATTCCACGCTAAATATGCTCTCCCAGAATTTTTTATCAACAAAACTTTATACTACCTATGAAATAAGTCATTCACGGCAAAATTTGTCAGTGAGTTACGTTACTTTTATGGAAATGGTTTTGTTCGATTACGTTAGTCAAAATAATGACTCATGGTGCCAAATTTGTTTATCTGCCATACAAATCCGAGTCGCTATCGGATTGCTTTCGCTAGGTGAATTACGCATCAAAACGTTGTAATCTCATACTACCGATTTTAGTTCCTTACGTAACCGCTAGAGGCGTTGGAGGGTTTTCCATGCAAATATTTTACGGCGGCGCTAGCGTTTTTACGTGATAAAACTCATGGTCGAGGTACAGGCTAAAAACCTTTGCAATCGATTCTGTTACCGATTCTAAACAAACTACTTTCGGGTAAATAAAAACTAACGTTGTATATGTCAGCTTAAACATTGTATAAACCATTTGTATTAAAAGACATGCTGACCCAACAGACGATATCTTTTTTTCTTTCTTTTTTTTGTCGGGTTTGGAAATGCTTTATGCACTCCACGCCCCGGGGAGAGCGATGGGGTGTGTCGGACTCGTTAAGTTTTCTAATATTTGCCAATTTGAAACGGCGGTAGCCTAATGGCTAGGGCGTCGGACTTGCGATCATGTGGTTGCCGGTTCGAACCCCACCCATTGCACTACCGACGTGAACCCACTCGTAACACAAGCATTTAGCTTAGCACGAGGGGTTAACAAGAATACTAGTAATGTGTGACCCTCATTGCTAGTAAGTTTATAGTAGTTTTTTTGTGGTAGGGCCACGCTGTTCGCAGCATGAATGGGCCGGCTTGACCGGGGAAGTACCACACTCTCGCAGAAGACCGACGTCCGAGTAGTAGCGTTTCGTTACTGCGCTTCGTTCGGTGAGCGAGAGGGCCGGAGGCCCAATTCCTCCTCCAATCCTCTTCCTTCTCCTTTTTTCCTTCCCCTCCCTTTCCCTAAATAGGCTCGGCAACGCATCTGCAACTCCTTTGGTTTTGCAGATGTCCATGGGCGGCGATGACTACTTACCATCAGGTAGCTCGCCTGCTCGTTTGCCGAGTTATCCCATAAAAAAAAAAAAAAAAAAAAAAAAAGCTTTTTTTTTTAAAAAAATTGTTTGTGCAATTTTCTTAATTTTTCATTCGGTAAGAAATTTCCTAGTTAAGGCACAAGGAAAGTTCTTCCTTTGTCTTTACAAAGATATTGAAAAAAAAAACAACATAATTTTGCGATTAGCTTTTATTTATACAGATATAATGAAAAATGTTATTTATTTATATAAAGTCAATGTTTTACATAATATTAAGAATTCTAAGATGGCACCAGCTTTTCTAATGGCGACCTCTGAGGAGAAATACCGAAACAAACTCAGACAATAATGGTACTTATATTTAAAAGTCTAGACAGAGTTGTATGAGTGTCAACATTCAAGACGATTACCCAGATAGCCTTTTGAAGAAACAGCCATAGAACAATATTTACACAAATCACAATACAACTCATATATTTAATAAAAAAATCGGTTACAAAACTATGAAATTTAATTTAAAAATGAACTTAATAAAAGTTATCTAAACTAATATTATAAAGAGGAAAGATTTAATTGTTTGCATTGGCTTTGAAACATCCAAATGTACCCAAAACCTTTTCAACAACATGAATACAATAATTTTTATCATTATGATTAAAAACTAATAACTGTTCAAAACTTGACTTATTAAAAAAAAACAATTAGTTTTGATTGTTGTTTCGTTTTTTCAATCGTCGGTCACCATCGGCGGTAGTGTTGCGCGCTCCACACAAATGCCGTGAAGAAAAACCTTGGGTGGAAGACATTGGAACGCTAATGCCTGTCTCTGGTCGCTTATAACACCATACTGCTTGTACGGTACCGCAGGTTTGAATGGCGGTAACGACCCTGGTTTCACGCATATACCGTTGAATTTAATATCGGGTGCAACACATGGGATGTTCAATAAGTTAGTGCGGTATCGTGGGCCGCTTGTCACACCGTGCCGAGCCCCCTGGGCCGCAACAATCGCAATGGTGATCAAGATGATTGTTACCTTCATTGTTTATTACTGAAAAGAAAAAAAAATAGTTAAAAAAGGTAGTACAGTTAAGTTTTTTTATGGGCCTGATGGTAATCGATTACACCCAAAACACCAGGGGAGTCACAAGTGCGTTGCCGGCGTTTTAAAGGTTTGGGCCTCCGGTATCCTCACTCACTCGACGAAACACAAGGTAAGCGTTGTTTCACTCTGGTTTTCTGTGAGGCCATGGTCTCACACCGGTCGCACCGGCTCATTCGAGCCAAAACATGGTTCTCCCACGGTAATAATAAGTTATGTCACTATTTGACTGCCGAGTTAAACATCTTGAGTACGAATCCAAGGCTGCAGCTGCAGCTGACTTTTGCGAAGTCATGTCCTTATTAAAACTTATCACGCGCTTAAACTTCGGGAGGAAACCTGCATGCTTGAGAGATTTTCGTCACGGCATGCCTCCTGCCAACCTGCAGTAAGCGTGGTGGACTACAGCCTTATCCTTCTCGTTATGAAAGGAGACCCGTGCCCAGCAGTGGGATAATTTAATGAGTTGATGAGAGATGGAAGGTGTGGTTTGTCGGTAATTGTCCAACATACCATGCCGCTAAAGACGATCCGTGAAGATTGCCGCACATAAAAAAATATAACTGCTTCAATAATCGGTTTTAAGTGCGACTGCTACGCTAGAGGTCATGGATCCGATTCCCAGATGGAGCAAAGTGATATTGGATGAAATTCTCAGTAGCTTGGATTTGTGCCCGGTCAATGGCTACAGGCTCGCCTCCTATTACAAGGGACCTAAACACACCAGCGTCGGCCAATGTCAATTTTTTTCAGTGGTTTAAACTTTACTATCAACATTTTAAGGTTTTAAAATCATTTGGAGAAGTTTCACAGTTTTGTATAACCTGATGTACAGTCGACTGTACACGTCTACCCAACCCTTCGGGGAATACAGGCGTGATGTTATGTTTTGTTAATATTTTACAACCGGTCTGTTATTTTTAATAAATTCAACACCCTAAGTAATCATGTTAATTCAATAAGTATCAAGTTAATACCTTGTAAATATCACTTATGTATCAACCGCGCGACCAGTACGTACTAGTAATGATTTTCACGTACTAATAAAAGTAACTTTTCGGTGTTAGTATTTAAGTCTAGAAACCAGGAAAATAATTATTACCTAATTGAAGTGTGACGACAAAGCATGTCTGTGGTTTTATTTAAAAAGAAGTACTTATTGACTTATTTAGCTATACCCAAATGATGACTCGGCGACCATAATACGATAAGAAAATTTAATATCCATTAATGGTGTATGTATGTCTTTTTTTATTGTTTAATTACGTCATAATTATACAACATTTGACTGACTAGCTGCTCAGTCTAGTGGTCCTAAGCGCGACTGCTGGGCTAGAGGTCTTAGCTTCGTATTTCATTGAAAAACCCAATAATACTGCTCGACCTGGAGAACGAACCCAGGACCTCAAACGTAGCAGTCGCGCTTAGGACCACCAGACTAATGAGGCAATCATCACAGCGCTGAAATCAGTACATATTATAAAACAAAGTCTGTCTATCTGTCTGTTCGCGAAAAACTCAAAAACTACTGCACTGATTTTCATGCTGTTTTCACCAATGGATAGCGTCGAAAGATAGATATTGAAAGTACAGAAAAGTCGAGACACCATGCGAAAGGAGCCGTGGGCGGAAAGCTAGTATAATAATAAAACAATCCTCTCTCTCTTTGTAGGAGTCGACTCCATCCTGGTAGCTCTCCTTGCGGCGAAGGCGGAGGTCCGCTACTGTCCCCGCAAGATATCCGCCGCGGATGTCGCCAACTCCATCACGGAACTGGGGTTCCCCGCCAGCGTCATCAGCGACTGTGACGGCAGTGGCCAGCGAGACTTGCATGTGTTGGTAAGAAGTTGAGGATATTTTAATAATAGCTGCGATCCTTAAGGATGTCAGTTCGAGGTTGTAGGCAGACGCCGTTTTCTTCCGGCAATAGAAGTTGTGGGTCCACCAAACACCCACACCCAGAATCCTAATAGTTGTTAGCCCATATTTTACAATAGTCCTGCTACCACCCGGGATATTCCTTTACCTAATTCAACTGTGGAGTGTCCCAGTTTGGTGCCCCATCTCATATTGGATCAAAAATACACCAATGTCTTGCTGATCTAGTCTTGTCATGCGACGCATCTTTGAGCTCCCTAAAAATGATTGAGCTACACGAGGACGTATGTATGCGTGCCGTCAGTTAGGACAGGTCAACTCAAAGCTGCTATGGCTCTTTCTTCAAAAGGCCTTTTCAGGTTTTGCCCTACATTGTTTAACTCGCATAATATATCTAATAATACAGGGTGGGCCAGAAAGGCGTACGATTTTAAAAACACTCTTGCGTTTGAAGCTTTAGAGAGGGGACTGCGCGGGTGGTGGGGTTAAGTAGCTCGGTTCTCGGAAATTTAGTCGCGATGGATCACTTCACCGGAGCGCAACGTGCATTCTGCGTTAAACATTATTACAAAAATCGCGATTCGTGCGCTATTGTTCGGCGTTTATTTCGGCGTGAGTTTGGATTACATGACCTAAATCAGTGTCCGAAAGAAAGTGTGATTCGATCGTGGGTCAGAAAGTTCAAAGATACTGGTTCGACTCTCGAACAGAAGCCTGCGGGACGCCCAAGGTCAACAAGAACGGAAGACACAATTGAACAAGTTAGAGCTTCAATCTTCAATCGTCTAAAATCGACCAGGCCAATCTGTCACTGTAAATTCTGACCGATACATAGCCATGTTAAGGGATTTTTTCTTTCCACAACTGCAACAATTTGAAGCCTATAATCGTGCGACATGGTTTCAACAAGATGGCGCGACATGCCATACAGCTAATGCCTCTTTGGCGGTCGTGAACGAGATGTTTGCTGGGAAACTGATATCGCGCCGAGGTGACATTGCATGGCCTCCTAGAAGTCCGGATCTAACGCCACCGGACTTTTTTTTGTGGGGATACCTAAAAAGTAGAGTCTCCTCCAATAACCCAGCCACGATTAACCAGTTGAAGACCAATATCCGGGAAGAAATGGCAGCTATTCCCCGTGCAATGTGCCAGCGAGTTTTTACCAATTTGAGGTTCAGATTCGAAGAATGTTTGCAGCGGGATGGTGCCTGTCACCATCACCTGGATGACGTTATTTTTAAGTTATGAATTTCCCAGATGTAAATTTTTATAGAAGTAAAAATTTGTATGTGAAGGGTACAAGTTTTTTTTTTTTCATTTTTTCAAATTCGCAATTCTTTCTGGCCCAGCCTGTATAACTATTGTCTGGATTTTAAAAGAGACCATGATTCACTGAGTTTGTTTCGGCTTTTTCGGAGGTCGTTAGATATAGGATATTATCTAACTGTTTTCTTTTCTTACGAAGTTATTTTTTTCAGATCAAGGGCATGACCTGCGCGTCCTGTGTCAACAAAATAGAAAAGAGTGTACTTAAACTAACAGGCGTCGTGTCTTGTATCGTCGCTTTAACTACCAGCAAGTGAGTATCTTTGCGTGTCAATAGATAACTGATGTTAAATTTGTACGAACTCTCCATATACCACGATGACTGATGTATGCGTGCCGTCAGTGAGGACAGCTCAAACTGCTTTTTTATGAGATAACTCGGCAACAGAGAGGCGAACCACCTGATGGTAAGTTGTCATCGCTGACCATAGATCTGCAATACGAAAGGAGTTGCAGATGCATTGTCGAGCCAAGGAAAAGGAAGGGGAAGCGATTGGGCCTCCGGCGCTCCACACTCACCATACGAAACGCAACTGTCGCAGTCCTTACTGCTATTTGACATCGATATTCTGTGGGAGGGTAGTACTTCCCCGGTCGTGCCGACACATTCATGCTGACATGTAAACATTATTACACAGCCAGCCAGACACTACTACTACAAAGGTGCTATGGCTCTTTCTTCAAAAGGCCTGGGGCCGTATTACCACGTATTAATGCCAAAAAAGAAAGAGGGACGCCACTATTTAATCCTGTAGAGCGGCATCCCTCTCTCACAACCTAAAAATGATGGCATTAATACGTGGTAATACGGCCCCTGTTCAAAAATTGCTCTCCATTGTTACACTCGCATATCTGATAATACTGTCTTGACTTTAAAATACACCATGACTATTATCCGAGTTTGTTGCGGCATTTCTTCTCAAAGGTGGAAAATGGCACCGGAAATCTATAGGCCGACCGTTTAACTCGCGTATCGCCTGCGCGGTAAGAAGGGAGCGGGGGGAGAAAAATAAATACTTGAAAAAGATACCTATTATTTTATTCTTCACCAACAATGTCTATCTCGAGATAAATCTTTGGATTATTGACTCCGTGTGTAGCGTTACCCTCCCCCGCTCCCTTCTTACCGTGCAGGCGATACGCGAGTTAAAAGGTCGGCCTATAGTACGATATAGTTTAAAAAAATGTTAAAAATCAAAAGTGTCTATTTACAGAAATAAATATGATTTATTAAAAACTGAGCATTTTTCCAATCGATCCTTAAATAAGGTCTTTAACAGATCAATTGAGTTATCAAAGCGTGTTTAGTGCACAGTATTGTTTAGTTAATCAATAAATAATGTCCCAAGCGTGTGAGTTAGGTATACTAAAGTATACACACATTTCGCCGGTATGTTCAGGTACTCTAGCGTAGCAGTCGCACTTAGGACCACAAGACTAATGAGGTAGACCTATAAATTATGGTATTTTTAGGGTTCCGTAGCCAAATGGCAAAAAACGGAACCCTTATAGATTCGTCATGTCCGTCTGTCTGTCTGTCTGTCTGTCTGTCCGATCGTGTCACAGCCTTTTTTTTCGAAACTATAAGAACTATGCTGTTGAAACTTGGTAAGCAGATGTATTCTATAAACCGCATTAAGATTTTCACACAAAAATAGAAAAAAACAATAAATTTTGGGGGTTCCCTATACTTGGAACTGAAACTCAAAATTTTTTTTTTCATCAAACCCATACCTGTGGGGTATCTATGGATAGGTCTTCAAAAATGATATTGAGGTTTCTAATATCATTTTTTTCTAAACTGAACAGTTTGCGTGAGAAACACTTCCAAAGTGGTAAAATGTGTGTCCCCCCCCCTGTAACTTCTAAAATAAGAGAACGATAAAGCTAAAAAAAATATATGATGTACACTGCCATGTAAACTTCCACCGAAAATTGGTTTGAACGAGATCTAGTAAATAGTTTTTTTTTAATACGTCATAAACTGAATATTTTGCGCGAAAGACACTTCCAAAGTGGTAAAATGTGTGTCCCCCCCCCCCCTGTAACTTCTAAAATAAGAGGACGATAAAACTAAAAAAAATATATGATGTAGATTACCATGTAAACTCCCACCTAAAATTGGTTTGGACGAGATCTAGTAAATAGTTTTTTTTAATAGGTCATATAACGTAATGAAACGGAACCCTCCGTGCGCGAGTCCGACTCGCACTTGGCCGGTTTTTTTAAATATATAGTCTTCTAGGCTATTCCCTCTCTTTTTCCCTGGTTTCTCATCATCGAAATAATTTATTGTTGACAGAGGGAAGATTAAATACAACGCTGAACAAATAGGTCCCAGAACGATCTGTGAGGCCATCAGTAATCTCGGGTTCGACGCCAGCGTGGTGACTCCGCACAACAGAGGAACCACCAACTATTTAGAACATAAGTAAGTAATTATTTATACAGACTGCATAAACTAGGCTAGAGCGTCGGACTTGCGATCATGTGGTTGCCGGTTCGAAACTCACCCATTGCACTACCGAAGTGAACCCACTCTTAACATAAGCATTTAGCTTAGTACGAGGGATTAACAAGAATACTAGTAATGTGTGACCCACAGTATGTTTTAAGTCCCACGTAACAGGTGGCCAGCCTATTGCCATATGGGATAACTCGGCAAACGAGCAGGTGAGCTACCTGATGGTAAGTAGTCATCGCCGCCCATGGACATCTGCAAAATCAAAGGAGTTGCAGATGAGTTGCCGAGCCTATCTAAGGAAAAGGGTGGGGAAGGAGACAAGGAAAAGGAATGGGGGCTAAAGGAGTAATGAAAGAGAGCCAAGAAGCTAATCGGTAATGTCGCACTTTGAAATGCCAAACTGCAAAGCCTTGAGCATCGGCGCAAAGTTGCATGTCTTTCTATCTTTTACCGGTTACATTTCGGAGAGTGTGCATCGGAACTACATGAAATAGTTCCACCATCCCCGTTCCACTATCGGACGAACAGAGCTACGGCAAGGCGCCACAGCTACGTGGTGGAAGTGCCTAAATCTCGCACGAAGCGATTTGCCTCGACATTTATTTTGGAACTCGGAAGGGTAATACTTCCCCGGTGTTACCGATCCATTCATTCTGGCATGTAGACATGCTAGCGAGACACTACTACTACAAGACTACCACAACTGATCCTCATCCTCATTAAAATAATAAATTGTTTATTTAATTAACTTAAAAGTATAACATTTCTAGTATTTTGGTTATTTTTAGCAGTAAATATTGCGAAATGTTCACAAAGATTTGAATTTTCTAATTAAAGAAAATTTCTAGTGAAAGAAAAATTCGATCTCAGGCAGGGTTTGAACCTGCGTATGACGTCACCTGAAGGCGTAAAATGTGGAAGAGAAATTCGACATCACAGGCAGTGATCTCGGTAGTTAGTTGTTAAAGCGTTTGGTGTACTTCACCAGAAAGACGCACGTTCAAACCATGCTGGAGAACGAATTTTTCTTTCACTAGAAATTTTCTTTAATTAGAAAATTCATACTTTGTGAACATTTATAATATTTGTTGTCATTGCTGACAGGGAAGAAATAAAAAAATGGCGGAACGCGTTCCTGATCTCGTTACTGTTCGGCGGTCCTTGCATGATCGCCATGGCGTATTTCATGGCGGCCATGTCGCACGGCCACAGCGCCCGCGACATGTGCTGCGTGCTGCCCGGCCTCTCACTCGACAACCTGCTCATGTTCCTGCTGTCCACGCCCGTGCAGGTATGTGTACATATACACACACAGTACCTATACTTACCCCCTTTCTCCTTCTCTCCCACCTCCCCCTCTCTCCTTTTCTCACCATCTCTCCTTTTCTCCCCCTCTCTCCTTTTCTTCCACTCTCTCCTTTTCTCACCTCTCTCCTTTTCTCTCCCTATCCCCCTATTCCTCACCCCTTCGCACACACACAGAACCTATACCTACCCCCTTTCTCTCCTTCTCTCCCACCTCCCCCCTCTCTCCTTCTCTCCCACCTCCCCTCTCTCTCCTTTTTACCCACCTCCCCCCTCTTGCCACTCTCCCTAACCCCCTCGACCAATATATCTCCCACACACACAGAGTACCTATACCACCTCTCCCTCCCCCTCTCCATTTCTCTCCCAGCCTCGTATCCCAAATGAATTTAGCGCTTAATGCTAAACGATCAGACAAAGATATAAATATTCTCAAGGAAAGATTCGACCCTACGTCCCACCATTTAAGACCTGAGATAGTATCACTGAGAAAATGTATAAGACTACTAGAAGACGTAAAATGTGGAAGAGAAATTCGACATCAAAAACGGTCGCGGTAGCTTAGTTGGCAAAGCGTCTGGTGTACTTAACCAGAGAGACGCAGGCCTCCCTGCCTGAGATCGAATTTTTCTTTCACTAAGAAATTTTCTTTAATTAGAAAATTCATATCTTTGTGAACATTTCACAATATTTAATGCTAAAAACTAATAAAAAATATGTATAAGATTAATATTTTGTTTGGCAGTTCATTGGCGGCTGGCATTTCTACAAGCAAGCTTACAAGGCGTTAAAACACGGCACGTCTAATATGGACGTCCTGATCTCCATGACAACAACCATCAGGTAATCGCGCTTAGTATAATCCTATTCCTCCTAATATTATAAATGTGAAAGTTTGTGAAGATGGATGGATGCTTGGATGGATGGATGGATGGATGGATGGATGATTGGATAGATGGATGGATGGATGCTTGGATGGATAGATAGATGGATGGATGTATATTCGTTACTCTTTCACGCAAAAACTACTTAACGGATTTTTATGAATATTTACAGCATTATTATTTGTACATCAGAATAACATATAGGCTTTCATTTATAACGATATTTTGGGAAATTCCCAAAGTTTTGTGAAAAATCTATTCCCGTAGTATCAGCGCTGCAGCTTGATTTTCAACCGATTTCAAAAAGGAGGAGGTTCTCAATTCGTCTGTATGTTTTTTTTTGTATCTTTGTTACACGATATCTCCGCCAATAGTGGACCGATTATAATGATCGTTTTTTGTTTGGTAGGTCATACTTCAGAGGTGGTCCCGTTCAAATTTTATCGAAATCGCTTAAGCAGTTTTGAAAATATCAACAAAAATCTAAAAAAAAATTACATCGATGATATTATCGTTTACTCCGAAACATCGCTGTCTTATTGGAGCAGTGCGTGTATTCGGCTAACAAATACTTCTAAACAAAACTTTCCACTAAAAATCACAAAATAAAATTACTTTTAACGAAAAAGTTAAATAGAACCACACTTCTAACTGCTACTGAGAATTTGACAATAACACTTTTCTCGACCTGGGAATCGAACCCAATCTGAAATACAACCTTGCATATTCTTCTAATATGTATGTGGTTGCATTATTAAATAAATAATTCGCGTTATTATTCATTAGTCTAGTGGGCCATAGCGCGACTACTTCGCTAGAGGTCTTGGGTTCGATTCCCAGGTCGAGCAAAGCTTGGAGTTTAAATTTGTGCCCGGTGAATGGCAATAGGCTCACCCCCTATGTTTGTAGAACTGTGGTTGTACAATAAGTATCTGCCAAACCCTTCGGGGAATATAGTCGTGATACCATAATACCATCACGCCTGTATATAGTTCCTATGTAATAGGGGGCAATCCTATTGCAATAATTACAAATCCAGACTCCGAACTGCTACTGAGAATTGCACAATAACACTGCTCGACCTGGGAATCGAACCCAGAACCTCTAGCCCAATCTGTAATATACCCTTGCATATTGTACTAATAGGTATGACTGTCTCATTGGCCCTAAGCGCGACTGCTACGCTAGAGGTCCTGGGTCCGATCCCCAGGTCGATCAAAGTGTTATTAGGTTTTTCTATGAAATTCCCAGTAGCAGCTCGGAGTCTGGATTTGTGCCCGGTTAATGGCAATAGGCTCGCCCCCATTACATAGAACCTAAACATACCGGCGAAATGTGGGTGTACTTACATTAGTACACCTCTACTTAACCCTTCGGGGAATACAGGCGGGATGGTATGTATATGTATGTATTTAATAAATAAAATATATTCATGCTGCAAATATTCGTGTTGGATTCGTCAGTAAATTTCCCTCTTTTTATATTAGGGATTAAATTATTATTATAATTAATTGAATCATTATCCTTGGCACCGATGATGTCATTATCAATTTATGCGCATCAATAACTGTAATTATAATTATATTAATTTTAGTACCAAATATGGTTAGTGGCCCGACGTAGCTTGATTTGGTCATGCAAACATGATAACAATATTTATAGTGAACTAGCTTTCCGCCCTCGGCTTCGCCCGCGTGGTTTCTCGGCTTTTCTATACTAAAATATGTATGTATTATACATATAAACCTTCCTCTTGAATCACTCTATCTATTAAAAAGAACCGCATCAAAATCCGTTGCGTAGTTTCAAAGATTTAAGCATACAAAGGGACATAGGGACAGAGAAAGCGACTTTGTTTTATACTATGTTAAGATTCGTCATACACAATTTAATTATATTCATTATCATTTCGTCGATGTTTAGACTGGTTTTAACATTACACACACCGTTCTGTATTCCCCAAAGGGTTAAGCAGAGGTGTACTAATGTACACCATCACTTCGCCGGTAAGTTTAGGACCCATGTAATAGGGGGCGAGCCTATTGCCATAAACCGGGCACAAATCCAGACTCCGAGCTGATACTGAGAATTTCATAGAAAAACCCAACAACACTTTGCTCAACCTGGTAATCGAACCCAGGAGCTCTAGCGTAGCAGTCGCGCTTAGGACCACTAGACTAATGAGGCAGTTTTTTAATCTATTGGTTTTGTTAACAGTTACGTCTACTCGTTAGCTGTTGTGATCGCAGCGATGGTAATGCAACAAGATACAAGTCCGGTGACGTTCTTCGACACACCTCCGATGCTGCTCGTCTTCGTGTCGCTGGGACGATGGCTTGAACATATAGCCAAGGTAGGCCAAGTGGTGATAATAAATCATCATCATCATCCCATTACATTGTCCCACTGCTGGGCACGGGTCTCCTCTCAGTACGAGAGGGATAAGCTAGTTCACCACGCTAGCCTACTGCGCGTTTGCAGACTTCACACGACGTCAAGAAAATCTCTCAGGCATGCAGGTTTCCTCACGATGTTTTCCTTCACCGTTAAAGCGCGATAATAAATAAAACTAAATAATGACTAAAGATATTTCGAGTTAAGTTTTAAACGAGAATTTAAATATATTATAATCTTTTTTTTTTCAGGGTAAAACATCAGAAGCTCTTTCAAAACTGTTGTCTCTGAAGCCTACGGAAGCTGTTCTGGTGACCCTGGACGACAACGGCCAGCAGGTCAGCGAGAAGAGCATCCCAGTAGACTTGGTCGAGCGAGGAGATGTGCTCAAGGTAAGATAGTATTTTTTTTTTGGGATAACTCTGCAAACGAGCAGGCGAGCTACCTGATGGTAAGTAGTCATCGCCGCCCATAGACATCTGCAAAACCAAAGGAGTAACCGGTGCTGGGAAGTAAGGGAGTAACTAGGAATTTCATAAAAAAAAACCAATAACACTGATCGACCTTGAGATCGAACCTAGGACCTCTAGCGTAGCAGTCGCGCTTAGGACCACTAGACCAATGCCATTGAGGAATTGTATTTTTTTATGAGATTACTCGGCAAACGAGCAGGCCCAACTCCTTACTCAGTCCCCATCCTTCTTCACCTCCCTGTTCCTTAAATAGGCTCGGCAACGCATCTGCAACTTCTTTGGTATTGAAGATGTCCATGGGCGGCGATGACTACTTACCACCAGGTAGCTCGCCTGCTCGTCTTTTCATATACATACAGTAGTGTAACCTGTTCTTTGTCTCCAGGTGGTTCCAGGAGCTAAGATCCCAGTTGACGGCAAGGTGATGTTCGGTCAGAGTACGTGTGATGAGTCTCTCATCACTGGAGAGTCTATGCCTGTTCCGAAGACCAAGGGTAAGGAGTATGGAGACAGTGTTTTGATATGCAACTATATAAGGGGCTGTCCATTAATCACGTGAGGCTCGAAAGGGGGGGACGGGTCCATAAAAAATCACGAAATATCACGAGGTGGGAGGGGGGGTGTAGTAATATATCACGTGTATTTATTTTTTCGGCATACGCACCGCAAATTAAAAAAAAAATAGATTTTGTAGGTACAAAAAAATACACGTGATATAGGGGGTGGGGGGTGGGGGCAATCTTAAACCTCACCATGTATCAAGGGGGAGGGGGGGTTAAAAAATAAAGTAGCCAATGTCCTTCTCCAGGCTACATACATACATATTGTCACGCCTGTCTCCCATGGGGGTAGGCAGAGACTAGATTTCCACTTGCTACGATCCTGGCACACTACTTTCCAGGCTACAGACTATCCATATCAAATTTCATCACTACAATATGCTCCTGTAAACTATGTCGTGATATATTTCTTAAACTATTCGTCTAAATTACTTAGTGTAAAAGACAAAGTTGGTCTTCATTAAATACTGAATGCATTAAAAGTATCAGTTTTCATAAAATTTTGCTAAATATTCTAAAATGAGCATTGTAAAAAAAGTATCAAATTTAAATGTAATTTATGGCTTATAATTTGTGATAATATTGGCTTCCACATAAAAGATAGATATATGCTATCGCTGACTTTTATTTAGAACTGTTTTTGGCAAACAATCCCACGATACATTATCTTCATTTAACTTCAACGGTTTAGGCAGCGCACGCCAAAATAGCTCTCAGAGGGTAGGATTTTTTCCGATTTACTTGATACTTATCGTAAAATTATGGCCAAAATTACACAAAATCTTTATAGATTGTAGCCTATGTGTTATTCTGATGTATAAGCTATATTACTGTAAAGTTTCATCAAAATCCGTTCAGTAGTTTTTGCGTGAAAGAGTAACAAACATCCATCCATCCATCCATCCATCCTCACAAACTTTCACATTTATAATATTATTAGTAAGTATTAGTATATTAGTATATTAGTATTAGTATAGTAGGATAGGATAGTAGGATTTATAATATTAGTAGGATTTGTGGACATTTTTAAATAACATAACCTAACAAGTTGCCTGGAAGAAATCGCAGATTGCGATAAGGCCACCCATTGTATGTCATCAATTACAAAAACTTTGTCAAAAACCAATCTATTATACATGGTGTACAGTCGCCAGCAGGTCAAGGTATACAAAACTGTCAAATTTCTCCGAATGATTTTAAATCTTAAATTGTTGAAGATAAAGTTCAAAATCAACTGAGAAAATTTGTCATTTTGTGGTAACTTGATGTTGCTGGCGACTATACAATAAAGCATAAATAAATAAAATTAATACCATCACGCCTGTATCCCCGAAGGGTTAGGCAGAGGTGTACTAATGTACACCCACATTTCACCGGTATGTGTAGATCCCATGTAATAGGGGGTCAGCCTATTGCCATTCACCGGTCATATATCCAAACTTTGAGCTGCTACTGATAATGTCATAGAAAAACCCAATAACATTTTACTCGACCTGGGAATTGAACCCAAGACCTCAAGCATCGTTGGCATACGACATCGTACTTGCTGTAAAGCAAGTCATGTCGATCCTGGGTTCAATTCCCAGGTTGAGCAAAGTGTTATTGGGTTTTTCTATGACATTATCAGTAGCAGCTCAAAGTTTGGATATATGCCCGGTGAATGGCAATAGGCTCGCCCCCTATTACATGGGACCTAAACATACCGACGAACTGTGGGTGTACATTAAGTACACCTCTGCCTAACCCTTCGGGGATACAGGCGTGATGGTATGTTATGTTATCTATACTTTCATATTATAAAGCTGAAGAGTTTGTTTGTTTGTTTGCTTGAACACGCTAATCTCAGGAACGACGGGTCCGATTTGAAAATTATTTCAGTGTTAGATAGCCCATTTATCGAGGAAGGCTATAGGCTATACCTATATCATCACGCTAAGACCAATAGGAGCGGAGCATAAAAAAAAAATTTTGCTAAAACGGTAAAAAATTAAATGCAGAAAAGCCGAGAAACCACGCGAGCGAAGCCGTGGGCAGAAAGCTAGTGTAGAATAACTTTGTAATCTTAGTATGGAAAATGTCTAAAAAAATATATTGTCCTTAGACTCGGTGGTGATAGGCGGCAGCATCAACCAGCATGGTGCTCTGGTGGTGTCGGCGACCCACACGGGCGAGGCCAGCACCCTCGCACAGATCGTGAGGCTCGTGGAAGATGCTCAGGCCAGCAAGGCCCCCGTCCAGAGGCTCGCTGACACCATCGCTGGGTAAGTCTGGAGTCTCTCTGACTGCTTCAGTAGTCTATACTTTGCCCATTATGTGAACCGTTTTTTGACAGATGCCTTAGAGCGTATCTGTTCCAGATTACGTAAAAGTTAACTTTGAAATGGGTAACAAAATAAATATATTATCTACTTTATGTTATTCAATTATCTTAATTATGATTTCTTGCAGGCATTATAATACCATAAATGTAACGGATTCTACCGTAAATAGTGATGCACTTGAATGTAATTGCTGAAATCATTTTGAACAATGAAAATGGCATCCACTCTAATATCAATAAAATATAAATTAGACAATATTTTTGAAAAGAAATGGATGGAAAATGAATATTATACAAAAATTAATACAATCAGATGAATATTATACATATTTATTTAATATTGGTCATCGTTCCACCATTTTCGATTCGACAACCAAACAATCGATAAATCAATACTAGACAGTAATAAAAGTGTCGATAATCGGATCGATAATCGCATTATTAAGTTCCTGCAATCACTAGTTCCATCTGTCAAAAAGTAGTTTACCTGGTGGACAAGGTATAGTGGTCCCAACCGCGACTGCTACGCTAGAGGTCCTGGGTTCGATTCTCAGGTCGAGCAAAGTGTTATTGAGTTTTTCTGAGTTGGGTTCAGTTTGGGGTCTGAATTTGTGCCCGGAAAGGAAAATACACCCACATTTCGCCGGCATGTCAAGGTCGAATTATTATGCGCGGAAGAGATAAATCTCCTCCGCGCATGGGATAATAATATTGCTTAAGAAGTTATCTGTATTGTAATCATCATCAAACCATTACATTGTCCCACTGCTGGGCACGGGTCTCCTCCCAGAACGAGAGGGATTAGGCTATAGTCCACCACGCTAGCACCGCTACGGCCGTATTGTATTATTCATCTATTGTTCCAGGTACTTCGTGCCACTAGTGGTGTTTCTATCAGTTCTGACTCTCATCTGCTGGATTATAAGCGGAGCCCTCAACATCGACAGGATAAAGATGATCACGCCTGTGAGTATTAATTACGAGTTTTAAGGTGGATAGTCCCGCTGATGGCGCTACTTTTTTTTTCGCAAATTGTCACCATTCGAAAGCTAGATTATCACCAGAGATCGAAATAGGTAGAGTATATTTATCAAAAATTCAACAAACATGATTTTTTATAGTGGATAATCATCATCAACCCATTACATTGTCCCACTGCTGGGCACGGGTCTCCTCTCAGTACGAGAGGGATTAGGCTATAGTCCGCCACGCTAGCCTACTGCGGGTTGGCAGACTTCACACGCCGTCAAGAAAATCTCTAAGGCATGCAGGTTTCCTCACGATGTTTTCCTTCGCCCTTTAAGCGCGGGATAATTAATTATTAACACGCACATAACTTCGAAAAGTCAGTGGTGCGTGCCTTGGATTTGAACTCGAGACCTTTGACTTGTCAGTCCAATGGTCACATCAGTGATATGACCATTGTACTGACAAGTCAGCCAGTGATAGCCCAGTGATATGATATCACTAGGCTATCACTGCACTCTAGGCTATCACTGCATAGTGGATAATACGTCCTCTAAAATCCCGGAATATTTATAATGACTTTTCAATCCCGGGAATCAAAAGTAACGAATTATTCATTGGACTTAAGGTTACAAATTTATTAATTTGAAAAATCATCACATACATTACCCACCCATTGACCACATTGAACCTTATTGCAAGTAACCTTTTTTTCATAAATAAATTACGACATCACATAACAAAACACTTGAATTTAACATAATACCGTAGTACGGAACCCTAAACACTGTTAAATGATCCTTCAAATTAATAATTCCTATCTGTAAATAAAGTCCAATAAATAATAATTATTTTAGAGGGGGTATTATCCACTCTATGTTACTTCCTTCATCGAAGTTTAGGTAAATATACAGTACCTATTTCAATCTCCGATTATAACATAACTTATTTTTATTATATTATAGCATTAAATAATGCGAAATATTCACAAAGATATAAATTTTCTAGTGAAAGAAAAATTCTGCCTCAGGCAGGGTTTGAACCTGCGTCCCTCTGGTTAAGTACACCAGACGCTTTACCAACTAAGCTACCGAGACCACTGCCTGTGATGTCGAATTTCTCTTCCACATTTTACGTCTTCAGGTGACGCCAGCAACATCTATTGAAGACATTACTGTCTTTTTTTTTTTATGGTATAACTCGGCAAACGAGCAGGCGAGCTACCTGATGGTAAGTAGTCATCGCCGCCCATAGACATCTGCAATACCAAAGGAGTTGCAGATGCGTTGCCGAGCCTATTTAGGGAAAGGGAGGGGAAGGAGAAAAGGAGAAGGAAGGGGATTGGGGGAGGAATTGGGCCTCCGGCCCTCTCGCTCACCGAACGAAGCGCAGTAACGAAACGCTACTACTCGGACGTCGGTCTTCTGCGAGAGTGTGGTACTTCCCCGGTCAAGCCGGCCCATTCATGCTGCGAACAGCGTGGCCCTACCACAACAATAACTAGTAGTAGTCTTTTAACAATTTTTTTATCCTTCTTCTTCTTTGGGTGCCTCTCCACTACTGGAGGTCGGCAGTCATCCTTTTAATTTTTTCTTTGTTCAGAGCCAGTCTGAACAGATCTTCCACTTTCCTTATCCCAGTCCACTGTCGGATGTTGCAGAGCCAGGATAATTTCCTTCTTCCAACACTTCTTTTGCCCGGAACTTTTCCCATCATTATTGTCTGCAGCAGTTGGTAACGCTCATGTCTTAAAACATGTCCAAGGTACGCAACTTTTCTCTGTTTGATGGTGCGTACAAGTTCGGGCTTCTCTCGTCTCATTTGTTTGAGGACTTGTTTTTTTTATCCATTTCAAATTAAATATTCATAGCTAAGCATAACGTATGTCTGGTCAGCTTGTAAAAAATGAAACTCCATCCAGGAAATATACCTGAACGCTGGTTACGCGGATTGGGAGCTGATCATCCAGACAGCGTTCCACTTCGCCCTGTCAGTCCTGGCTATAGCGTGCCCGTGCGCACTGGGGCTGGCCACGCCCACGGCCGTCATGGTGGCCACCGGCGTGGGCGCCAAGCTGGGGCTGCTCATCAAGGGCGCGGAGCCGCTGGAGAACGCCCATAAGGTCAGTGGAAATAATAAACAGCGGCGGTAGCCTAATGGCTAAGGCGTTGGACTTGCAATCATGTGGTTGCCAGTTCGAAACTCACCCATTGCACTACCGTCGTGAACCCACTCGTAATACAAGCGTTTAGCTTTGTACAAGGAGTTAACAAGATTACTAGTAATGTGCGACCCACATTGCTAGTAAGCTTTTTTTTTAAAAAAAAATATTATTGAAATTAATCTTATTCTATTAATACTATCCTACTTCCTTCCTTCTAATATTATAAATGTGAAAGTTTGTGAGAATGCATGGATGGATGTATGGATGTTTGTTTGTTACTCTTTCACGCAAAAACGACTGAACGGATTCTGATGAAATTTTACAGTATTATTGTTTATACATCAGAACAATAATAGGCTTTAATTTATAACGATATTTTAGGTAATTCCCACAGGATTGGGAAAAATCTATCCACGCAGACAAAAGCTAGTCTTTTATAATGGCACAAAGGCCTCTGAAGCCACGCCAAAAGTATTTAAATAAAAATATATGTCGTCGGTAGCCTAATGGCTGATCGTTGGGCTTGCGATCATGTGGCTGTCGGTTCGAAACCCTACCATTGCATTACCGACGTAAAACCATTCGTAACCCTGCGTTTCCACTGATAACAAAACATATTGCAAACATCTATCTAATTCTCAAACAGTGAGAGTGAGTGGGATAAATAGCTGTTTGGTACATGTTTTTCATGCTTCTGAGATTTCATTAATTTTTAAATATATTATTATTATGATAAATGATATTTATTTCTGTAAATAGATCTTTTAAAGACAATTTCACAAGTCGTTTTTTTACATATTTTTTTTTAACTAGATGTCGCCGACATTTCCTATCTGACGACCTCTGAGAAGAAATGTCGAAACAAAATCAGAGAATCATGTTCTCTTTTAAAGTCCAGACAATAGTTATATTACATATGCGAGTTTAACAATGTAGGGTATTGAATGTATGTTGTGTGTGGTCAGGTGAAGACGGTGATCTTCGACAAGACGGGCACGATCACGCGTGGGTCTGCGGCGGTGGCCCGCCTGTCGCTGGTGGCCCCGCGCGCGCTGGGCCCGGTGCTGGCCTGCCTGCTCACCGCTGAACTCAACTCGGAGCATCCCGTCGCTTCCGGTAAGCACCCACTACACTCATCGCCTCTTTGCTTCAAAACTTGTTATCTTGAAAAACACTATTTTTAACCCCCAACGCAAAAACGACGGACTGTTAAACGTTTGACGTGTCTGCATGTGTGTGTGTGTCTGTCTGTCTGTGGCATCGTAGCTCCTGAACGGATGAACCTATTTTGATTATTTATTTTGTTTGGAATGTGAATTTGTCGGGAGTGTTCTTTGCTATGTTTGATGAAAATCGAGGGTGATTTAAATTTATAATTTTACAGTACAATTTTACATTTTTTATTATATCTTAATTTAAAGTAAACTATATAGTCAAATAACTAAGCTTTCTGAAATTATAAGAAAGTTTTTATAATATCTTATTAAATCGCTTTTTTTTATTATATTTTAGCATTAAATAATGCGAAAAATGTTCACAAAGATATGAATTTTCTAATGAACGAAAAATTTTTGTGAAAGAAAAATTCGATCTCAGGCAGGTTTTGAACCTGCATCTCTCTGGTTAAGGTTAAGTACTGTAAGTAAGTCACTCCCTGTGATGTCGAATTTCTCTTCCACATTTTACGTCTACGGCGCCATCGAGAAAATCTCTCAGGCATGCAGGTTTCCTCACGATGTTTTCCTTCACCGTTTTAAGCGTGTGATAATTAATTATCAGTGCAGTGATAGCCTAGTGCAGTGATAGCCTAGTGATATGACCATTGGACTGCCAAGTCAAAGGTCTCGAGTTCGAATCCAAGGCTCGCACCTCTGACTTTTCGAAGTTATGTGCGTATTAATTAATTAATTAATTATCACGCGCTTAAACGGTGAAGGAAAACATCGTGAGGACACCTGCATGCCTGAGAGATTTTCTTGAGGGCGTGTGAAGTCTGCCAACCCGCAGTAGGCTAGCGTGGCGGACTATAGCCTAATCCCTCTCGTACTGAGAGGAGACCCGTGCCCAGCAGTGGGACAATGTAAAGGGTTGATGATGATGATGATGATGATGATGACATGACTTCGAAAATTCAGAGGTGCGTGCCTTGGATTCGAACTCGAAACACCCTAACTTTAATTATTTGAAAAGTAAGAAAAAAATAAAAAATGATTAAACTCACATGGCGACGAGCTCAATAGTTGATCCTAATTTATCAATTTACCTAATTTGCGCGGGTGGGTATGCCGTACGAAGTGGCTAAAGGTGCCAGGCGGCACATTCAAGTGATTAATCTTGGTGTTTCTTGAGCCGATTTTCGTAACAAAATTGGGTGTCCAACTTGAATAATTTTTAAAATGTTTTGGGACAAAAATATAACATAGGCTAAAAATCATTGCAATCGATTCTGTTACTGATTCTGAACAAACTACTTTCGGCTTTCGGGTCAACAATAACTAACGTTGTATAACAATATACAGGGTGGAATGACATCGACGCACAAACGCTTACCATGAATTCAGTTTATGATTCTGGACCTGATTTGTATTTTTTCGTCAGTTATTTTAAAAAAGGCAGCTATTTTGACCGTGTAGGTACCTATTGCACATTTGTAGGAAAAAACTTGTCTTTTGTATAACCGACGAAAAATATCAACGCAACGGGGTCCAGAATTATGAACTGAAATCATGATAAGCGTTTGTGCGTCGATGTCCCTTCCACCCTGTATAACAAACATAGAACAAAAAAAACATACAAACGAATTGAAAACCTACTTTTCGAAGTCGATTGAGAATAATGTTGTCCCTCCAGCCATAGTGCGGTGGTGCAGTGCAGCGCTGGGCGGCGGGTCTGGGCTGACGTGCGTGAGCTTCGTGGCCGCGCCGGGCTGCGGGCTGCGGGCCCGGCTCCGGCCGCGCCCGGGGCCAGCGCCCCTCAACATCATCAACTTCAACAACCAGACCAGGTAAGGGGCTGTCCATTAATCACGTGAGGCTTGAAAGGGGGGGGGTCCATAAAAATCACGAAATATTACGAGGGGGAGGGGGGGGTGTAGTAATATATCACGTGTATTTATTTTTTCGGCAAACGCGCCGCAATTTTTAAACAAATTAATATTTTTGTAAGTACTAAAAATACACGTGATATAGGGGCGGGGGGGGGGGGGGGGTCAGTCTTAAACCTCACCATGTATCACCAAGGGGGAGGGGGGGCTAAAAAATGCCAAAAACAACATCACGATATTAATGGACGGCCCCCTAACTACAACATATGCAACAAGACAGGGTGGAAGAGACGTCGACGCACATCCGCTTACCACGAATTCAGTACATGATTCTGGACCAACTTGAGTTGATATTTTTCGTCGGTTATGTTTTAAAAAATCAGCTGTTCCATACAGTTTGATCGTGTAGGTATTGTACTTTTGTATGAAAAATCTGATATTTTTTTTCATAACCGACAAAAATATCCATGCAAGGGTGTCCATTTAAAAAAACCGTTAATTTTGTATATGTACCTTGTATACATCCATATGCATTTAGTTAAAAGGTTCCAATTTTATTTATTTCTAGCTCAGATCATATTTGATCTGAGCTAAATCTGATTGGAAATTGAAAAAGTTGGTTGGAATTGGAAAAGTTAAGATGGTACTTTGCGAACAAAGAAGAGAGGCCGGCTAAAACTACGCCTTGCCGTTTACAAACACAATTTTACACTATATAATAATACCGAAACTACGCCTTATCTTGTCAGTCGAGCTTTTGATAGCTTGATAGCTCGACTGACAAGATAAGGCGTAGTTTCATCTTAACTTTTTATGCGATCTGAAGGATTTAGCGCCCAAAGAAAGACTATCTACGTTAAGATACAAGTTTATCATTATGAAGTAAATGTTATCGTGAACAGGACAGGCAGCACGTACATAGTGGAGGGGGTCCCGGTGGAGGTGGTGTCTCCGGAGGGGGACGCAGCGCTGAGCTCTGCGCAGGCGGCGGCGAGGCTGCACTCGCTCATACCTTCAGACACGCCCGCTGCCGGAGAGGTTTACTATATTTTTAATTTTTATTTATTTTGTTTGTTAGGGACACAGTTACATGCCAAGCTTATCTAAAGATTCCTAAATTAACACAATACTTACAATGTATTTCACATTGTCCAGTTACAATGTTACAATATTAGCTATTCAAATGTACAGACATCCAGTTACAATGTTCAGACATTATTTAGTTACAATGTACAGACATTATCTGGTAAAATGTATAGACATTATCTATTTAAATGTACAGACATCCAGTTACAATGTTCAGACATCATCCAGTTACAATGTACAGATATTATCTAGTAAAATATGTATCTATTTAAATTTTGTCCAGTTAAATATACAGATTGATGATTGATTGTCTAGTTACAATGTACAGACATTATCCAGTCACATGTACAGACATCATCTTGTCCTATGTACAGACATTATCTAGTTACAATGTACAGACATCATTTGGTCCAATGTAAAGACATTATCCAGCTACGTTTCACTGTAACAGTATGGTTTGTTGTCGGTCAGGAGGTGGAGCAGGTGGTGTTGATCGGGAACCGCGAGTGGATGGCGCGCAATGGAGTGGCCGTGCCGCGCCGCCTGCACGACGCGCTGCAGCACGACGAGGACCTGGGCAGGACTGCCGTACTGGCCGCCGTCAACGGTGACATACCCTTATTATTTTAAATGTACAGACATATATGATGGTTTGGACAGGTTGAGAGAATGACTGAAAGGCGATTAACGAATGTCAGTGAAGCCGCCGGGAGGGGACGCTCTAGAAAGACATACCACGACCTTGTTGGTGAGATCCTTCAGAAAGGTCAGGTGCGTAGTACCCGCAACCGCCGCATGTGTATGACAAGATGTATGAATGTGGACGAAGCAAAAGAAGTATGCAAGTTATTTAGTATGTATTTAGTCGGCACGAGTCCGATATGCCCTGCTTATTTTGGTGGCAGGACCCATGAGGATTTTTCGTGCTATTTAAAATAATACATACATACACTCGCGCCTTTTACCCACAGGGGTAGGCAGAAACTATGGACTGCCACTTGCTACGACTCTTGCATATCTCTTTCGCTTCTTCCACATTCATACATCTTTTCATACACACGCGCCGGTTGCGAGTACTACGCACCTGACCTTTTTGGAGAATCTCGTCGGTAAGATCGGTGTACGTCTTTGGTTCCATAAAGTCAGATCACTTTGTAGCACTGATCAAATTGTTCCTTCACAGATCAACTCGTCTGCACGATAGGCGTGGCAGATGAAGTGAAGCCAGAAGCTCACCTAGCGGTCTACTGCCTGAAGAAGATGGGCTTACAAGTGTGCCTGCTCACCGGAGACAATAGGAAGACGGCTGTAGCTATAGCTAGACAGGTGAGAATATTCATGATCATCACATCTCGTTCTGAAGTTATGATGTGACAAATGGAAATAGGATTTACTTACTTCAATTCAGCTTTTAGGCGGTGTATCAACATGAAACATGCACCGGTTTTTAAGTTAGACCTCCAACAATATTACTGTGAAAATTCCAACCAAATTCGTGCAGTGATTTTTGTGTGATTCCATATCACCCCGAGGCCGGTCATGGTCAATGGTGTATCTCTATCTCTCGAAGTTGTTCAGGAATATACGTACCTCAGCCAGATAATCTGTGAACGAATAAAGACATCTGTGAACGTCTGTCGAGATACAAAAAGAACTTGAACGATTTGATCGAATAATTTCTAGTTTTTAATCGGTATTTCTCATTTTGTATCCTTTTAGTACATTCAATTTTGTTAATATATTTTCATATTCTAAGCACCTTAATTTAAAAAAAAATTCTACTATTATTATTTTAGTTTTAATATTTTAATTGAGTTGTGTAATATCCTTGTGCAAGCTGTAAGTGAGGGAGTACACTTATTACATACCATTGTTTTCTCTTAGCCTTAAGTTCATTCCGTGTATATCTTTCGTTGGAGATCCTAAATAAATAAATAATGGAATTAGGTAGAAACAACTTCGAGAGGGAAGCCGATAGAAGAATTATATTGCTGTATATATTTAATCTGTTACTATACATTTATTATATAATATATGTATTTTTATTTTTATATTAGTTTATGTGTTTGCTTGTGTATATAAGTACTTATTAATATTTTATTTTACACAATGGTGTCTACATTTCTGGTTTTTAATTCTCCTGTCGCAGGTCTGCTGGAAGAGATTTCTTAAGAAATAAGCTGTACCTTTGTACTTTATAGTCCTATGTTTTTATTTACTTTTGTTTTTTCTGTTGTGTACATAAATATATAAATAAATAAATAAGAATACAGCTGGGATGGGCAGGATTTGGTAAACTTCGGCAAGTCTTCTCATCGCTCATTCCACAGTGCCTTAAGACGAAAGTCTTCGAAGCGTGCGTCCTAGTTATGACCTACGGAGCTGAAACGTGGACACTCACGACGAGACTGGTTCATAAAATTAAAGTCGCACAGCGAGCTATGGAGAGAGCTATGCTCGGAGTCTCTCCGAAGGATAAAACCGTAACGAAGTCATCCGTCAGAGAACCAATAAAATGGAAATTTTAGGTCCCATGTAAAAGGGGGCGAGCCTATTGCCATTAACAGGGCACAAATCCAGACTGCTACCTACTAAGAGTTTAATAGAAAAACCCAATAACACTTTGCTTGATCTAGGTATCGACCCCAGGACCTCTATCGTAGCAGTCGCGCTTAGGACCACTAGACTAATGAGACAGTAAAATGATGAATACCTGACTTTGTAAATTGTTGGCCAATTTTAATTAAACTAAGTACTTTAGTTTTAATAACCCCCGACACTATAGACCGCCATCGGCTACGACTCTTCCATCCATACATCTTTTCATACACACGCGCCGGTTGCGAGTACTAGGTAGTAGGTACGCACCTGACCTTTTTGACCTTTTTAATTTATTTACGTAACATACCATCACGCGTGTATCCCCCGAAGGGTTAAGCAAAGGTGTACCAATGTGCACACTTCGCCGGTATGTTGTCTATTGCCATTAACCGGGCACAAATTCACACGCCGAGCTACTGAGAATATCATAAAAAAAAAACCAATAACACTGCTCTAGCTAGGGATCGAACATGAATGAGGCAGTCAACAGTTACCAAATAATACATTTACACAACAGGTTGGCATCAACAAAGTCTACGCAGAAGTGCTGCCGTCCCACAAGGTGGCCAAGATACAGAAGTTACAAGAAGAAGGACAGAAGGTGGCTATGGTGGGCGATGGTGTGAACGACTCGCCGGCGCTGGCCCAGGCCGACGTGGGCATCGCCATCGCCAGCGGAACTGACGTGGCCGTGGAGGCCGCTGACTTGGTCCTCATGAGGGTACGTGTATATTGTGTTTTATGTTTTTTTGTTTTTTTGACACATTGGCTTTTGCTCCAAGTGTCGTGTGTCATTTTGTGCGAGAATAAAAACTTTTTCTTTCTTTCTTTCTTCTATATGTATATATAGGATCTTTAGGCCAATAATGAAACAAAGATATGATTTTTTTGTGAAACAAAAATACGATCTTACCCAGGAGTCGAATCTCCGTCCTTTGTTTTTTTTATGCTATCTCGCAATGTGGGTCTCACATTACTAGTATTCTTGTTAACCCCTCGTGATAAGCTAAATGCTTGTGTTACGACTGGGTTCACGTCGGTAGTGCAATGGGTGGGTTTCGAACTGGCGACCACATGATTGTAAATCCGATGTCTTAGCTATTAGGCTACCGCCGCTTCAATCATTAAGTATACCTCTGCCTAACCCTTCGAGGAATAGAGCGTACTTATATCCTTAAACGGTGGAGGAAAATATCGTGAGAAGATCAGTATATATTTGTTTCAACAAACGCTGATTATGTGATCATATATAAAAATGATTTCCAACAAAATCTTAAGATTTTTTTAATACGAAATTATAAATAGATAATTTTCGCATTAGTAATATCAGTCGATTTTTATATATTTTTTTAACCAAATGGCGTCGACGTTTCCTATCTGACGACCTCTGAGAAGAAATGTCGAAACAAACTCAGTGAATCATGGTCTCTTTTAAAGTCCAGACAATAGTTATATCATAGATATGCGAGTTTTACAATGTAGGGCAAAATCTGAACAGTCCTTTTGAAGAAAGAGCCATAGCAGCTTTGATTTGACCCACGGAAGAGATAAATAAGATTGGAATGGCCCTAGCTGCTATTTTGTACTAGGACCAGTGTCGCCGCTTTACTCCCACTATTTCAATTCTCAAACATACGCAACATTATCTTTACAAGCTATTCGCACACAATCAAATCACACACACATAAATCTGTGGGCAGCAATTTGTTCACACACTAGCACCAAGCACCTGTAGGCATAAGACACACACACGCAACAAGCATACGCTAGTGCTTGAAAAGCCGATATTTTTTATCGATAAATTCTGTCTGTAATGTATTTTTATATAGAATGGGTAAAAGGGAAACATAAAAATCAAGAACTATTTTTATTTAATATTAATTAATTTAAAAGAAACTATGTCCTTGGAACAAAACGTATAATCATTAAGCAATTGGGGGAAACCTAACATAACATAACAGAATTATAACATAACATTATTAAGTTATTTTAGTGAAAGGAAAATTCGACCGCGGGCAGGATTCGGTCCTAGAGTCTGGTGTACTTAACCAGAAGACGCAGGTTCGAATCCTGCCCGCGGTCGTATTTTTCCTTCACTAAAATAACTTAATAATCTTTGCATGGAAAATGCCTAAAAAATACAAAAAGATACATAACATTATTATAAATAATATATCGAATAGAATCAAATATTAAAACATATATAAAATAGTAGGTATAGTATTTGACTAGACTATATTGTATCTATTCAGTATTAAAATCTAAGTAAAATCAAATGGTCTACATATCGCTTCATCTTCATTCATTCAATGATTCATATAATATAAAATACATCTAACTGAAAACATACTCTCATCAATTAAATATAATGTACCTATACTTAATATTTCAAAAATAATCTTTGTCTAACGTAAATATAGTTGAGAATTCTATCGATGCTTTTATTTAACTACACGGTCACCTCGATATCGATAGATGTACGCCGTGCATCACTCACGGCCAACCCCGGTAAACGACGAACAACGGCCATGGTTGAAGTGTAGAGAACGCAATGCATGCAGTACATTTATTTATTTATTTATTTAATTAATTACAACGGTCTTTTAACCAATTAAAGTAACTCATATATATATGAACTGTAGGAAATTAACAAAAAAGGCTAACAACACTTTCATAAATTCCTCTCACAGTACTTCTGACATACCAATAAAATCTTCGACCATCCATCCGCAAACAAATCATCTGTTGGATTAGAATCCAAGAGATCATTAAGCGCATTGCAAGCGGACTACGACATCGCGTTGATTAAGCGCGAACACATCGGGCAATGCATTTTATTTGTAACTTGTTGCAATAATATGATTGTTGTTTGGAATTTCATATTGATCAGTATATTTTTATGTTTTTACCAATTATTCTGTAAATAAATGCTATTTTTGACTTACAGACGGAAAGATAATCCTCCTCGCTATATACTGGAGGTCTGACAATTTGTCTATCACGTAAGAATAACACAACAAGGCATTTTAAAGCGGAGCTGTGTTCTCTGAAGTAGTCCTAAGCACACTAAACGCGGCGAATGTATGATTCGGGCGAGTTATGATTGTCTAATCTAAACTGTGGCGCGCCTGCCCCGCCCACATGGCCATTCCAATCTTATTTATCTCTTCCGTGATTTGACCTGTCCTAACAGACGGCACACATACATCAGTCATCGTGTAGCTCAACCATTTTATAGGGATACTATAGATAACACAGTTATTTGTTGTCCAACAGAACGATCTCCTAGACGTGGTGGCGTGTCTCGAGCTGTCTCGTACCACTGTACGTCGAGTGAGGCTCAACTTCCTGTTCGCGAGCGTCTACAACTTGCTGGGCATACCGCTGGCTAGTGGCGCCTTCGCCATGTACGGCCTGCAGCTGCAGGTAAGAAGACAACATACTGGGCAACTTTGTTCACCGTTGGGCTACTTTGCCCAGCGTTGGGCAACTTATTTCAAAGTTGTGCAACTTTGTTCACCATTGGGCCACTATGTCCAGCGTTAGGCAAATTATATCAAAGCTGGGCAACTTTCAAGCGCTGGGAAACTTTGTCCAATATTGGGCAACTTTGACCACCTTCAGTATTGGGCAACTTTGTCAAACACTGTGAAGCTTTTTCCAGCGCTGGGCAACTTTTCCCAGCAGTGGGCAACGTCGTCCAGCCCTGGGCAACTTTGTCTAGCCTTGCGCAACTTTTTGCAGCACTGGGCAACTTTGTCCAGATCTGAGAAACTTTGTCCAGTCCTGGGCAACTTTGTCCCAGCATATGCCAACTTTTTCCAGCGCTTGGAAACTTCGCTGGACAACTTTGCCTAGCGTTGGGAAAGGTTTCCAGTACCAAAGATGGTCTCAAAGTCTTAATGTATGTATTATCACCCCACAGCCATGGATGGCATCAGCAGCGATGGCGATGAGCTCGGTATCAGTCGTGTGTTCCAGTCTATTGCTCAAAACGTAAGTACCTAATTCCAAGACTAAATATCTAGATATTTTCCTATTCAAATTCATAGAGTTTATCTACATACATACCATCACGCCTGTATTACCCGAAGGGTTAGGCAGAGGTGTACTAATGTACACCCGCGCTTCGCCGGTATGTAGGTCCCATGTAATAGAGGGCGAACCTATTGCCATTAACCGGGCACAAATCCAGATTCCGAGCTGCTACTGAGAATTTCATAGAAAAACTCAATAACACTGCTCAACCTGGGAATCGAACCCAGGACCTCTAGCGTGGTAGTCGCGCTTAGGACTATACAAAACTGTCTTAATATTCTGTAACGCATTATATGTATCGCTATTAGTTTTTCAAATAAAGAAAAATAAATTACCTAAAGATGTGTAAAATTTTCTTCACAGTTTTAAGAAACGAACGCTAGAACAACTTCGTACGACGGAGTATCTTCAATCCATTCACTTGGAGGAGCTAGACTCTGTTTCTGTTCACCGCGGCCTCGACGAGCGGATAGACCCCAGCGAGAGGGGGGCTTCGCCGCTAGCTAAGTAAGTAAATATACATACACTCACGCCTTTTTCCACAGGGGTAGGCAGAAACAGACCGCCACTTGCTACGACTCTTGCATGTAGACATGGGTAAATCACCAAAAATTCGTGAGCTGTAGATCAGATCGCGGCTCACTTGTGTGATCTGGATCTGCGATGCGGCTCACAGATCAGATCAATTTGCGCTGTCCGATTGTAGCGAGTCGCTGAGAGAGACAGAGCCAACACGATGTTGATGTTATTCAACAGATTAAACAGATCAAAAGATCTCTTTGATCTGTTGAACGTGCCCGCTCGCTCAGATCAGACAGATCTGTCAGATAATTTTTGAGCTGCGATCTGCTGATTTTGCCTATGAGCTACAGATCAACAGATCACCTCAAGTGATCTGAATCTTTGAGCCGGCTCAGATCTGAGTTACACACCATTACTTACATGACTTTGTAAGTACCTAAACATTTTCGTAAATATCCCTCCATTGATGTACACAAGACTGCTCATCAAGCTATACAAAACCAGTTTAGACTGACCTACCATTGAAAAAGTTTTCCGCACAATTCAAGGTCAGCTTATACTGGTTACTGGTACGTGTCTCGCTAGCATGTCTATATGCCCGCATGAGTGTGTAGTCACGATCGGGGAAGTACTACCCTCCCACAGAATATCGACGTCTAGTACCAGTATGCATACTGTTGCGTTTCGTACGGTATGTGTGGAGCGCCGGAGGCCCAATACTTCCTCAGTCCCCTTCCTTCTCCTTTTCTGCTTCCTCTCTCGTTTCCTTAAATAGGCTCGGCAACGCATCTGCAACTCATTTAGTATTGCAGATGTCTATAGGCGGCGATGACTACCATCAGATAGCTCGCCTGCTCCTTTGCCAATTTGTCCCATTAAAAAAAACGCCTTTGAAAAACAATGAGTTTCTATTATCTACTTATATACTCGACAGATTTAACCTAATAGATATTTCTCATCAAATCATCGAGGGTTTTACTGGCCTTATAAACTCTATTTTCTATCTCTATCTAACTCTATCTATGTCTTTCTCTAACAGCAAGAGCCGCGACTCGTGGAAATCAGCTCTGTTGAAAGTTGAAGTATAAGTATGTACTATGTGTTATTGTGTTTGTGTTGTGTGTTGAAGGTGAACATGTGTGTTTGACTGACGGATATTGTTTTTTTGTGCCAAAATCTTTTTTTTTGTGACTCACGGATTACACATAGGGCACTGTCATATCATCTGAATATCGCACCTCCAACTCAGATCAAATAAAAAGTTGAGATGGAACTTTGCGAACAAAGAAGTGAGGCTGGTTAAAACTACGCCTTGCCGTGTACAACACACAAATACACGCGTACATAAATTGCTCATTTTTGTTTCTCCTGAACATTTTAACTTTTTGAGTTGTTACAATAATTTATTTTATTGAAGGTGCGATATGTTTAATTCACTGATGCATGTAGTTGCCTCATGAGGGCAAAACAATAGATCTACAATATGGCGCTTGAGTTTCTTGCCGGATTCTTCTCCATAGGATCAACTTTTTGGAACCGTGCAACTAGAGTCAATAACGTTTCATAAACGCTTGTAAAAGCTTATATACAGAGTGGAAGGGACCCCCCCGATTTGAAATTCTTCGTCGGTTATTTAAAAAAAAAAGGCTGTGACACGATCGGACAGACATGACGAATCTATAAGGGTTCCGTTTTTTGCCATTTGGCTACGGAACCCTAAAAAAGCGGCTGTTCCATGCATTTGGACCGTGTAAGGATTGCACTTTTGTTATAATAACCATAAAAATATCTACGCAACGCGGTCCAGAATCATGTACTGAATTCATGGTAAGCGTTTGTGCGACCATGTCCCTTCCACCCTGTATACTAATGTCATCAAAAAGGTAGAGTTTGTGAGGTTGTAGGGGGGTAATCTCTAGATCTACGTTTTGAAAATTCTTTCACCAATAGAAAGCTACATTATTCCTGAGTGACATAGGCTAGTGATATATTATCCCGTATAATGGAAAGAAACGTATAGTCCACTCGGGCGAAGCTAGTTTGAAATAAAAACATTAAAGCTTGAATTGAACTTTCTGGTGGTGGCAAAATATTTTGGTGGAAGTTCCTGTTTTTCTTTTTATTTGAGATTTTTGTGTTTTTGGGATTTTTGCAACCAACTACAGAGTGATTTTATTATTTTGGTCCAACTTCTCAGCTTTGGTTAGCATCCAATGATAATCGTACTGAAACATTAAATTACAAAGTTGTGAATCTAATTTTTGTGTGAAATTTTATATTTTTTTACAAATACATGTCCGAATTTGTGTGTTAATCATTCCTTTTTTCTTTATTTATTTCTAGTTAATATAGACCGCCACTTACGATGACTCATGCATACCTCTTTCGTTTCTTCCACATTCATACATCTTGTCATACACACACGGCATCCTTCTAGGGCGACCCTTCCAAACGCTGCCGCTGACATTCGCCTTATAAATCCCATTTGTTAATCGTCTTTCATATCATGTATTATTATTTCATATTTGAAGCGTCGGTAGCGTAATGGCTAGGGCGTCGGACTTGCGATCATATGGTTGCCGGTTCGAACCCCACCCATTGCACTACCAACGTGAACCCAGTCGTAACACAAGCATTTAGCTTAGCACGAGGGGTTAACAAGAATACTAGTAATGTGTGACCCACATTGCTAGTAAGCTTTATTAAAAAGAAAATACAAAGTTGTGAATCTAATTTTTGTGTGAAATTTTATATTTTTTGTGTGTCATGTCCCTTTTTGTGTGTTATTTCTAGAAACTATAGACCGCCACTTACGATGACTCCTGCATACCTCTTTCACTTCTTCCACATTCATACATCTTGTCATACACACACGGCATCCTTCTGGGGCGACCTCTCCCGAGGCTGCCGCTGACATTACCTTAAAAATTCCATTTTTTAATAGTCTTTCATATCAAAAATAGTTTTAAGTATCCCTTCTCTCTCCCACAGACTATTCCACCGCAACAAGCCAGCTGAAGGATGTCTCCTTCAAGAGGATGATGATCTGATGACTGTCTCCTTCATCCCCAAGCGGCGCCAGGAGGCGAGCATCAACGGATGATGTTCCTCCAGCAGTGATCTTGAAGATATTGGACAAAATGTCCCATAGACTGATGTCTGAGGGTTTTGACACTAGATGGCGCTACTGACATGTAAGTTTTTAATGTCAAAAAGTAGAAATTGGGAAGTATTGATGTTGTATTATTTTATTTTGAAATGTATAGCAAATGTGTCTTATAAATCAAAAACAATTTGATCTAGGTTAGAGGTGGTTTGATATTTTGGGCATAAAAAATAAATGTCAGATGGGTTTATGCCCAAACCCATCTGACTTATTTAGGCACTATAGTTTTGATTTGTCTAAATAAAAGTATCACCTGTCGATATTCGGTTTTGTATATATTATATAACTTTTTTTACATCGGGAAAGAAATAAGGCGTGGTTGATAAATCTAGAAGAAGCCAATGGCATACAATATAGTATGTTATGAATTTATTGTTAAAAAGTATTTAACCATAAATTTGAGCAATATTACTTAATACTAATTTTTGAATTACTACATCTTAACAGGAGTGTTTTTGGGGGCTCAACACCCCTGCAGATACAACCCCCCCCCCCCCTATCTCAAATGCCAATTCAACAAACCCTTATCAAACCATAGTTACGTATGGCTTTTCCCGCAAGGGATCCCAGTCGTCTCGTGGGATAATAAATAGTATATATCAATATAAAATAGCGAAGCTTCCTAATATGAATGAATTATGAAAATCGGCACAGTAGTTTCAGAGTGTATCGAATCTAAATAAACAAACAAATCTTTGTTATTTGATGATAACGATTTTCTTTAAATAGGTAATTCTTGTTTATCTCCACTTATGGCAAAGGCTTCTTCTTTCATTTACTTAACTATTTTTTTTTTAAATCCTACTAAAAAAATACCAGCACATCAAGTTACCACAAAATGTCAAATAGATAATTTGAACTTAATCGTTAACGTTTTAAGGTTTAAAATCATTTGGAGAAATTTGACAGTCTTCTATAACCTGATATGCTGGCGATTGTACCATAATTTATTAATTACAATATAAGTAGTGCCATCTAGTGACACAATTAGTTTTCATAGACAATTGTAAAAATGGTTGAATGCAGTGACGTGCAGTGTTACAGTGAAACTATGAGTTAAGACTGATGTGTGTACATACTAAATAGACGAGTGTTGCAGGCATTGTGAGGGGCCGGGAGTTTTGTGAAATGTCTGGATTTTTGGGGTGTTGTATGTTTTTTCTTGTGTGTTCTATTTAGTAAACGGTCTATAGCATGACTTTTTCTCCTAGGTAAAGGCAGAAAAGTAATAGAAACGGTACTTATTTTAAGGTAATTTTTTTTTTCTTCAAAAAAGACCTGATGATTGTTATCTAAAAAAAACCAAGATTAAACAGTATTGGGTAATTTATTTATAGATTTTCACAAAAATAATATTCAACCTTATTTTTTTTTAACTTAAAAACGATTTTTTTTATAACACAAGGTCGTATGTACATTGTTTACTAAACAAGACATAAAAACAAGAATTTAAACATGTTTGTGTATTACAATACTAAACTTAGTGTTAAGTTATTTTCTAGTAGTCTGTAATATATTGTATTAAACCATATAAGAATTATGCAATATTTTTAAACAGTTATATACTGTTTAAATGCGCTATGCAAAATATAGAGTTATATACCTATCATATTATTACTACATTGCTTCCAAAATAACATGAATTCTTGAAATTGAAATTTATTCCAAATGTTTGAATACAAGGGAAATTGACTGCCTCATAACATTAGTCTAGTGGTCACGCGGTTGATACATTTTTCGTCCTTGGGTGTGTGATATCGAGTTTTTCTATAAAATTCTCAATTTCAAATTTGTTTTCGGAAATGGCAATACGCTCGCTCCTAATAAATAGGACCTTAAACCACATCGCTGACCTATTTGGTGTACCGCAGCATACCTCTAAGATTCAAGTGGACTTATGGTGTTATATGACTTTTATAAATATATCTGGAAATTTCACAAAAACTCTCAATTCATAGCTGCAATGGAACTTAGCCTTTAGAAGCTAACAAGGCTTTAAAAATAACAAAATGTATCGCTTTGCATCTTACATATCATCTATTGATAATTTATACGTTTTTGAAACTGTCTCATTAATCTAGTGCTCCTGATTGCAAGGTCTTGGATTCGATTCCCAAGTCGAGCAGTGTTATTGGATTATTCTTAGTAGCAGCTTGTATATGTGTGTTTGGATATGTGCCCGGTAAATGGCGATAGGCTCGCCCCCATTACATGGGACCTAAACATACCGGCGAAATGTGAGTGTACATTAAGTACACCTCTTCTTACTCCTTCGGGTAATACAGGCGTGATGGTATGTTATGTTAAAACTCGTTCCCAGTGAATTGAAATACATAATTGATTTGAAAAATTGGCTTCTGTTTCTATGAAAATGTCCATCAATTTTATCGGTTGATTGAAGTTGTACGCAAGTTCACATAGTTTAAATACCTTACCTTTAAATATTTATAAACTAGCTTTCTTCCAACGGCTTCGCCCGCGTGTTTTCTCAACTTTTCTGTACGATAATATGTATGTATTATACATATAAACCTTCCTCTTGAATCACTCTATCTACTAAAACCAACCGCATCAAAATCCGTTGCGTAGTTTTAAAGATCTAAGCATACATAGCGACAGACAGACAGCGGAAGCAACTTTGTTTTATACTATGTAGTGATACCCGCTGTCCTGCCCTAAATACAGAAGACATTTGGAGTCGTAAATGACCAGTATTTGTGAGATAGCGAAAATTATTAGGTACGGAAATATTCGTAAGGGGCCGTCCATTAATCACGTGATGTTTTTTGGCATTTTTTAACCCCCCTCCCCCTTGGTGATGCATGGTGCGGTTTAAGACTAACTATATCACGTGAATTTTTTAGTACCTACAAAAATCATATATTTTTTTTAAATTTGCGGCGCGTATGCCGAAATAATACATACACGTGATATATTACTACAACCCCCCTTCTTTCGAGCCTCACGTGATTAATGGACAGACCCTAACAACTGTCATCGCAGTAACACTTTTTTATATAACTGTACTTGCGCAGTAGCAGTTCACAATCTTTGTCGGGAAATGTAAATAACTTACCAAAGTTCTAGGTCGCCTAAAAATACATTTTAAACGCCAAAATCTATATACTTCCCCTTTAACTCAGATCAAATAAAAAGTTAAGATGGAACTTTGCGAACAAAGAAGTGAGGTCGACTAAAACTACGCCTTGCCGTTTACAAACACAATTATAGGAACCGATTGTACCGAAACTACGCCTTATCTTTTAAGTCGAGCTATCGAAAGCTCGTCTGTTTCCGACTAGTTTCGGTATACGTGTGTGCGTACAATTGTGTTTGTAAACAGCAAGGCGTAGTTTTAGCCGGCCTCACTTATTTGTTCGCGAAGTTCCATCTTAACTTTTAATTTGATCTGAGCCCTTTAATAAAATTAATATTAAAATATTTTTACTATATAATTCCATTGTTATATTATGTAATAGTTACCAATTTTGTACAAACATGTAACTATCGTTTATTTTTATATTGACCAATATTTTGTTAGCAAAGTTTGAGTGCGCTTGCCGCGGTCAGTTTTTGGATGCATGACCATTCTTAACAAAATATTGCGCGATATTACAATTAAACTAAAATAATTTGTATCTGAAAATGTACCGCATTAATATCGGATCAGCCGTTCTCGAATTGTAAGCTGACAGACGTACAAATAGTGTAATAAATATATGGAAAGCTTATCTATACAGGGTATCGATTTGATTCTACTCGTCATACTGAACCTCCTCTATTGAACCCATTACTGATACGTGAAAATTAACGATTTTTCATACATGCCGAAATGTGGTCTGTTTACCTTTGTATTGGAAGATGTATTTATTTTTCACGAATAAGGTATAGGTTTAATAGGAAAAGTTGTTGAGTATGACAGGTAGGATCACCCCTTTAACGGGTGCAGTTGACTATATTTACACCCTGTATTATGTGAATAGGCTCCCTATTACTTAGGACCTTATACCGGCGAATTGTGGGTGGAGAGTCGCCAGGACATCAGGTTATATACAAAACTGATAAATTTCTCCATATCATTTTAAACCTTAAAATTTTGGTGATTAAGTTCAAAATCAACTGAGGAAATTTAAAATTTTGTGTTAACTTGATATACACCGTAAATAAGTACACTTATGCCTAAGCTTTTGGGTAATACATTCGCGATGGTATGTTAAATACATATAAATAAAATCACTTATATTTAGCATTCCATATATTTATTACATATTCAATTATAAAGAAACGAGAACTAGAAAGCAATTTATAAACATTTTTTTTAAGTATTATTTTTTATTAATATCTTAGCAAATCATTGACAAGTGACGTCACTTATATTCGCATTATTGGTGGTACTAATCACCAATGTTGGTGATTAAACCGTCAATCCCAGTCCGAAATCAGTAACTGCCAATGATTAAGTTGACAACTTTGACAGCTGTCAACTTAATGTCAAGTGACATTTCATTAGATAAAGTTAGTTCAATTTACTAATTATTGTATTCAATTCCGTTTTGTGCGATGCGAAGACTTAATTATAACTGCGCTGATATACAGATCTGCCAGGTTAAGCTACACCTGCCGCGGTAAATTTTTGGATGGGTGTTCCATTCTTTAAAAACCGTGCCTCGGAGAGCTCGTAAAGCCGTCGGTCCCGGTTGTCATACGAACACCTATGACAATCGTTAGTGGCAGTCAGAAGCACAAAAAGCCTGACAACCAGTTTATCCTTCGAATATCGGGGTTGACCAGAAATTGTGTTGCGGAGGTCTGATGGCAGTCGCTTCGCGTAAAATAGTAATATTGAGGCTTTAATCATTACTGTAATATATGTTTACATGAATTATTACTCCTCTGCTTAACGCTTCGGCGAATACAGGCGTGATATAATATTATAGGTATCTCCATAGAGACTTTCTTTGTCCAGCTATGGGCAATAAACAGAATGGGAAAACACATTTATTAAATGCAGCACATTTAAAACATTGACTTGTAAACAGTTTACAGAAAATGTAATTTTATATCTTTAAATCTATATTGGTATTAATACATAAAACATCTAATTACAAATTATGTAATGTTAGTGTCATATAATTAGAAAGAATGGGATATAATTATATTCAGTTTTTTTTTTACTATGGGATCCTAAACAGAATTAAATAAGGTTCGTATTTAAACGAGCAAATAAAATAAAAAGTCAAAGCAAAGGCGGCAAAAAAAACGAATACTAATGACTATTGAAATACTAAGTGGGTGAATACAAATATTAAAAACGGTGACGATTTTTTTTTATAACAAACCATGAACACAATTTAGTCCTGGCGATCACACAATGTGTGGTCACAGTTCTAACGTAACCTAACCGCTATCTGTATTTAGAAATTTGCTGCTCATTCAGTAATTTTGTCGCTCAATCAGTATTTTTATGTAAAGTTTATTATATCCCATATAATATCAATGAAAACAGATTTAAACTCGAGTTTATTTTAACTATATTTCGTGACAATGTGGAGAATGTTTAGATATACATGTATATGTTATGTTTATACAATTATCATTTTAATCGCGTATCGTTTATAAAACCTTATTGTAGTTTTTAATAACAATATCTATTTTTGTAACAAAATATAAAGAATTATTTTTTAACACTGTGTTTTATTACTGTGTCCCGCTCCTAAGGTTCGTAGCGTGATGTTAAATAGTGTATAATTTTCCTCAAGAATTGAGCTATGAAATGCAAAAAAAAATATTCAAATCTGACTAGTATAGTAGTTGTGTCTCGCTGGCTTGTCTACGTGCCAGCATGAAATTAAATAATTTATTTGAACACACATTCCAAGACGGCACCAAATAGGTTCATTTCAGCAACATACCAGAAAGGATATATGCAGTGCCTGGCGCTGGTTATCAACTGGACCAATGTCGGCACGACCGGGAAAGTACTACCCTCCCACAGAATATCGACGTCAAATAGCAGTATGTATACTTTTGCATTTCGTGCGGTGAATGTAGAGCGCCGGAGACCCAATCCTTCCCCCAGTCTCCTTCCTTCTCCTTTTTCTTAAAAAGGCTCGGCAGCGCATCTGCAGCTCCTTTGGTTTTGGATATGTCCATGGGCGGCGATGACTACTTACCATTAGGTAGCTGGCGGCATTGTTTGCCGAGTTATTTAAAAAAAAAGTTTAATGTAGTTCAATAAAAATAAGAGATCATCACTTGGTTTCTGATTATATTCTATTCGCGGGCAAATACTAGCTATTAAAATAAACTTGTTTTGAATAATTGCATTAAATTTCAATTATAAGACGCCTGTATTTCATCTATAATTCTCTGATTAACAGTTCTAAATTTCCTCCCAAACACTTCCAAATCCTGGCTCGTTTCCCTGGAGAGTATGCCCAGCAGCAGAACAAACTGAACCAAAGTTAAATCAAACTTATTCTCCCTCACCCTATCATAAGAACGTTCAAACAGACGGCTTGTGATCGTTACCTCGTCAATAATACCACATTCTTTGAACCATTTCTCGACAACTTCGTATTTTGCGCCGTCTGTCTTACTCGCTCCGTACAAGGTCATGTAAATTTCTTCTAAATCCATTTCCTATATCACAAAGCCACTTTATATAACCGTAGGTTTTACTCGAATCACAATGGACTTACTGAGACGAAAAGTAACCTATATCCTTTCTTAAGATGCAATCTGTCTTCTCACCGAATTTTTTGTAAATCTGTTCAGCAGTTTAGAAGTAGTGTGACAATTATACAGATAGTTACTTTAGTACTTTTTGAGACAAAAAGTAACTTATGTCCTTTCTTACGATGTAATATGTCTCTGTCGAATTTTATTGAGATCTGTCTAGCGATTCAAGAGTAAAGGGTAACAAATAAACAGATGGTTATGTTCTACGTCATGGATAATTCAGTGGTTGAATTTGATATACCAATTGGCCGGTTATATCTCGGAGAACTGGCAAACGCAGGAGCAAACGAGTTCTATAGTGTAGACCGCGTCTAGGCAAGCGTAGTGTAGGGCGCCTCCGGCCAGGTGGAGTGACGACTTGCGGAAGGCAGCTGGCAGTGACTGGATGAGGAAAGCCGAAGATCGGGCTCTGTGGCGTTCACTAGGAGAGGCCTACGTCCAGCAGTAGACGAATAAAGGCTGATGATGAACTCTGGGATATGTAATACTTATCACAAGTTGGTATGTTATTGCTTCATATTTTGGTTTATTTGTGATTCAATTTTGTATTAGTTTTTGCTATTGTAAAAGAATCTAGTAAGCAACGATTGTCACGCTAACTGACCTTGGATTTGTACCATACCATCACACCTGTATTCCCCGAAGGGTTCGGCAGAGGTGTACTAATGTACATCCAAATTTCGCCGGCATGTTTAGGTCCCATATAATAGAGGTAGAGGTCCCTATTGCCATTAACCGGACACAAATCCAACAATTGACTGCCTTATTAGTCTAGTGGTCCAAATCGCGACCGCTACGCTAGAGGTCCTAAGTTCGATTCCCAGGTAGAGCAAAGTGCTATTGGGTTTTTCTATGAAATTCTTAGTAGCAGCTCGGAGTCTGGATTTGTAATTACTGAAAGAAGAAGGCAGAATCTGTAACGAGGTTATCCGACAGAGAGCCAAAGTTGCCGACATAGCGTACCGGATTAGCAAGCTGAAGTGGCAATAGGCTGGCCATATCTGTAGAAGAACCGACAACCGTTGGGGTAGACGTGTTCTAGAGTGGAGACCGCGACTCGGCAAACGTAGTTTAAGCGGCGGTAGCCTACTGGCTAGGGCATCAGACTTGCGATCCTGAGATTGCCGGTTCGCAACCCACCCATTGCACTACCGACGTGAACCCGGTTACGACCGGGGAAGTACTACCCTCCCAAAGAATATTGACGTCAAGTAGCAGTATGCATACTGTTGCGTTTCGTATGGTGAGTGTGGAGAGTGCCGGAGGCCCAATTTCTCCCTCGGTCCCCTTCCTTCTCTTTTTCTCCTTCCCCTCCCGTTTCTTCAAATAAGCTCAGCAACGAATCTGAAACCCCTTTGGTTTTGCAGTTGTCCATGGGCAGCGATGACTACTTACCATCTGGTAGCACGCCTGCTCGATTGCCGAGTTATCCGATAAAAGAAAACCCACTCGTAATACAAGCATTTAGCTTAGTGCGAGGGGTTAACACGAATACTAATAACCCACAATACAAACAAAAAACAGGAGAACATTAACGGCAAGATGGAGTGATGATTTGCGAAAGGTTGCTGGGAGAAGACTATTGAAGAGGGGAAGGAAGGGGACTGATGTAGGAATTGGGCCTCCGGCGCTCCAAATAGAAGTAGGTACCGTGGGGAACGTAGCAGAGCGCCGGGTAGAATATAAATAAAATATGATTTAAACCATTAACTGTGGTTTATTTAAAGTATTAAGAGGGCGAAGCCCCAAGAAAAACCATATGTCGTCGTCTTCTGACTGACGTCTCTAACAGTTCCACCTTTGAACTTGATGATTGTTTATATCATATGTTAAAGCCAACCTTATTGTTATATCAAAGACGTGCGATATTCCGTTCACCACAGTACTATGCCTAATGCTGGTTTTCAGCTGCGACCTGCATATTAATACTAAGTTGTGTCACGAATTCACTAAGAAGGAAATATCGTAAACTTTCACTCTACCTTATCTTAATAATCTGTATTATTCTGTCTTAATGACATTCAGCTGACATCACCTAGAAATCCAAATCACACTATGAATTCAATGACTTTATGATTTGTTTGTAAAACGCAATGGAAGGTATCTTTAATCAGTTACAAGGCAACAGAAATAATACGATGGAAAACCTCATTAAATGGATGAAAGAAGGTAACAGCACAAAGCATACTACATTTACTTTGTATAGGATAGTATTTATTATTCACGAATTTCTATTTTTATGTAAGTAGGTATAAAAACAGTTAATAAATCTATCTTTCGGAACGGCTAACGCGCACCGTTATTTCGAACGAACCGTTCCACTTATCATACCTAAAGGTTATCTCTGTTTTTTTAATGGTTAACATACGGACTGCTTCATTAGCCTAGTAGTCTCAAGCGCGACTGCTCCGCTAGAGGTCTTTCGTTCGATTCCCAGGTCGAAGATAGTGTTATTGAGTTTTTCTATGAAATTCTCAAGTTCGAAGTCTGGATGTGGCCGGTTAATTGCAATTAGGCTCGCCTCCTATTAGGTACATGGGACCTAAAAATACTAGCAAAATGAGGGTGTACAGTCAACAAAAGTGTTAGGTGTACAAGCAACTCACTATATGTGTTTTGACACGCTTATACGCTTTGATGTACAGTTTGTTCGAAATAAGTAAGCCGATCGAAAGTAGTCTGCAAGTCGCTGCGCAACAGTCATTTTTACGACAAAATCAGTAGCGCGCATGCGTGGTAATGGCGCGAGGGGCGGGGTCCAGCGCCTCTTCGCTGTTTCACTCAATCCTTAGTATTTGATGTATAATTCTGTCTCGCTCCCGCAGTGCAAGTACACAGTCAGTGCCAAAAGTGCTACGCGTTGCTTTTATTTTGACGTTATTGTTGTTTAGTTCTTGGATATTGTTTTTGTTATTGCTCATTGCTAATGTATTATTGTGGTTTGTACTTGTTTCTTTTTACTGAAAAATGCCTAAACGCAACACTGTTTTGCAAATCTGTAGACTATTTAAAATTTAAAAGACAATTTAATATTTTTTTGAAAATTCAAGTATGGATTTTATCAATGAAGCAATCCAGCAATATTACACGTAATGTTAGCAAATTATTTATCTTATTTTCGAAATTATTGGAATACGTTTCCGAACGCTAACACTTTATTACGCGACTGTAACTGCGCGGCCCCAGAAAACGGCTAACTTTCGATCGGCTTACTTATTTCGAACAAACTGTATAATTATTTATAACAAAATCTATATCAAGACGGATGTTCGGTGGCTGCCCGCATACCTGACTCTTTTTAACCGACTTCAAAAAGGAGGAGGTTCTCAATTCGTCTGTATGTTTTTTTTTTTTTGTATGCTTGTTACGCGATATCTCCGCCAGTTGTGGACCGATTTTAATGATTGTTTTATATTAACCTATTTTAATGAATGACGAAGTTTTGATGAAATATCAACAAAAATCTAAAAATTGTTTACATCGATGATATTATCGTTTACTCTGAAACATCGCTGTCTTATTGGAGCAGTGCGTTTAGTTGGCTAACGAGCACTTCTAAACAAAACTTTCCACTAAAAATTACAAAATAAAATTACTTTTAACAAAAAAGATAAACCGCCTTCAAAAAATAATAAAATAATTTTGTCTAAAACAGTTTGGGAAGTCGGTGGCGAAAATAAAAAGACCCACTCAAATAGAAGTCACCGACTTCCCAAACTGTTTTAGACAAAATTATCTTCATATATTATAATTTATCTCTACTTTTTTAATGGTTAACATTTTGATTTTGACCGTTCGATCTTCAGCAAATCTGATTGACAAGGCAAAGGCGGAAGCAGAGCAACGAGTTCGTCAGTTATTCCAAGAGCACGTTCCTAACCCTAAGAACGTTGCCTTGGAGGGGTTCCAGAGCATCGTGCAAAAGTTAGCGGCGGAACAAAACCTGCCTCTAGAAGCGTTCGCCTCGAAGCTTTTGACTCAAGGGCCTGCACTCCTGAAAATGGCCGGTAAGACCGGTTTCAATAACGTCCTAAAAGGATTTATTTAATGATATTTGGCCCTATTTTTAATTAGACATCCAGCAATACTTATAGCAATATTACCTACCTAGTAGCTTTCCGCCCGCAGCTTCGTCGGGAAATTGCAAATTATCGTTACATATCTTTCCGTCCGTTTCTTTGCTCGGGTAGACCAAAAAATTTACCCAACTTTATTATTTACCGACATATTTATAAACGCAGCTTATATCTCTAACTCGTATAACATTTATTTACATTAAAGATTTCTGAAAGTTTTGAGTATTTCCCATGATCTACGCAAATGTCTTGCTGATCTGGTATCGTTGTGCGTCGGGTCGTTAAGCTCACTATAAAATGGTTGAACTACGCGATGACTGATGTATGCGTGCCGTCAGTTAGGACAGGTCAACTCAAAGCTCCCCCCCATTGGGGTTCTCGCCTTGTCGCGGCGGGGGGGCTTAGTAGCCGTGGAGTGGGCCCACGGCGAAGCGAAGTGGAACCCCGAGGCGGGTGCTGCTCCTGCGGGCTTTGCCCAGGAAGCCCGCAGTCGAGCGGCCACTGTAGGTTGCGGTGTCGTATGGGAGGCACCGCAACTGAGGCGGGCCGCGGTGTTGCATTGGCGACGCTGCGGCTGAAGGTTTGCGGGGCCGCGGCGGGAGAGGAGTGCCGGTATCACGGTGCGCCGCTCTCCCTGCCTTCCGCGGCCTCGGCGGGGCCGCAGCCGCAGGACTGCGGACACGGTGGGGCCGCAGGGGGAGAGGAGTGTCGGTATTACGATGCGCCGTTCTCCCTACCCTCTGCGGCCGAGGTCCGGGGTGGCGGATGCGGGGAAGTCCGCCAACCCCCGTCCCATGTTGGGACAGGACCCGAGGTGGCGGCGCGTAGTGTTCCACGCGCGCCCCTCTAGGACGTAGGGGGAGTTTTGACTCCCCACTACACGGCGGGGCCCGCAGAGGTGGGCCGTCACCAGTCGGGGGCCGCGGACGTATTTATAGTTCCCGTAGCCCCCGACGCAGGTGCGAGAGGGAACACCGTGTGGTTTTAGTCGGTAGGTCACCCACTCTGGGTGGAGTCCGACACGCCCCGTCGCCTCCCCGGGCGGCGGATGTCCATGAGGATTTTCCACACGCACAAAAAAAAAAAAAAAAAAACAAAAAAAAAAAAAAAAAAGGTCAACTCAAAGCTGTTTGCAGTTTCCGCGACCCGCTCAGCGGATCGGTGGAAGAAGGGGAGGGAGAACGTCTACGTCTCTTTCCCCTTACGCGTAGGGGGCTGCATAGGCGGCCCGCCACTGCCGGGTCTGCGGAGGAATGTCACAACGCTCCCGTATTCCCGGCACTAAAGTGGTGACGCGAAACGCCAAGGTTGGTTTTAGTCGGTAGATCGCTCTTTTCAGAGCGGAGTGCGACACACCCCATCGCTCTCCCCGGGGCGGTGGATAGTGCATAAAGCATTTCCAACCCCGACAAAAAAAAAGGTCAACTCAAAGCTGCTGGCTCTTTCTTCAAAAGGCCTGTTCAGATTTTGCCCTACATTGAACTCGCATATAATATAGCTATTGTCTGGACTTTAAAAGAGACCATAACTCTTTGAGTTTGTTTTGACGTTTCTTCTCAGAGGTCGTCAGATAGGAAACGTCAGCGCCATCTAGTTAAAAAAAATATGTAACAAAACGACTTGTAAAAGTGTCTTAAAAGATCTAAGTATTTACAGAAATAAATATCATTTCATTTCATATCTTTATATATATATATTCGTATTTTTTTTGGTACGTTTATGTGACCTATACATTGTCATAATATTCCTATACTAGCTTTCCGCCCGCAGCTTCGCCCGGGTGGACTTTTGCTTGTGCTTTTCCAAGGTCTAGTCTATTTTTGTACCAAATTTCGTCAAAATCCAAACGGACTTTTATCCCCTATTTCATCCCCACACAGTTTGAAATTTCAAAAACCCCATACCAAATATTTATTTATTTCTTATCAAGTGCCTAAACACAAAGTTTCAGCGTTTATCTTCAACAATGACAAACTCCCATACAATTTTTCATCCCTTATTACAACCCCTTTTTTTACAACAAAAGGTACCTTATATCCTTTCCCAAGGTCTAATCTATTTTTGTACCAAATTTAGGTTCCGAGGTTGGACTTCAAAGCGTGACTTTGTTTGGACTTCCATATGAACTTTCATCCCCTATTTCATCCCCACACAGGTCGAAATTTCAAAAACGTTAGAACAAATATTTATTTATTTCTTATCAAGTTCCTTAATATAAAGTTAATGGTTTTATCTTGAAAAATGACGAACTCCCATACAAACTTTCACCCCCTATTTCAACCCCTTCAAAACTATTTTTTGCAATAAAAGGTAGCAAGGAAGCAATTTCATCGAAATCGGTTGAGTGGTTTAGGCGTGAAAGCGTAACAGACAGACAGACAGAGTTACTTTCACATTTAAAATATTAGCGGGGATTTGTTTAATACATAATTTTATTATGGAACTTAATGCTAGTATTATTATATTGTTTTGTTCTTATAGCTTATCCTTCGTATGAATGAACTTGTCGACACTGCGGCTGAAATAAACCTATCCTTTCTTTCTTTCTCAATACAACTGTGTAAAACCTCATCCAATTTCTTGTAGTAGTTTTTGCGTTATACACGTGTACAATCGCACAGACGGACCAAAATTTTTAAAAATATGTTTTGGCTTCTGGTGCTTACATGATACCTAAACATACCGGCGAACTGTGGGTGTACCTACCCTTCGGGGAATACAGGCGTGATGGTATGTTAATATTATGTTAAATAACTAGATGGAGCGCGGATAATACCGTGGCACATAACTAGTTCTAAAATAAATCATCTTACTTACAGAAGAACATCAATTAGAAGAAGGAGGGTCTGACCCTCTTGATGCCCCCTCTCCAGACAATGCAGGTCACTCCAAGGAAGTAGAGGCTTACACCGCGGAAGGGACACCGCATGCGGATGAGGGGCATACCTCCGAGAACGAACCTCCTCAACCAGAGGAGGAGCAAACTCATGAAGACTCGGATCACGTCAACCCAGCTTCAAACATCAGCATCGCCACAGCTCTCTCTCACGTGTCTGAACATTCCTACTCTTCAAACGGCACAAAGTCTTCTGACGGCGGCCCAGAATGCGTATCAACAACACCACCAATAGTTTAAGTGGGCCTTTAAAGTTGTCTATGATGACAAACGGTATTAATAGAAATAGTGTCTCGCTGGCATGTCTACATGTCAGCATGAATGGGTCGGCTCGACCGGGGAAGTACTACCCTCCCACAGAATATCGACGTCGTGGCAGCATACCTACATAGTTTTTTTTTTTTAAATAAAAAGCTTACGAGCAATGTGGGTCACACATTACTAGTATTCTTATTAACCCCTCGTGCTAAGCTGTTAGTAGTAGTAGTGCCTGCTGGCATGTCTACATGTCAGCATGAATGTGTCCGCACGACCGAGGAAGTACTACCCTCCCACAGAATATCGACGTCAAGTAGCAGTATGTATACTGTTGCGTTTCGTACGGTGAGTGTGGAGCGCCGGAAGCCCAATTTCTCCCTCAGTCCATTTCCTTCTCCTTTTCTCCTTCCCCTCCCGTTTCCTTAAATAGGCTCAGCAACGCATATGCAACTCCTTTAGTTTTGCAGATGTCCATGGGCGGCGATGACTACTTACCATCAGGTAGCTCGCCTGCTCGTTGCCGAGTTATACCATAAAAAAATAATAAAAAAAGAAGCTAAATGCTGGGTCCACGTCGGTAGTGTAATGGGTGGGGTTCGAACCGACAACCACATGATCGCAAGTCCGACGCCCTAGCCATTAGGCTACCGCCGCTTTACGTTTCGTTTCATACGGTGAGTGTGGGGCGCCGGAGGCCCATTCCCTCAGTCCTCTTTCTTCTCCTTCTCTCCTTTCCCTCCCTTTTCCTTAAATAGGCTCAGAGGGGCAGAAGAAAAGGAGAAGGAAGGGGACTATATTGGGCCTCCGGCGCTCCACACTCACCGTACGAAACGCAACAGTAAGTATGCATACTGCTACTTGACGTCGATATTCTGTTGGAGGGAAGAAGCTCCTGAAATGGTGAAGGAAAACATTCTGAGGAAACCGGTAAGTCCTAGAACAAAAAACTCTAAGGCGTGACATCTACCAACCCGCACCGGGCCCACGTGGATTCCCATGGTTGGAATGGCCATGTGGGCGGGGCAGGCGCGCCACAGTTATGATTAGACAATCATAACTCGACCGAATCATACATGCGCCGCGTTTAGTGTGCTTAGGACTATTTCAGAGAACAGAGTTCCGCTTTAAAATGCCGTGTTGTGTTATTCTTACGTGATAGACAAAAAGTCAGACCTCCAGTATATAGCGAGGAGGTATATCTTTCCATCTGTAACTCAAAAATAGCATTTATTTACAAAATAATTGATAAAAACATAAAAATATACTGATCACTATGAAATTCCAAACATCATTCATATTATTGCAACAAGTTACAAATAAAATACATTGCCCGATATGTTCTCGTTTAATCAACGCGATGACCTAGTCCGCTTGCAATGTACTGCATGCATTGCGTTCTCTACACCTCAAACATGGCCGTTGTTCGTCGTTGGCCGGGGTTGGCCGTGAGTGGTGTACGGCGTACATCTATCGATATCGAGGTGACCGTGAAGTTAAATAAAAGCATCGATAGAATTCTCAACTATATTTACGTTTAACAAAAAATATTTATGAAATATTATATATTTAATTGATGAGAGTATATTTTTAGTTAGTGTTCACGTGGATAAGGTGCACTTTTGCTTGAGGGTTGTTTTGCGAATGAGAAGACGTGTCGTTTACTTAACAGCTGATTTAATACTGGGTTTTTTTACAAATGTGTAGCGTTAAAATAAGTGGACTGTATTAGTTATACATGTGTGTGTAAGACATTAACGATGCATTGCGTTGGTGTTTGGCACTATTCTGGACATTCCGCCCACCAAGAACGCAGTTCTTTAATATAGGTAACTCAAACATAACTCTAATAGGAATTATTCTAATTCAAACACCAACCAACGTCACATAGAATAAGTTAATAATAAAGTGACACAGCCAAAACAAAGTAATTAATTAACAACGTTTCATGTAATGCACGATAAAGATAAAATCATTACAGAATTTATAGAAATTAAATAGACATACAAAAGAAAAGTGTGGTTTTATTGAAATAATTAACCGCCCACCGTGATACTCATACATGAAAATAATTCCAATATGCGTACAGAGCGTGTACTAAACGCTTATAAAAATTAGTAAGCTACTTATAACATGGCTCAACGTAACAATGTTGACACAGGTAAGTATAAATTCAACACAGGTAAGTATAGGTACACTTAAACAGTTAAGTATTTTAAAACGGGTAAGTATAGGTAAATTTGAAACAGGTAAGTATAAAATTATACACAACATTAGCATTTTAATCTAGTGGTTTTAAGTATATGTACTTACAATGATAAATTGAAAAATAGTTAATGCTAACTTCAAACTGTTTCAATAGAATGTACACCCCTTTTTATTTTTACATAATATTATTAAGTTACATTTTACAATAGGTTATTTTCATTGAACTTTAGTTATGACACATATTTTACTAACAGGCCTTTTTAGAATTCCATTTTTACATTTAATTGATACGACCCGAGCAATGTTATCAGGACCTACATGTTTTTGTAATATTTTACCCATTATCCACTTACTAGGTGGAATATTGTCCTCCTTTAAAATGGCTACGTCACCGATTTCTGGTTCAGCATTCTTTTTATTCCATTTGTACCGTTGATTAAGATTGACAAGATACTCCTTGTACCATCTGTTCCAGAAATCGGTGACCATTTTCTGTGTGAGTCGCCATCTCTCATGATAACTGATATTAAGTTGCGTGTAATCCTCGTCAGCTAGGTTCAATAACGGCTCACCGACTAAAAAATGGCCAGGTGTCAGTGGGAGGGGATCATTGTGGTCGTCATTTAGAACACTTATCGGTCGCGAATTAAGGCATGCTTCTACTTGCGTTAACACTGTAGATAGTTCTTCATACGTAAGTGTAGTGTCACCAATTACTCTTTTTAGGTGTGTCTTCGTACTGCGCACCCCAGCTTCCCACAGACCTCCAAAGTTAGGGGCGTGCGGTGGTATGAAGTGCCATGTGGTCCTTTCCAAGGTTAACAACTGGGCTATCTCACTAGGGATTGATGACTTGGCCTTGTCGAACATATCTCCTAATTGTTTGTCTGCGCCAACGAAATTAGTGCCGTTGTCACTGTAGAGGTCCTGACAGTGTCCTCGTCTTGACGTAAATCTCTTGAAGGCTGCGATGAAACCTTTTGCTGTTAAATCTATCACGGCTTCTAAGTGAATAGCGCGAGTCACCATGCAAACAAATAAGCATATGTATCCTTTGTAGGACGTTGCTCCTCTACCTGGTGAAAATCTAATGTTAATAGGTCCCGCGTAGTCTACTCCTGCCGATTTGAATGGCTTGTTAGGTTTAACTCTTACCTCCGGTAGTTGGCCCATTAATTGAGTGGTGTTCTTCGTAGAATACCGCACGCAAGTGACACATTCACGATAACACCTCTTTGTTTCATCTTTAACTCGCAGTATCCAATACTTTGACCTTAAGTAATTCAGCATCATCTGTGGTCCTCCATGCATAGTCCTTATGTGCGCATCTTTAATTATGAGTCTGCTAAGATGACTCTTAGCCAGTAAAACTATAGGATGCCGTGTGTCATACGATGCTTGTGACTGCTGTATACGTCCGCTAACTCTTAGTATCCCGTTCTCATCAAGAATTGGACAAAGAGATCGGAGTTTGCTTTTAGTAGGTACACATCCGTTAGATTTTAATTGTTTTATTTCTTGTCCAAATTCCTTATTCTGAGTTTGTTTTATGCACATCTCTAAGGTTTTAGTTATTTCTTCCACAGTTACATATTTACTGAAAACTTGTCGGGTTTCCTTAGGTAGTTTTAGATTCGCCAATCTTCTGCAGTAGGATATGATTCTCAACATTTTAGATAAATTAGAAAATTTTGACCAAACAAATTCCTCTTCCGTGTTTATTGAGACATTTAAAACCTTAACTCTCTCCTCCTCTTGTGTGTCCTCAATATTATCGTCTGAACTCAAGTGTATGTGCTGCAAAGACAGCCAGTCGGGTCCGACCCACCATAATCTATGGTCTAATAAATCCAACGCTTGTAGTCCTCTAGACGCGCAGTCTGCTGGGTTCAATTCAGTAGCAACATGCCCCCACTGGTTGTAGTCTAGGATGTTAAGTACCTCTGACACTCTGTTGCAAACGAACGTTGTCCACCTACTGGACCCACCCTTTAACCAGGCTAGGACTATTGTCGAGTCTGTCCAGGCGTATAAGTTTGTTTTAGGTATATCCATCACTTGAGATATTTCATAAATTAATTTTGATGCCAATACTGCGGCACAAAGTTCCAGTCTTGGTATTGAAAGCTGTTTCTCGATAGGAGCGACTTTAGTTTTAGCCGATATAAGACTAACATAAACTCTGTCTTCTTCAACAACACGCATGTATACTGCTGCCCCATATGCCAGTTGTGAGGCGTCTGCGAAGGCATGCAGTTCTGTCCTAGCTGTAGAAGAGTAGTGTAACCATCTCGGTATATTTATTCCCTTGATATGTATTAAATTCTCTCTGTAACTTAACCACTCTTCTAACAACTCTCCATGTACAGCTTCATCCCATTCTAGGCCTGATCTCCATAACTTCTGTATAATCATTTTTGCGACGACAACAACAGGAGCTATCCACCCCAATGGATCGTAAAGTTTAGCGACTTCTGATAAGATTTGACGTTTAGTAATTGACTGTTTAGGTTCCGGTAAGTTAATAGTATATTCAAAGTTATCTGTTAGACGATTCCATATCACACCAAGTACTTTTACTAGGCTGTTGAGCTTGAGAGGAAGTTCATGATCGATCCGTTTGTGTTCTCCGATGTATTTTAATATGTTTTCATTGTTGCTACTCCACTTTTGAAGCTCGAACCCTCCCAAGTTCATCAGTCTGTTCATTTCGTTGTATATGGTTATCGCTTCATCTTCTGTCTCACACCCTGTCATTAAATCGTCTATATAATAGTCATTCTTTGTTATATTTGCTGCAATTGGGCATTCAAACCGCTCATTATCAGCTAGTCTCTGCAATGACTTCACGGCAAGATATGGAGCACATGCGGTTCCAAAAGTCAATCTCAGTAGTTTATAGTGTTTGACTGGCTCATTTTCTTTTGGTCTCCATAGTATCCTCTGGTAGTTTGTATCCTCTTCTGCCACGCGCACCATCCTATACATCTTGATGACATCAGCAGTAATGCAAATCTTGTGAACTCTCCACCTCATCAATAAGTGACGTAAGTCTTGCTGCAGTTTAGGACCAATAAGAAGGTCGTCGTTCAAGGAAACGTTATTAACACCTTTACACGATGCGTCGAAGACTATTCGAAGCTTCGTAGTATCCTTATCTTCTCTCGTTACGGCATGATGCGGAAGATAGACAGCTTTGGAATTATTAATGTCTGTAACATCAACTTCAACCATATGATTTAATTGTATGTATTCGTTTATTACTTTATGATATTCTTCACGCAGTTTGTCATTTTTGTCTAATTTTTTCTCTAAGAATTCAAACCTTTTAGCCGCTATCTCCATCAATCTACCATTTTGGCACTCGGGAACTTCCTTTCTAAATGGCAGCTTGACTACAAATCTTCCGCTCCTATCTCTAACCGTGGTAGTGTCGTAGAACTCTTCACATCTCCTTTCTTCTTCTGTTTGTCTCTTTTGTATCATGTTTGGTTCGTTTTCCACTTCCCAAAATAGTTTAAGTAGCTCGTCTTCCTTGTGGTGCACGTGCAGACTTGTGATGTGCGCTGAGGTAGATTCTTGTGACATTCTTCCAGATAACACCCAACCTAAGATTGTATTTTGTGCTAGTAAATTATTCTTAGGATGCTTAACAACGCCGTCTAACAAAACGTCGCTGTATACTTCAGCGCCGAGTAAAATGTCTATTTTACCCGGTGTATTGAATCCTGGATCAGCCAACTCTAAGTTATTTATGTCTGACCACTCAGGAGTACCAAGATTAGTATTAGGTAAAAGTGTCGTTAATGATCGCAATACATATGCATTTACTCTGACTAATGCCTGGGGATCGTAGCGTGATTTCACAATAAGTGACACCATGTGTTTAATTCTCGTTTGCTCCTCCCCCACGCCTGACACCCAACCATTCACCGATTTACGTTTAAGGTTAAGTAACTGAACCGTAGCCTCCGTCACAAATGATGCCTGTGACCCTTGGTCTAACAATGCTCTAAGTATAAATTTGCAACCATTCCTACTATCTACTAAAACTTGTGCAGTAGCTAACAGGACACTATTTTTATGAAAATTCTCTTTAGAAAAGTTGGTTACAATGTGTATATCATTAGCCAAAGTACTAGGCTTACCTCTCTGTGTCTCGGTCACAGTACCTGTTGATGTAGACTCACTCCCACTCGTGTTCTCGGCGACAACCCCTTTCTCGAAATGCAGAAGTGAGTGATGACGTCGTCCACACTTCCGGCAACACTTTGACTGTCGACATTTCATTACAGAATGCGATGGCGCTAAACAGTTGAAGCACAAGTTGCTACGTTGAACAAAGTCTTGTCGTTCCTTAGTGGACATATCAACGAACTTCTTGCAATAGTAAACGTAATGACCTTCATTACATAACGCACATTTCGCTTCGTGTTTCTTCTCGTCCTTTATAATATTCGAATGAAAGGCTTTAGGCTTCGCGACAGGCTTAGCTTGCACCACTCTTGGTTTATGGCCATCCATCATTTCTAATGAACGGAATCTCGCACTCAGGAAATCTCGTAGTTCTGGCCAAGTGGGCGTGTCATTGTTATTCATGCTCAAATGTTGTTCCCACTCTTTGACCGATTCGGAATCCAATTTTGACAGCACCAAGTAGTTTATGACTAGGTCCCAAGCATCAATTTTCACATCCATGTTCTTCAAAGCCTTTAAACAAGTCGAAGTCGTATCCACTAATTGTTTGATAGAACTCGCCGAAACTGTTTGTATAGATTTTTGTGTAAATAATTTTCTCAATATCTCGTTAGTATTATATCTCTTGTTATTGTATCGTTTCTCTAGTTCATTCCACGCCTCCTCGTAATTTGCATTCGTGATAGAATAATTTCGTAGTAATACTTCTGGTTCTCCAGATAAATTACTCTTAAGGTATTGTAACTTTTGTACGGGCGATAAAGATTTGTTACTATGTATTAAGGAACAAAACAAGTCATAAAACGATTGCCATTCCTCATATTTCCCGGCAAACGTGGGTATCTGAATACGGGGTAACTTAACATCGCAATTAAATAACGGTGATTGTGTACCGTCATTCGGTGTAGATGTTTGCGGACACGTAGGGAATTGAAGCTTAGGTGAATCCAAAAACGGTTGAAGAGCCTCCTTCAAACTCGATTTGTATTGTATATATGTCTCTTCAAACTGTTCGTAAATGTTTTCTTCAAAATAAGAATCTTCCTTGTCATCGTCTTTACTAAGCTTTAAAATAGTTTGTTTGTGTCCCACCTTAAAGTTATTCCATAATTCTTCTAATGATTCTAACCGCGTTTCCAAGTAAGCCCGTTTTATTCTATCCTTAGGTGACTTTTTGTAGTTCTTCTCAGCGTTTTTCAAATTGTCTAGTAGCTCCCTTTGATACACCAGAAGTTCCTCAATCCCAATATTCGTCATAATGTTCACGAAATGCACTCAAAACTCACTAATTATGCAGTTATTAGTAAAAGTATCTTCAACAGTTCCTTATCGCTGTGGAATGCGGGTGCCTATTGTTCTCGCGGCTCGCTCGCAGTGGCCGGCCGGCGATCAATATCCGTCTCGAATTGGACCAAATGTTCACGTGGATAAGGTGCACTTTTGCTTGAGGGTTGTTTTGCGAATGAGAAGACGTGTCGTTTACTTAACAGCTGATTTAATACTGGGTTTTTTTACAAATGTGTAGCGTTAAAATAAGTGGACTGTATTAGTTATACATGTGTGTGTAAGACATTAACGATGCATTGCGTTGGTGTTTGGCACTATTCTGGACAGTTAGATGTATTTTATTATACGAATGATTGAATGAATGAAGATAAAGCGGCATGTAGACCATTTTATTTTACTTAGATTTTAATACTGAATCGATACAATATAGTCTAGTCAAATCTAAGTCAAATACTATACCTACCTATTTTATATATATTTTAATATTTGATTCTATTCGACATATTATGAAATTAATTATAATAATGTTATGTTATAACTCTATTATGTTATGTTAGGTGTCCCCCAATTGCTTAATGATTACGTTTTGTTCCAAAGACAGTAATTCTTTTAAATTAATTAATATTAAATGAAAATAGTTCTTGATTTTTATGTTCCCCTTTTCCCCATTCAATATAAAAATACATAACAGACTGAGAATTTATCGATAAAAATATCGATAAATTCTCAGTCGGCTTTTCAAGCACTAGCGTATGCTTAATGCGTGTGTGTGTCTAATGCCTACGGGAGCTTGGTGCTGGTGTGTGAACAAATTGCTGCCCACAGATTTATGTGTGTGTGATTTGATTGTGTGCGAAAAACTTGTAAAGATAATGTTGCGTATGTTTGAGAATTGAAATAGTGGGAGTAAAGCGGCGACACTGGTCTTAGTACAAAATATGACGGTTTTACATAAAAATAAAACCGATATTATGTGCCGAGAGGGAAAACATACAGCATTGTATATGAAGAAGCAGTGTATACTTAAGCCAAGTATGTGCAGTCTGTGGTACAAGTAAGGTAGTTCAACCTAAGAATACTAGATGGCGCTAATGTCGCTACCAGCTAGGCGGGGGAGCCGCACGCCATTTCGAATCTTCATAGTCTTCACCAGGAAGAAATTCCTGCAATGCTGTATGTTTTCCCTCTCGGCACATAATATCGGTTTTATTTTTATGTAAAACCGTCATATTAATGTGCCTCCGGAAAACATACAGCATTGTATATGAAGATGTGTTTGTTATCTGCTGGTGAAATAATATGGTATAACACAACGCTATGATGATTATTAGGATGGTATGGTATTGCAGTTATGAAAACCATATGTTTAAACTAGGAGAGATATTAATACTTAGGCTTAGAATTAAAATATATATATACTTATATATAGTAATTTATTATGTTATTTATAATAATTATAAATCATTATGATTGTTGATTTAAGTTATGATTAATCAGCTAGGTGTAATGTAAACAATAAAAACTGACATGCAGTTCAAGCTGGAGAAAACGTATTCAAGAATGTGTTACGATTATCTTTAGAGAGCTCAATTTTACGACAATAATGATTAAAGAATGTATTGGATGATTTCCAATTACCCCGTGATAGAATATCGTCTATTGGGCGATTATCTAACCACCCTAAGGAAGCTACTGCTGATCTGCAGCTTCCTGGGGATGCATGAATACCACTGTCTTTGAGAACTGTGCGTACCCAGTTCCCAATTACAGTACGTGATGCAGCTTTTGTGTTACTGTGTATGGTTATAAAAAGACTGTCCAAATCCTTAACTTCGGATCTCCTTGTCAAACTTTTTTCTACTAAGAGTCTAACTAAAGTGACTGGGCAAATGTTTTTATCATGATGTTTGGAGAGTTTCCATGCAGATTGACGATAATAGTGTGTATCGGTCTTAGATCCAAATGCCGGTATTAAGTATATATTTTCACCGTCATCAATGAAGCTATCTTTAGAGATCTTGAGTAAAGTCAAATCGTGAACTCTCCGACCTGAAGCTAACAACAATATTGTGGCAGTTCTACGAGCTAATTCAAATAGTGTGTCTTTAGGTGGGTTTGCTGAAAGCCATTCTAGAACGGTGCGTGGATCCCACGTGAGTGGAGTCCCTACTACTTTTGGTTTGGTTACTCCTATTGCTTTAAGAGTGTGTTTTATAATAAAGTTAGAGTGTGTTTGTTGTTCTACATAAGGGCCGCAAAAAGTTAAGACTGCTGATTTGTGTACGAGAATGGTGCTATAGGACAACTTTTCATTGAGGAACAGATGTATTAAAAACTTGGCGATGTCAGCAGGTTTAGGTGACTTCGGTTTTACTTGAGAAGTTGAGCACCATTTTAGCCATCTTCTAAGTGCTGGTAAGTACGTTGATAAAGTGGAGCGTCGCCAACTATTCTTAAGTAGTTCTTTTTCTTGTGTGGTCCACTCTTTTATTTGGGAACCCCACCCCCAACTTTCCAGACTTTCAGGGTCAATGTCTGAATCTGTGGGGGAGCCTGTGATGTTGACACATCTATCATGGTCTCCGACAGGTCTTTCAGATCGTGTGGGTGATCGAGGGCCCTGGATTTGAGGTCTTGGAGCCAAAAAGCCCGAGGCCACTCTGGAGCTACTATCAGGTAAGTTCCCGAAGCACTGTTCAGATGTGCCAGAACTCTGGGTAGCAGGCTGGGAGGCGGGAACACCCAAGCTAATCGATGGTTCCATGGTCGGCTGAAGGCGTCTATATAGTTTGCGGATTGATCTCTGCAGTCTATCGATACATAGTTTTTTACTACAGCAGTTTTTCGTGACGCGAACAGGTCTATATCTGGTCGACCCCATTTCTGAAACACTTCGGAAGTTGCTCGAGGAAGAAGGTGCCACTCCGCTGATTGTTTTCCCCGTGATAACCTGTCTGCTATTGTGTTGTATCTCCCCGGCAGGTAGTGCGCTGATAGAGTGATTTTGAACTGGTCCGTTAGACGTATGAGTTTGAAGGTTAGTGCCAGTAACCCCAACGATCTGGTTCCCCCCTCCTTTCGAATATATGCAATTAGAGTTTGATTGTCTGATTGAATGAGCACATGTGACTTCTGTAATACCTTTGCATTCATTTTGATTGCTGCTATTACTGCATAGAGCTCTTTTTTGTTGCTGTGCCACCTCCTTTGGTGAATTGACCAGGCACCTGACATTAACCTCCCGTCTAGGTGGGCACCCCAGCCCCAATCCGAAGCGTCCGTCGCTAGGAAATGGGTAGCCGGTTTTTTGTGTATCGGCATTGTGTGACATGTGGCTCCGCGCCACCATGTCATCTCTTGGTGTACAATTTGGGGGAGAGGCTGCTTTTGGTGTGGCCTTGTCTTGTCGAATTGTCGCAGAAAGATCTGCATTTTTCGGCAACGCAGCCTGCCTCGGGATACGACAAAGTTTGCAAAGTTTAACTGCCCCAGTAGGCTTTGCAATTCCCGAAGGCTGATGTTGCTTTTCAGCAACAATCGGTCTAACGTATTGTTGAGACTGTGCCTCCTCTTTAGTGGTAATGACATTGTATTTTGCGCCGTTTGCCAACGAATGCCAAGGTACTCTATGTCTTGGGTTGGTGTTAAGACCGATTTTCGATAGTTGATTTGCCAGCCTAGGTGTTCCAAGTGCCTCACAGCTTCCGCAGCTTGAAGACATAACTTGGATTTGTCTTGGTTGGCAAGAAGGAAGTCGTCTAGATAAACTAGCACTCGACATTCCTTGGCACGCAAGGTCTCCGCGACCCAGCATGTTACAGAAGAAAAAAGGTGTGGCGCTGAAGCCAGACCAAAGGGTAGGCATGTCATCTCGTATAACTGATCCTTGTAACTGATTCTTAGAAAAGGGCGGTGAGATTTTGCTGCTGGTATGTGAAAATAGGCCTGAGAAATATCCAACTTTATCATCCAGTCTCCGGGTTGAAGGAAATCTGGTACTGAAGCATGAGAAATCAGACGGAAATGTTTTGTCTTCACAAATTTGTTTAATTCCCGAAGGTCGAAAATTGGGCGCATCGATCCGTCGCTTTTCTTTCGGAGAAAAAGCTTGGAGATAAAACTGGCTGTTCTCCAGGAAACCGGTTGCAGAACACCTTGATCTAATAGATCCTTTATTATCAAAGACATTGCAGGGGACGATTTGGTTGCGTATTGTTCCATAATCCTTTTTGTTGGAGTTAACAGAGGAGGTTTTTTGTAAAGAGGTATTCGAAACCCTGTGATTGCTGAAATTATAAATTTGTTGGCACCAAGTGCCTGCCAATGGTTTTTGAACATATTCAAACAACCTCCCCTGAAATGTATCGGATAGTCACTTTTTTCCGTCTTTGTTTCGAAATGAACTTTTACCTGGTTTGTGACCGTCGCTTTTACCTTTGAACATTTGTTTCGTTTGTTGCTTTTTGTAGGTATCTCGAAAATTATTTTTGTTTTGAATTTGAGATCTGTATTTGGAGGTAGATGGTGTTGGTTCCTTATATTTTGTTTTCAGCTGATCTCTTGCTTTGGGGGCTTGTGGTGGCGATATCCAAAAATGAGGCCCTCCGAGGGACTGGATAAGTGACATAAGTTTAGCCTTATCGAATAAAAATTCTTCACTAGGAGGTATATTACTAAGCGCCGCCTGTATACTCTTATCCGGGATTTCACCTATTAATCTTTTACGTCTTGTTTCTATGCACTCGGCCCTTTTACCACAAACTATTTGTAATGTTTGTTCGGTCAATTTATAAGACGGAGATGTATTACCAAATGTTTCAGTGATTTTATTAAATAGGTTATCAGATTTTAACTCTGTCGGATTATTATAAGCCTAATCAATTATGGATTGTAAGCCAGATTGTAATAATTCTCTTTGGTATAACAAGGCGTTAGTAGTTGCAGCCATGATTTCTTCTGTTGAAGCCAAGAAATCTTTTCCTTTACTCAAACAACACATTTCATCGTTAACTTTCAAATTGCAAAAACCTGGGTATGCGAGCATATCAGCCAACGCCTTCTTATAACGAATATGTTGCCACATAGGGGTATTAAAGTGCTGTAAATTGATTAACTGGTTTAACCTTTTTTCATCAGCCGGTTTAAGGACTTTTTTCTCATCAAAATTTGTCGTACAAAGGCCTAAATCCAACGATTTTGCCGATTCTAGCGCCGGATTAGTAAAAAAATCATGACTGGTATTATCTGGTTGTTCAATTACAACGCTTGCATTCAAATTCGTGTTGGGTACACTTTGTTGGTACATTATAAAGTTTGTAAGAAAACTGACCTGGTTGCATAACGCGTCGATCCGAGGATCGACCGTTACCTGCGAGTCGCGTTTCCGCTTCTTGCGTGGAGGTTCTCCTTCGCTGTCCGGTGAACTGGTGGTGCACGAGGATTCATCCTTCTCTCGTCCCAGATCCCTCTCGGATGGTGGTGATAGAGAACCGATGGATCGATTAGCCTCGGTGGCCTCATCGACGTCGCGGTTCGGCGCGGGATTCATCGCGAACACAACCGGTCAACCGTTATATTTAAAAATCTAAATTTAAATCAAAACCAAAATTCAAAAAACGAAAAATTATTAAAGCACTTATAACTTTTTTAACTAATAATTAATTCGTGATGGATAAAGATCGCTCTATAACGACCGCACGCGACGAAAGTACACAACGCTATGAAGATTCGAAATGGCGTGCGGCTCCCCCGCCTAGCTGGTAGCGACATTAGCGCCATCTAGTATTCTTAGGTTGAACTACCTTACTTGTACCACAGACTGCACATACTTGGCTTAAGTATACACTGCTTCTTCATATACAATGCTGTATGTTTTCCGGAGGCACATTAATAGCAGCGAGGGCCATTCCAATCTTATTTATCTCTTCCGTGATTCCGGCCCACCCTATACGTCCCTATCACTGAACCGTTGGAACATTATAAGTAATATCAAAGATCAGTGATAAGTAACCTTTTTTTTAAAGGCGGCAGCATATGTCAGACTCGTACCGACAAAAAATATACCCTATAGGCTACCCCTAGGCTCACGGCTATGGAATTCGTGACAGTGATAGCTTGTTTTTGTTAGTAACTGCCAAAGCAAAGGTCTCGAGTTCGATTCTAGGACGCACACCGTTCCGTTGACCTTTAATGAAATGAAATGATATTTATTTCTGTAAATAGATCTTTTAAAGACTCTTTTACTAGTTGTTGTTTTACATATTTTTAACTAAGTAAAGGGCACATTGAAATATTACGAAAGATAGATGTAAAAAACATGTAGCCACCTGCCTACCTAATTTATTCCCTACCTTAATAATACCTATTATATATTTACACTTTACATTATATAATTATTACAAAGTATTAACACAAATCACAATACACATTAATTTGTTATAAAATAATTATTCTATTATTATTTTATAACAAATTAATGTGTATTATTATTTCATATCTATTTCTTCAGCTTATGTACTGTGCTATTCTTCTTCGCTTGTGTAAATTCTTGTGACTATAACTGTATCCTTGTGCCATACTTCTGACTATCCTTGTGTTTTGTGTCAATGGACGTGATTAAAAAACATTACGTGAGTACGCATGCAGTTTTCTTTCTGCTCAATCGCAAAAACCACATAACACAGACAATTTAAGCGGCGGTAGCCTAATGGCTAGGGCGTCGGACTTGCGATCATGTGGTTGCCGGTTCGAACCCCTCATTGCACTACCGACGTGAACCCACTCGTAACACAAGCATTTTAGCTTAGCACGAGGGGTTAACAAGAATACTAGTAATGTGCGACCCACATTGCTAGTAAGCTTTTATAGAAAAAAAAAATTATAGCGGTTGGGTAAATATCCGGCACCTACCCGCTAAAAACATAACAAATTCAACGATTAATAACAATATAAATACGTTAGTACCAAAAGGTCCATAAGCTCGACATATGTTTTTTTTTATGGGTTAACTCGGCAAACAAGCAGGCGAGCTACCTGATGGTAAGTAGTCATCGCCGCCCATGGACATCTGCAATACTAAAGTAGTTGCAGGTGCGTTGTCGAGCCTATTGAAGGACAAGGGAAGGGAAGGAGAAATAGAGAAGGAAGGGGACTTAGGGAGAAATCGGGCCTCCGGACTCCAAATAGAAGTAGGTACTATGCCTTATGCTGGTTTTCAGCTGCAACCTGAATATCAATAGTTGAAGGAAATATCGTAAATTCCTTTCCTTGTCTTTATAATACGACAAGCTCTAAAATAAATCATCCTCTACTTACAGAAGAACATCAACTAGAAGAAGGAGCGCCTGACCCTCTTGATGCCCCCTCTCCAGACGATGCAGGTCACTCTAAGGAAGTAGAGGCTTACACCGCGGAAGGGACGCTGCATCCGGATGAGGCTCCCTCCGAGAAAGAACCTCCTCAACCAGAGGAGGAGCATACTCATGAAGGCTCGGTTCACCTACACCCACCGTCAAATGAGAGCGTAATCACAGCTCTTTCTCAACAATCCCATGTGTCTGATTATTCCTACTCTTCATACGTCTCAAAGTCTTCTGATGGAGGTGCAGAATGTGTATCAACAACACCACCAATAGTTTAAGTGTGGATTTAAAGTTATCTAAAATGACATACAGTAGTAATGGTAGTAGTAGAGAAGAAAGATGTGTGGTGTTACGCTGAAAGATAGAGTGAGAAACAGTGTGATAAGGGAGCGTTGTGGAGTGAAAGAAGATGTAGTAACAAGGATTGAGAAAGGTATGTTAAGATGGTTTGGCCATATAAGAGAATGGATGAACGGATATTGACGAAACAAGTATATATGGTCAGTATGGATGGACGAGTTGGAAGGGCGGACCTACGACATCGGCGAACGTACCGCAACCAAATTGCGGATGTTCTTAAAAAAGGCCAGGTTCCGAGCACCCTAAACCGACGGTCATGCATGAAGAGATTAATGAATGTAGATGAAGCGAAAGTAGTGTGCCAGGATCGTAGCAAGTTGAAATCTATAGTCTCTGCCTAACCCCATGGGAGACAGGCGTGACAATATAATATATAGTAGTAGTAGTAGTGTCTCGCTGCCATGTATATAATATATGCCAGCATGAATCCTTCTAGCTTGGATCCTCCCCTTCTATCAGCTGCTTGGCAAACCCTTCGAAGATCTTCTTCAATTCTTCCGCTAACTTCTTCATGACTTCTTTAAACTTCTCCAAGGCAAACATTCTTAGGGTCTGGCACGTCTTTGAAGAAGGAACGCACTTTCTCTTCTTGTTCTTTCCTCGCGTCTATTACTTTTCCTGGAAGAAAAGTTTAGTAGTAGTAGTAGTGTCTCACTGGCATGTCTATATGTCAGCATGAATGTGTCGTCACGACCGGGGAAGTACTATCCTCCCACAGAATATCGACGTCAAGTAGCAGTATGCATAATCTTGCGTTTCGTACGGTGAGTATGGAACGCCGGAGGCCCAATTCCTCCCTCAGTCCCATTCTTTCTCCTCACCCCTTTTCCTTAAATAGGCTCGACAACGCATCTACAGCTCCTCCGGTTGCCAGTACTACGCACCTAAACTTTTTGGAGGACCTCACCCTTTTTTTAAGTCCATGAGTTATTGGGATTATTTTTAGGTTGTGAGAAAAGGATGATCCTATTTAATGAGTAGAGCGACAACTGACGGCTTTGAGTGTTTCACATAACCTACGCAAATGTCTGATCTGGTATCGTCATGCGACGGATCTTTGAGCTCCCTAAAAAATGGTTGAGCTACACGAGGACTGATGTATGCGTGCCGTCAGCTAGGACAGGTCAACTCAAAGCTGTTATGGCTCTTTCTTCAAAAGGCCTGTTCAGATTTTGCCCTACATTGTAAAACTCGCATATCTATGATATAACTATTGTCTGGACTTTAAAAGAGACCATGATTCTCTGAGTTTGTTTCGACATTTCTTCTCAGAGGTCGTCAGATAGGAAATGTTGGCGCCATCTAGCTTAATTTAAAAAAAAAAAAAACGACTTGTAAAAGTGTCTTTAAAAGATTTATTTACAGAAATAAATATCTTTTATCATTATCATTTACTCTCTCTCTCTATGCACACAATAGAAATAAAGATTATTTTCCAGCTACGCGACTGTCCTCCGCAAAATTAATAATGTATAAAAAAATAATTATCCAATCGCTTTGTAAATAAATATATTTTTTATAATTTTTTTTTTCTATATTTCCACACATAATCAGCCTATAATATTCCCACTGTTGGGACACAGGCACACACATCTCGGTGAGAGGGAGTGGGCCGTAGTCCTCCACGCGGGCACAGTGCAGGTTGGTAGATGTCACATGTCTTCGAGTTTTTTTCGAGATTCTAGGACATGCCGGTTTCCTCACGATGTTTTTCTTCACCGTTTTGGGAACAGTGGTAAAATAATTTTCAAAAAGTAAAGCGCTTGTCAGTGTGCGGTCCTACGACCTACAGCTCTCTAGTCGCGGCTGTCACCACCACACCCTGCATACTTACTGGCTATAATATACCTTATAATCATCATCATCATCATCATCTACCTATAATCGTCCACTGATATACGTAGTCGTCTACGTACGTCTTCTAGTGAACGCCACGGAGACCGATCTTCGGCTTTCCTCATCCAGTCACTGCAAGCTGCCTTCCGCAAGTTGTCACTCCATCTGGCCGGCAGACGCCCTACACTACGCTTGCCTAGACGCGGTCTCCACTCGAGAACTCGCTTGCCCCAGCGTTAGTCAGTTCTCCGACAGATGTGACCGGTCCATCACCATCATCAATCATTAATTGTCCAACATTGCTAAACTGTTTGGACAATTAAAGAGGTAGAAATAGTCTCTGACAAGAAGTTCTATACCTCGCGCATTGACATTTGACGTCAATAATTGTACTAGATTCTCAATTCTTTCTTCAAAAGTGCTTCAAGATTACCGTCACGAAATATCAAGAAAATAATATTGATCATAATGGACGACATCTTCAAAACATTGGAGAAGGAAGGAAAAACCGATGTGGACAGCCTCATAAAATGGATGAAAGATTGTAAATATAATTGTCACTAAGCGATTTTCTATCCCACTGCTGGGCACGGGTCTCCTCTCAGAACGAGAGGGCTATTATTATTAAGCTATAGTCCACCACGCTAGCCTTTTTTTTTTAATCACAGATAGGCTTACGCTTGACCACAACTTGCCTGATGTTAAGCATCGAAGTGGTCTACGATGGAGCGCGCTTGCCTAGAAGATACCTATTCAATCTCGTCTTGAAGACACCCAAATTGTAGGTCTCAGGGAACAAAGATTCCGGTAGCGAGTTCCACAATAGAGCAGTTCGCACTATAAATGTAGACGCAAAACGCTTCGTGCGAGATTTAGTCACTTCCACCACGTAGCGGTGGCGCCTTACCGTAGCTCTGCTCGTGCGATAGTGGAACGGGGATGGCCTATAGCCTCCTGCGGGTTGGCAGATTTCAAAAAGTAGGTATCTCAGGCATGCAGGTTTCCTCGTAATGTTTTCCTTCACCGCTAAGTCAGAGTAATCTTAAACGCACATGACTTCGAAAAGTCCAAGGTGCATGCCTTAGATACCAACCCGAGATCTTTGATTTGATGATGCAATCCAACGATCTATTACTGCTATAAGGTCGCTGGGAATCCTTGAACGCAGGTGGCATATAACTAGCCCTTTGTTCAGCAGTGGACTTCATTTGGCTGATATGATGATGATGATGAAACAACTTTGGGTGTAGTGTGTTTAAATGGCCTCCCACCCTAGTTCCATTGACCACGTATGTGGTTGTCGTCGGGGTATTATCAGGAAGAGGGATTAAATGCACTGCAACCTGGTTCTGAATCGGCTTTATTTTAACAGTACAATGTAACTAATACAAGAGAGCACGTGCTCGTTCACTGTCAAGGCACAGAAAGGGAAGAATCAGTATTGCCACTACTTAAAGTAATATTATAGTTTGTTGGTGTTGCCAACATATTGTAACTCAAAGCTCAAACTCAAAATTTATTATGTCTTTCAGCAAAACTTATCGAAGCTTCTAAAGAGCAGGAGCAAAAGGCACGCGCCATGTTCAAAGACGCGGCTGACGTGAAAAAAATTGAGCTTGAAAAGTTCAAGTCTGTCGTCACAAAGCTTGCTGTGGAGCAGAAGAAGACCTTCGAAGAGTTTTCCAACAAGCTGGCAGCCGAAGGACCCAAGCTGGTGAACGCAGCCATGGAAGGGATCAAGGCTTTTAAGTCCGCGTTGGAAGGCAAATAGACATTAAAGCCCGCGTTGGAAAGCATATAGACAATAAAGTATGTGCAAATAGACAATGTACTGTTTTATTTCTTTGGTGTAGATTGGAGACTTTTAATAACCTTGTTAAAATAGACATACCATCACGCCGGTATGTTTTAGTCCCATGTAATAGGGCAGCGAGCCTTTTGGCCATTAACTGGGCACAAATCCAGACTCTGCGAACTGAGAATTTCATAGGAAAACCAAATAACACTGCTCGACCTGGGGATCGGGACCTCTAGCGTCGTGGCAGTCGCGCTTAGGACCACTAGACTAATGAGGCAGTCAACTTTATTAAAATTAAATGGACGGTATCTAATGGCACTAATGGCTAGAGCGTCGGCGGCCTGGTGGAAGCTTAGATTTGAAACAGTAGGAATACATCTTATGTTAGTACTCACAGCGGTAGCGGATAAAGCGCAATCATCATCAGCACATCAAGAATATCAGTCCACTTCTGGACGTAGGCGTATCCTAGTGTGCGCTATTTCACCGAAACATCGCGTATTTAATATGGTCTTATATACTATACCTACCTATCCAATCAGTACTGAAGCATTGTATAAATTTCGTCGACAGTGGCCAGCACATCACGTTATACAAAGCTGTACAATTTTCTCAGTTGATTTTGAACTTCATCGTAAACATTTTAAGGTTTAAAATCATTTGGAGAAAGTTGACAGTTTTGTATAACCTGATGTGCGTGCGACTGTACATTCCCCTTTAGGCATAGCCAAACAGTTTACTAAGATTTTTAAAAATTTTCAAAGCCTCATAGATTAAAATTATACAATTTTATACACGTCAAAACAATGTCATATTGTTTTTTTTACAAAACTTGTGTAAACATAATAAACAAAAACAGGAAGACACACAAACAGAAACACAAAAAAAATATGGAGGCAGCGTTTAACAAATTGCAGAAAGAAGGAAAGAATGATGTTGATAATCTTGTGAAGTGGATGAAAGATTGTAAGTAAGAGTGTACGTACCTTCTCACTTTACCCCGTTTTTGAGAAAAAAGGAGTTCGTTGTGGATATTAGCCATGCTAGGAAGGAAAACTGTCCTATAATGGGTCATATATGGTGCTGATTTGGTCGCTTGCACCCGTTTATGGGGGTGATTCTACCCACCGTACTCACAACTTTTCCTACAAAACCTATCTCCTATTCGTGAATTAAATACTTTTATATTCCTATACAAAAGTAGAGAGACTACAGTTAGGCATGTGTGAAAACTTTTCACTGAAAAGTAGTGTTAGAAAAGAAAGAAGGAACACCCCTTTAAGGCATGCTTAAGTGGCACCTTGTATAAATATTTGATACTAAATAAAATCGTATTTATGTCAAGACTTTAAAAGACCATGATTCTCTGAGTTTGTTTCCGTGTTTCTTCTAATAGATCGCTAGTACTTCCCTGTTCGTGCCGACCCTTTCATGCTGGCACGTAGACATGCCCGCGAGACACTACTACTACTAAACCTTTCTTCCAGCAAAAGTAATAGACGCGACGAAAGAACAAGAAGAGAAAGTGCGTTCCTTCTTCAAAGACGTGCCAGACGTTAAGAATGTGGCCTTGGATAAGTTCAAAGAAGTCATGAAGAAGGTAGCGGAAGAGTTTAAGAAGAACTTCGATGGGTTGGCCAAGCAGCTGACGGAAGGGGGAGGATCCAAGCTCATGCAAGCTGCCATGGGTGCTACTAGTAAACTCAAAGATTTAGCAAAGAAATAGCAGAAGATAAAACAATATTTTGTATGTTATCTGGCTTTTCATTTCTAAGTATAGATCAGATATAAATTGTAGCTATTATTCTAAAGCGTCAAATTTGGGCGCCAGATTCAATTTTTTTTTTATATTTTTCGGCTATAAAATATTCTATGTACGCACATCACATCAAGCTATACCTAACCAGTATAGACTGGCCTTCATTTGAAAGGAAAACTTTTACAATGGGAGGTTAGTCTAAACTGGATTTTTATAGCTTGATATGTAGCCGTGTGTACATGGCAGTAGTCATTGCGACATCAACAATAACTTATTTACGATTGAATATTAAAACTTTTGCTTTTAAAATCGTTATCGCCGAAGATTTTGATGTAAAATAGTGGATTCGGGCAAAAATGTTAATTTAAACCAAAATCTTTAGATGACGATTTTAAGAATAAGTTTTAATACTCAATCGTGAATAATTAAAATGCATTTTTTACAAAAAAAAAGAAATACAAAAACAGTGGGCGCGACTAGGCGTCAAAGTACTCCTCGGCATCGCTGTCGTCCGGCATCGTGCCCAGAAGACTGGCAGCATTGTTGCCACGTTGAATGGCAATGCTTATACGCTCCCCTAGGAATAAGCCAGCCCTCTGATCACGCGAGGCGTCGACCAGTCTTCTAGATATTTCCTTGTAGAGAAGACGGGCACTCGGACCCCATGACCTAAGCGTTTCGACCCCAAACGGTCAAACATATAGCTACCCGACAGGTTGCTATACTTGCGCCGTTTGAGAGTCTCCGCGGCAGCAGCAGCAGCGCCAGCGCAGCCAGCTGAGCTTGGAAGATGATCGTGAATTAGTTATTGTTGATATCCCAATTTCTACTGCCATGTACTACCTAGAATATTTTGTAACCGAATAATATGCAAAAAACCTAGAAAAGTTTGAAACTCGCGCCCAAGGCTCACTCTTTAGCCTTAAATGAAATGATATTTATTTCTGTAAATAGATCTTTTCAGGACACTTTTACAAGTCGATTTTTACTTTTTTTTTAACTAGATGGCGCCGACGTTTCCTATCTGACGACCTCTGAGAAGAAACGTCGAAACAAACCCAGAGAATCATGGTCTCTTTTAAAGTCCAGACAATAGTTGTTGTTAGATATGCGAGTATAACAATGTAGGGCAAAATCTGAACAGGCTTTTTGAAGAAAGAGCCATAGAAGCTTTGAGTTGGCCTGTCCTAACTGACGGCACGCATACATCAGTCATCGTGTAGCTCAACCATTTTATAGGGAGCTCAACGACCCGTCGCACAACGATACCAGATCAGCAGGAAAGATTAGAATGTTCATTCAAATATTTTGGAAATAATCCTTATTTATTTAATCCATCTCTAAACTTTTCATAATTTATCATAATAATTGGTGCAGAGCTTTAGCCGTGGAATTTTGACCAACAAACTATGTATTGTTAATATGTTGGCAACTTTTTTAGGAATTTATGAATTCTACCCGCTTATTTTTCACATCAAAATTTGTCAGTATGCATAAACAAAATAATATTGTCTCCGCAACAGTTTCGGAAGTCTGTGCTTTACTGTTTTGGTGATAGCGTTATTTTATTATTTGGTCAGAAGGCGGTTTCACTGTTTTGTTAAAAGATAATTTACTTATTTCTACACTTGGACTGGCGAGTAATAGTTCCAAATACCTGCCTACTTACTTTTTGTTTTCTTAGTGGCAAATATGAAGTGCAGTGATAGCCTAGTGATACGACCATTGGTCTGCCAAGTCATAGGCCTCGAGTTCGAATCCAAGGCACACACCTCTGACTTTTCGAATTATGCGTATTAATAATTAGTTATCACGCGCTTAAACGGTGAAGGAAAACATCGTAAGGAAACCTGCATGCCTGAGATATTTTCTTAAGGGCATGTGAAGTCTGCCAACCCGCAGTAGGCTAGCATGGCGGACTATAGCCTAATCTCTCTCGTACTGAGAGGAGACCAGCAGTGGGACAATATAATGGGTCGATGACGAGTGGCAAATATGCCGCTGTCAACAATTCTACCAATGACAAAGTGAAATGGAAAAAACATGTAAGTAGTTATGAAAAAGTTCCAAGTACCTACTTACAAGGCTTTACTTAATGTTGACATTGTTTTTAACCCCCGACGCAAAAACGACGGGGTATTATAAGTTTGACGTGTGACTCTGTGTGTTTGTGTCTTTCTGTGGCATCGTAGCTCCCGAACGGATAAACCGATATTGATTTATTTATTTTTTTGTTTGAAAGGTGAATTAGTCGGGAGTGTATTTTTTATTTTTTTTAAAAAAGCTTACTAGCTGTGTGGGTCACACATTACTAGTATTGTTGTTAACCCCTCGTGCTAAGCTAAATGCTTGTGTTACGAGTGGGTTCACGTCGGTAGTGCAATGGGTGGGGTTCGAACCGGCAACCACATGATCGCAAGTCCGATGCCCTAGCCATTAGGCTACCGCCGCTTCGTAATCTGTTCATCAGTGTTCTTAGCTATGTTCGATGAAAATCCGACGAGATGCAATGCAAATGTCGGGGGTTTTAATTTTTTTTATTTTTACGCTTAATTAATTTTATTGTTGTTTCCCTTAATGTGGTGCTGTCAACTGACGTATTACTTTCGTGATGCCACAGGAAGTCCAAAAGCAATGCTTTCTTAAGCCTTTATTCCGTTGAGTCCAAAACATTTTTTTTTGTAGATCGATACAGTGTGCATGCTGTAAAGTGATTGAAACCGTCAGAAAATTAAAATTGAAACCAGGATGACCAAATGGCGTGAGGAGGAAGAGGTGAGATGTCTTCCAACTGCGTAAGGTATGTATGTATACTATACGTGTGTATATATATATATATTTTTTAAAAAGCTTACTAGCAATGTGGTGTGCACATTACTAGTATTCTTGTTAACCCCTCGTGCCAAGCTAAATGCTTGTGTTACGAGTGGGTTCACGTCGGTAGTACAATAGGTGGGTTCGAACCGGCAACCACATGATCGCACGTCCGATCCCCAAGTCATTAGACTACCGCCGTTTCTATTTGGGTGGTTCCCACGTCAAGGAATGTGTTATTCATCACCATCATCATCATCATCATCAGCCCATACTCGTCCACTGCTGGAGGTAGGCCTCTCCTAGTGAACGCCACAGATCCCGATCTTCTTTTTTTTATGGGATAACTCGGTAAACGAGTGGGCGAGCTACCTGATGGTAAGTAGTCATCGCCGCCCATGGACATCTGCAAAACCAAAGGAGTTCCAGATGCGTAGCCGAGCATAGAAAAAGGGAGGGGAAGGAGAAAAGGAGGAGGAAGGGGACTGAGGGAACAATTGGATCTCCGGCGCTACACACGTACGAAACTAAACAGTATACATACTGCTACTTGACGTCGATATTCTGTGGGAGGGTAGTCCTTACCCATTCATGCTGACATTTAGACATGCTAAGTATGTTAAGAAAATTATAATAAAAAGACTGTTAATTTTCAAAAAATATATTTACACCCTTGACTAGAAGTACAATGCTAATATACAAACAATTAGAACTTATTTATTTAATAACGATTGGTTTAATAATACTGACGTTTATGTTATAAATGGCTACATAAATACGGAAACCGAATCAAGTATGTTTAGAAATAATTATCTTCATTCTTCTTCCTTTTCTTATATGTATATAAAAATCTATTGCCGTTCGTTAGCAACAGGTAGAACAGCAATTTATTTAATATTAAGAGCAGAAGATCAAGATTTTATAGAAAAACTCATGATCCAATGAAAGACGCTGAGAAGTGTCTTATTTTAGATAATTTCTTATATAAGTATAACACTAAGTAGTAGGTGTGTTTACAATTCCAAGATTAAGACACAGTAATGTTATCTAAACAGTATTCTATCTTCATAAAAACGATCGGAACTCGAGTCTAGTATGCACTTGGTACCCAAACAGTCGCGAACGAACTAAGTGATGATTTTGTAAGTGGTAAGCATGCGACTTAATTGAATTGAATTGAATACTTATCGCAAGTCCGATGCCATAGCCATTAGGCTACCGCCATAATTATTTAATTTCATGTAATTATTTCAAGGCCATGGCTGAGTCAGAATACTGTATAGGTAACTTTACTGTGACTACGTTATTTTGCAAGACAAACTATAAACAATTATTGAGACAATGCTTATACTAATGAAAGAAAATATCATTGATAAAATTACATCCGGATTCTGGACCGACAACGGATGTTGTTATATAGGTACATTAACGCCCCATCCGGATGTGATGTCATTCGGATTCCGTAATTTGGAGCCGTAGAATGAAGCCATATTTATTAGCTAAGTAAAAACACTTTGAATATTCTGCTTAAGAAAACGATAAAATCACTATCACTACATAGTATAAAACAAAGTCGCTTCCCGCTGTCTGTCTGTCCCAATGTATGCTTAGATCTTTAAAACTACGCAACGGATTTTGTTGCGGTTTTTTTAATTAGATAGAGTGATTCAAGAGGAAGGTTTATATGTATAATACAGACATATTATAGTACAGAAAAGTCGAGAAAACACGCAGGCGAAGCCGTGGGCGGAATGCTAGTAACTAATATAGAAAAGAAGGTTTGTTTGTTTGAACGGGCGACTCTCTGGAAATACTTGTCGGATTTGAAAAAATCTTTTTCTGTATATCCACATTCATGAGGAAGGGTATAGGTTATCTAGCATCACAGGATAACAGGAGCGGGGAATAGCGGGTAAAACTACGAACAGATAAATAAATTTATCACTTCCGTGGGTAAAACCACGGGGCAATCCTATTTTATGATAAACTAGCTTTCCGCCCGCAGCTTCGCCCGCGTGGACAACACGATTGTGGCAGTGTAGGTTTTTCCATAACAACATGTATAGGTATTTGTTATTAAATAAGCAGCATTCGTGTTCTCATAGATAGAGCGATGATCTATCATTCTGGAGGTTCCACAGGGTGGAACAAATAGTGGTAGGCCACTTTGCTCATTGGTGGTTTTTCTGTCTGGTGCCAAAATGACCAGACTGCAATTAATACTGACTCTGTAACAGGCAAAGTAGAATTGCCTATGTAAGAAGCAATCTTTTCTTAATTCCAGCCTGCTATCCTTAATGTCTCACCCTGTTTTTTTTTATGGTCATTGCAAAGCAGATCTTAAGAGGAAATTTAATCGTTCTCAAAAACAGTCGGATAGTATCAGTGGTATTAGAGGTATGAAAAGTGATTCCCCCAAGTACAACCAGTAACGACAGTGGCCTCTTTAATATATTTGTGCAATGCTGGTTACTCGCAGTCTAGTCCCGTTACATAGTTTAAGTGGTTTAATGAGACTTAGCATCATTAAAGATGTCCTAAGGAGGGTTACACTGTTAAGGAACTCCACATGTTAGTAATCTGCTTCATCCGCTTGTAGCACTGAATCGACAGACCTATACTCAATTTCTGAGCCCTCCAACGACTTAGGAAGTATGTAAATAATAGCAACTGCACTTTTTTTCGGAGTCGGTATTGCACGTTTGCACAGCCAATCTATAGGCTTGTTTGTATATTAGAAAAATCAGGATACACTCTAACTATTATAGACCTATCAAAACAACCCGTCACTATTGTATCCAACAGAGATGGTACATATATTTTTCTTTTGGATTCAGGATCATCTCCATTTTCTATCTTAACCAATAGTTCTGAAAACTTTGTAACAGACGTATCTCTCTCATATTTCTTTTTACAGATAATCATTATGTTGGGTTTTAGGTATCCCGATGTTGAGGATGCTCTGATTTCGTCTGCTCGTGTTCCTCTAGGTATAACGAAATCTGACGGCATTCCCCTGCCTGCAACACAGTAACTTCACCAATCACTATTGCTGCCTCTGACATCTTTAAGAATCTATTGTGTGCTTCGATTCCACCTTTGTGTGCCATAATATTCTCATCTCACATTATAAGTGTGCGATTTCGGAGAACTTGAGCCATGTCACTCTGCTAAGATATTATTGCACAACGGAGTTTCGACATGGATGAAACTAAGCGGAAGTTTTAAAGACAGCGTGAGCCATTTTCCCACCTTCCAAAAGAGTAGGTGCTATTCCAGATTAAGCTACGTTTAAAGCAATGCCCCGATTACTTTGTACTTTAGTTAGCCAAAAGTAAGTGCCATACACAACATGGTTGGCTAAATAATAATATGTGCAAATTTGGTATGATTTTCGAATAATGTGATTCGCGTATTCATTTATTTTTAGAACGGAATACATAACGTAAAGTAATAATAAAAATAGCAGATTTCTTTATTTGTACTTTACATATAGGGCCAGTTACTCTTTTTACGCGGCTAAGGGGTTTAAATAAAAAACGACCTTAAAAACGTGTTGCATTAATTGTATTGTAGTGCTTACATCCTGTAATTTTGATAATAAACATTTTTTTCGATACAAATTTTAACACTCCTTTATATTCCTTTAAGGGATGAAATTCAAAAAGTCCTAGAACACATGTTTCTTTAACTATAATATAGATTTTAAAACTTTAAATACTTACCTAATCTCAAGTAATTTTGATAATAAACAATTTATTATTAGTACAAACTTTAACACCCCTTTTTACCCCTTTAAGGGCTGAAATTTAAAAAATCCAAAAATACGTGATTCTTTTATTATATTGAAAAGCATAAATATTGAATTTCAAGTAATTTTGATAAAAAACGAAAAAAACTATACAAACTTTAACACCCCTTTTTACCCATTTAAGGGACGAAATTTAGAAAATCCAAAAACACGTATTTCTTTAATTATGTTGAAGAGCTTAAATATTGAATTTCAAGTAATTTTGATAATAAACAAAAAAAAATCCATACAAACTTTAACACCCCTTTTTACCCATTTAAGGGATAAAATTTAAAAAATCTTTAAGGACGTGTCTTATTATTTTGTATTTAAAGGCTAAATACCAAATTTCATTAAATTCAAATTAGAAATGACAGAGTTTCATACAAACTTTAAACCCCCCTTTCACCCCTTTAGGGGATGAATTTCGAAAAATCCTTTCTTAAATGATGCCTAGAGTATAAAAGCAATATCCTCACAAAATTTCAAACTTCTATCATTAGTGGTTTCGGCTGGGCGATGATATGTCAGTCGGGACATTGCCTTTTATATATATAGATAGACTAGTTTTCCGCCCGCGTCTTCGCTCACGTAGCCATACGTTGCTTATCATTTTACGGGATAATATATAATATCCTATGTCACTCAGGCATAATGTAGCTTTCTATTGGTGAATTTTCAAAATCGGTTCAGTAGATCCAGAGATTACCCCTAAAAACACACAATCTTGTTTTAGCTTATTTTGCTCCAATAGAAACCCCTATATTAGTTTTTCTTCAAAATCTATAATGTACAGACATCGGTCTGTTACAATTTTATTATATAATACAGATACCTTATTTCGGTATGAATATTATAATTTAATTTATCGGCCAACAATCGGCCCATAGTCGGGCAATTTTTTTCTTTAAACTTAGATACCTATTACAAAAAAAAAATTTATGGAGATATACCTAAATGAAGTTGCAAAGCAAAATTTCAAAGTGTTTTCAAGTAATTGACTAAAATGTATAAAATAAACTAAGTATCATAGGAACATAAGTGCAAATTTTATAGTATTCACATTGCATAGCCGCTACCCAGTTACATACATTACATAAACAATACAGTTTTTTTGTGGGTTTCTTATAATTAAACGGTAAGAAACAAAATATTTTTTTACCATCCTTTCTAATATTTGTATGTAATAGTTTTTAAAGAACCAGTTATTAATCTAAAATATTTTTTTTTAATATTGGGTTGTTTATAAAATTTTAACTACAATACGTATGCAAACGTATCCTCATTAGTTGGAAACTATACAGCAGTAATTATTTTAATTACAGTAAAAGTTACGCACATGGCCACTTTTTGTAGCGATACAGTTGTGCCACAGTTGCTAGGACATATGCAGTCAAAATCAGATTATTGTCCAATTACCACTGGTATTGTAATCAATGCCGTAATTAGAGCTGTGGCACCTGGAGGGCGCAGAAATGACCAGAGCAGATCTTATATCAAGGCTTAAAAGTTCCAGAAGCTTGCACCAGACACATTAAAGTGTAATTACGCCACTTATTGTAATAATCTCAATCTACAAAGCAATTTGACATTGGCTTGTTACTGTCGCTTCAAGTTGCACAACAGAGGCGCTACAAAAAGTTGCTGTTAAAATTTTATATTTCTTCTGTATTCATATGGTGAGTGCGTTAACATTATCCCCTCGCAATACCCCTCATCAACCCGTGATTATTAAAAAAAAAACAAATATACAGACGAACGTATAACCTCCTCCTTTTCGACATTTCTAAAGTCGGTTAATAAGGTTGTTAGTCATTGAAGTAGAGTCCAGAGCTCGTGCCCCCTTCCCCCTTCTTCGAAGGTCTTGCCTTGCAGCAGCTGTCTTTAGCTTCTTTAGCATATATCTTTGTTAATTAGCCTCTAATTTGTTACATTGAAAGTTGTTATCAGTGTGAAGACAATTTCTCAATGAGTTCTTGCAACGCTAACGCCTTTGCTAGTCTTCTTCTAAAGTCCTGTAACAAAATTGAATAATATATCATCACGCCTGTATTCCCCGAAGGGTTAGGCAGAGGTGTACTAATGGTGTACATGAGTACACCTTTCCACACTTCGCCGGTATGTTTAAGTTTCATGTAATAGGGGGCGAACCTTGCCACTAACCGGGCACAAATCCAGTCACCGAGCTGCTACTGAGAATTTCTTAGAAAATCCTATTAGCACTTTGCTCGACCTGGGGATCGAACCCAGGACCTCTAGCGTAGCAGCCGCGCTTAGGACCACTAGACTTATGAGGCAGTCCAGTTGCAGAGTTATACCATAAAAAACATGTCTTTACCAACCTGATGTAATACATGACCATTATGAGGGACCCTGGATGCGAACATATCTTTGGACATCAAGCATAGAGCCTTCCCGTTCATAGGGAACCGCTCCGGAAGACCCCCTCTGCGCGCCACCCACGTGCCGACTTCCGCACGACCCCAGGAGCGGGGGTCTGGAAAAAACATTGGATACTGTTAATTGGTTATTCTAGGCAAAAATTCGAACTACTACCTACTAAGAATTTCATGGAATGACACGAGGAAATCGAATCAGAAACATCACACATGACAGCCAGAGCGATTGCAAGACACACAATTATTTTAAATGCTGTTTTAGACATTATCATTTGATAATAATTTGAAGCGGCGGTAGCCTAATGGCGTCGCACTTGCGATCAAGTGGTTGCCGGTTCGAACCCCACCCATTGCACTACCGACGTGACCCCACTCGTAATACAAGCATTTAGCTTACCACGAGGGGTTAACAACAATACTAGTAATGTGTGACCCACATTGCTAGTAAGCATTTAAAAAAAAACTTAATGCATAACGGGGCACGCAATGCTAACTATGTATAACAAAATTTACAGGTTTTTTTCTAAAACTTCAGAGCATATCTCCAACAAATTTTAAATGACTGGATGACACAACCATAATTTATCAGCTAAAGGACGTCCACTGCTGAACGAAGGCCACCCCCATAGACTTCCACAACGACCGGCTATATACCGCCTGCATCCAACGACTCCCAGCGACCTTTACCAGGTCGTCTGTCCATCTCGTTGGAGGTCGTCTCACGCTGCGTTGTCCGGTGCGTGGTCTGCACGAATTCGATAGGCATTTCTTTCCGATCTGGTATAGTTGTGTGACGGGTCGTTGAGCTCTCTAAATAATGGTTGAACTACACCTTGACTGATGTATGCGTGCCGTCAGTTAGGACAGGTCAATTAGAACCGATAGACTAATGAGTCGGTTAGATATGACAGATACTCACCCAAAGGCAGGTCATCTTCTTGTAGAACCCTGAGGTCTAAAGCATCCCACTTCGCGTGTGGAGGGGGGACGCGGTCGCAACGCGCTTGCGTCGGCATGCTTGTTGATTAGCAGATCTGCAATAATAGAAAAATACATTTTTAATCTCAATGATCTAATGGTCATAAGATTGACTGCTACGCTAGAGTTATTAGCTAGTATAATACAAGGTCAGTTTTAGTATATGCAAAACACGAAAAACGTGTCTAGTATTTTTAGGTAAAGAATCTAAGTACAAAATTTCAAAGCTGTATCTTAAAAAATGACAAAGTTATAATGCTTATTATGTTCTCTGGTTGTTCGTCACATCAATCTGTGGCATCGCCTTCGGCCGATTGAAGGAGTTGTTTTACCCCCCGCCCTACTTTGCGCCCGCGCATAGTGAGTGCCACTATGACCGGCAGTGGCCTGTGTTGTGCGCGTATGATTGCGGATAGGTACTTAGTATACAACGTTGATATGACAGAGGGGCATTAAATTACACTACGTATACTATACGTGTTTAGTATTAATTCGATACGGTATAAAAATAAAAAGCACCAAAAATGAGTTTTTTTTTTTTTCAAACAAACTAAATAGCTTACAAATCGGAATAAAACGCAACCACCCCTTGTAAATAAATTGAACTGACCTTAGATACCTAGGTAACAAAGCGGCAACGTCGCACGCACGCCGCAGCGCGGCGTCGGCGTGTGTTCTCTCGATACAAAGCGGGCCGCCCGGCGGTGGCGCGGGCGGCGGTGCGCGGCGGCTTTTATGTTAGGTGTAGTGACCTACATAGGAGCATACGTGTAGCCGGAGCGGAGCGCGACTGCATACTGAAGCACACTCCAGCCGCGCGCACTATTTATGTGCGCAGGCGCCACCGTGTCATTACGCCGACAACATGCCTACTTGGATACTGTTTGGACACTGAAGAGGAACTCGAGGTGCAACAGTTTTATACGACGCGCGCGGCAAATAAGTGTCAAGCCCGAACGTTTTTACTAGTGCGCTCCGATTGGTCAGTTCTGTTTATGAGAAATGTAAGGTCGCACTAAGCAAATAGTTAAATATTATTACAACTAGGGTGTATAATTAAATAAATCATGGTATTTTATCATAATCGGTTTTCATTCTAAATAATAACCTTTAACCAAAAAAGCGTCGACATACGTCTCCAAAGTGGTGACCCCGCGAAAGAATAATGCAGTGTGCAAGTTCCCAACTCGTCTTGGATAGAGAAGATGTGGAAGCAATATCCGTCAAGTCGCGTCTTCCTCAGTTCTGGCGTGACAAACCCAGACTTTGGTTTGCGCAGTTTGAAACAATGATTGCCAGCCAGAAGCTTAGCGACGAAAACAAATTCGGTCTCGCTGTATCTCAACTGGAGAAAGTAGACGTGGAACAAGTTGGAGATATTATCATGTCGACACCTAACACAGGAAGATATGAGGAACTGAAAAAAAGATTACTGTCTGTCTACGAAGAATCTGAAAATAAACAGCTTCAGAAACTGCTCAACGAAGTCGAATTGGGGGACCAGCGCCCGTCACAACTTCTCCGGCGGATGCGGGATTTGGCCCGAAATAAAATTCCGGATGAAACACTTCGATTACTGTGGATGAGTCATTTACCTTCGTCGACGCGAGCAGTGCTTTCTGTCAGCGAAGAATCTAAGTTGGACGCCCTGGCAGCGATGGCAGACAAAATGGACGAGCAGACGAAAGAGGTTTCTTCCATTTGTTCCTGTGTTCACGGCAGCAGCAATACGTCCGGACCTTCAACATCGACATCATCAGAATTAAAGATATTGAATATGATTGAGTCACTCACGAAAGAGATTGCCGAGTTGAAGACGGAACGATCACGAAGCCACTACCGCCGCCCCCATAACAGATATAATTCGCGATCTCGTTCTAGATCGATGAATCGCACGGACATCTGTTATTTTCATCAAAAGTTCGGAAAAAACGCCTACAAATGTCGAAAACCGTGCAATTTTGGAAACAACAACACTAAGTCGATGCAGGAAAACTAGACAAGACTTCAGCTGCGACGGAAGCCGAAGTCAACGAACTCACGAATCGCCGTCTATTCATCAAGGAATTATCTACGGGTATTCAATTCCTGGTCGACACTGGTGCGAATGTATCAGTGATGCCAGTACGAAGAACAGAAAAACGAGGACAAAAGCCGAGTAATTTTTTGTATGCCGCCAACGGTTCAACGATACCGTCATATGGCGAACAATCGATGGTGCTGAACATAGGATTACGCCGTCCATATAGATGGAGTTTTGTGGTTGCTGAGGTGAAACGACCAATTCTCGGTGCGGATTTCCTCCACAAACATCAGCTCACAGTGGACTTACACGGACAAAGACTGATTGATAAACGAACCAGTTTATCCGTTGTTGGTTATGTAACAACCTCTTCGGACTACAGTGTCAACACGGTGAATAATCAGCAGCCGTACCACGACCTGCTTGCAAAGTATCCCGACATCACTCGACCATCTTGTAAGCTGGGTCACAGTGAAGTGGAACATCAAATTGAAACCAAGGGACCACCGATCTATTCAAAAGCTAGGCCACTTCCACCCCACAAGTACAAAGTAGCGAAAGAAGAATTCGAGGCATTGATGGAGCAAGGGATCTGCAGGCCATCGAGCAGCCCATGGGCAAGTCCACTACACTTGGTGCAGAAAAAGGACGGAAGTTACAGAGCATGTGGAGACTATCGTCGACTGAACGCCGTAACAGTTCCTGATCGGTACCCTATACCGAGACTTCACGACTTCACGTACAACCTACTGGGCAAGAAGATCTTCTCAATCATTGACTTACGAAAAGCCTACTATCAAGTTCGAAATCGTGAAGAAGATATAATGAAAACAGCCGTGATCACACCATTCGGTTTGTTCGAGTTCACCAAAATGTGTTTTGGCCTACGAAACAGCGGTCAAACATTCCAACGCCACATCGACCAAGTACTTCGAGGGCTTCCAGTCTTTCCCTTCGTCGACGATATTTTAGTGGCCTCAGAAAACACAGAAGACCACAGAAGAGAACTAGAAGAGGTGTTCAAAAGACTCAATGACAACGGTTTACACCTCAACGTTTCTAAGTGTGTATTTGGGCAAACTATACTCGACTTTTTAGGCTATACAATATCCGCTGAAGGAATAAAGCCCACTGACGAGAAGACTAAAGCCATAACACAGTATCCGCTCCCTCAGACGATACAACAACTGCGCCGTTTCCTGGGAATGATGAATTTTTATCGCGAAAATATCCCGCACGCCGCCGAACATCAAAAGGAGCTCAACGCCTATCTTCACAACTCAAAGAAGAACGACAAGACAAAAATTCAATGGAGCGAAACTGCAAAACAAGCATTTGAAAAGTGTAAAGAAGATATCAACAGCGCTGCGTTGTTATCGTACCCATCATCGAGCCTACCTTTCGCCTTGATGACTGATGCGTCGGATTCCTGTGCCGGAGCAGTGCTACAACAAAAAATCTCAGGCAAATGGAAACCACTGGGATTTTACTCAAAAAAATTTAACGAAGCCCAGAAGAAGTATTCAACTTACGACAGAGAATTGCTATCCATATATATGGCTGTTCGTCATTTTCGCCGGATATTCGAAGGCCGTGACGTCACCATATTTACGGATCATAAACCACTGGTGAACGCACTGAATGCAAATAGCAAAAATGAAACGCCTCGCCGCACGAGATATCTAGAATATATCGGTCAATTTGTCACTCATATCAAGCACATAGCCGGCAAAGACAACGTTGTCGCTGATGCGTTGTCTAGGGTGGAGACCATCACATGCCCAACGCCGATCAACTACGAAGAATTAGCAAAAGCTCAAAATCAAGACGCGGAACTTAAAAAGTTAATGAAAGATGATCGTCACATATTCAAAAGAACAAAGTTACCGGGAACAACAAGAATAATAAACTGCGAGATGTCTACGGGAGCTGCGCGTCCCTACTTACCAGCTATATGCAGAAGACAAGCATTTCAAGCCATGCACAACCTAAATCATCCTGGCACGAGAGCGACAAGACGTTTGGTGACTACGCGATTTTTCTGGCCATCCATGAAAAAGGATGTTACGGAGTGGTCGAGAGCCTGTGACCAGTGTCAGCGTGTAAAAGTTCACCGGCATACCAAAACACCCATAGCGAGTTTTAAAAGCGTCGGTCGTCTAGCTCACGTTCACATCGATATCGTCGGTCCACTGCCAATATCGAACAATTACCGATATTTACTTACAATGATCGACAGAGCAACGAAGTGGCCAGAGGCACAAGCCATCGAAGAAATTACCGCAGAAAAAGTCGCTAACGTTTTATACGAAACCTGGATATCAAGGTACGGATGCCCGGTCACAATAACAACAGACCGCGGACGACAGTTCGAATCCGAACTTTTCAACAAGTTAATGCATCGCATGGGAATAGAACGTGTACGAACAACAGCGTACCACCCTCAGTCCAACGGTATGATCGAGCGCTGGCACCGTACACTCAAGACGTCATTAGCCGCAAGACTTAATACCGTCAAATGGGCGTACGAACTTCCTACAGTGTTATTAGGCTTACGCGCGGCATTCAAAGAAGACGTGGGAGCTAGTACAGCCGAGTTATTGTATGGTCAAACACTCAGACTGCCCGGAGAGTTTTATGGTGAAAACACTACACCGCATCACACTACGTCACACTTCATGAGCAACCTCAGCGAAGCATTGAAGAAGGCACAAGTACAGCGAGATACAAACAAGAATCATGCTATATTCATTCATGGCGATCTATACAAGTGTACACACGTATATGTACGCAACGATGCAGTCCGCAAGCCGTTGACACCGACGTATAACGGTCCGTACCGAGTCATCACCCGCTACGAAAAATATTTTGAAGTGCAGATAGCAAACAGAAGCTCTAATATATCGCTAGACAGATTGAAGCCAGCCTATTTCCTGAATATGGATGAAGAGACTCCACCTACTAGCGCTCATGTTACCAGATCAGGCAGAATCTCGAGACCACCTGTACGCTTCGCTGGCGGGGAGTAATGTAGTGACCTACATAGGAGCATACGTGTAGCCGGAGCGGAGCGCGACTGCATACTGAAGCACACTCCAGCCGCGCGCACTATTTATGTGCGCAGGCGCCACCGTGTCATTACGCCGACAACATGCCTACTTGGATACTGTTTGGACACTGAAGAGGAACTCGAGGTGCAACAGTTTTATACGACGCGCGCGGCAAATAAGTGTCAAGCCCGAACGTTTTTACTAGTGCGCTCCGATTGGTCAGTTCTGTTTATGAGAAATGTAAGGTCGCACTAAGCAAATAGTTAAATATTATTACAACTAGGGTGTATAATTAAATAAATCATGGTATTTTATCATAATCGGTTTTCATTCTAAATAATAACCTTTAACCAAAAAAGCGTCGACATACGTCTCCAAAGTTTTGCGCATAACAACAATCACATCATAAACACAACATTTTTAAATTCTCGATGTGTCCTCCATTCACATTAATGCACAAATTATACCGACGGAGAATATTGTTATTTACTTTTCTAATTAAATCACTATCCGTCACTAAGCACTTTAATTTGTGAAATGCTAAAATAGGCATACACTTCACCCTTAATGTACCCCCACAAAAAGAAATCGATGGGAGTGAGATCTGGAGATCGTGGTGGCCACCGAACAGGTCCAAATCGACCGATCCATTGCTGCCCGAACATTTCTGTGAGCCGCTCCCTGGAAGCTACCACAGAATGTGGAGGCGCTCCGTCCAGCTGGTACCTACCACAACTTGCGATGAACGGCTAAGGGCAGTTGGTCAGTGTGTTATTCTTTGTACCTACTGCCAATTGTATGGCGCGGGCGTTCCTAGGGCAATTGCGGCTGTCACCATACCTATCTCGGTAGGTTCGCAGAGCTAAAGCTGCGTTTCCACGACATTCGCCGTAAATTAAAATCATGTCCGTGTATTCTGACGCCGTGTAAGTTACACGAGGCATTGTTTACACTTTAATTACACACACACACACACAAAGTCTAAATTAATTATCACAATAAAAGCAGTCAATCACACAAAAAAACACTAACACTAAATAATAATAATCCTAAGTTACGTGTAATAATGTCTTAAACTTATTTAATGTCCTATCACAATAACAATATTGTCAGCGCGCGAGTTCGATAAAAGAAAAGCGGCGCAGGAGCGTGTTACGTTACATAAGTACGTTCCCAAAGGATTGCGCCGGCGAACTGAAAAAACAAGTTTTTAGCTACCGACCGCAAGGATCTAAGATGCAATAGCAACACAGTGACCTATTTCTATTTCTTTTACGCACAGGATTTATTGCTATGATTGTCACTCTCGTAATGAAAGTGCAAGTGTGTGTATTTATTGCTTCCTTGTTTGCATTGCCATCTTTTAGCGAAATATTTGGTTGTACTTGTGAGTTGCGTCACAGCGGCAACAACGCATCGTAGGTCATACTCAGATTTATCATTTTAAGGTGCATGACCTGCGTATAGACATAATCAGCTGTTAGGAAAGATACATCGTGTTCAAATGGGGAAAAAACTTAAAAAATCATTTGCGACTAAACTACTGCTCCTATTTAATTGATTTTTGGTACAGAGCTTGAAAATGGTACCTAGTATAAGCAGTTTAAAGGAAAGCCCCTCTGTCGTATCAACTTTGTATAACATTTTTGTGACAAAATATGACATCCTGAAAAAATATTGGAATCGATTTTGTAACTTATTCTGAACAAACTATATTCTGGTTTCGCATATTACTTAAAGTAATGTTGTACTTATAACAAAGTGTTATTGGGTTTTTCTATGAATTACTAAGTGCCAGCTTGGATTTTTGATGTGTCCGGTGAATGGCAATAGGCTCGCACCTTTTACATGGGACCTAAACATACCGGCGAAATGTGGGTGTCACCTTTGCCTAACCATTCAGGGAATACAGGCTTTTTTTCTGTCTGACTGCCCCATTTGTCTAGTGGTTACAAACTGCTGCTGAGCGTAAGATCCTAGGTTCGATTCCTAAGTCGAGCAGTACCAGTGTAAGTACCTAATCACTACCACTGCCGACCCCTCGGGGAAACCGGCGGTTAGTTATGTTATGAGATTAACTACACAATTTCCGGCTAATATATGCATTGAAAGTTACATAATATAATTATAATCGGTTAACAATTACCTATACACCATAATAACGGCCGATCCCTGCCGGATATAAGACAAAAATCGGGAAATACCCCACAATAGGTACACCAAACAAAACCTATAGAAGATGACGGATATGGCGGCATTTTGCCACCGGAAACGGATGCGGCCAATAGTTCAAAATGGCGACATTTTTGTGTGTTACATAATTATAAGGATGCGGGTATTAAACATTGTTAAATAAATAATAGATTTATGAATATATTATGTTTAAGTTACGATCCAATAACCAGTAATGATTGAGAAATAAGTAAGCGATTTTGAATCTAACGCACCTCTGAATTATTGAAATGATATGCGTAATAAACGGTGAAGATTAAAAAATATACACATAAATAAATATCTTGAGGAAACTTGAATTTTCAGATTTTCTCTAGCCCGCCAATATATATTTTTGTTTCCCGCAAATTATAAGATCTTTATTTAACAAATTGAAGGTAACATTTAATTATTTCCAATCCATTCCAATCCATATAATTGCCAAAAACTATGCCGACAATCATTGACAGCATACCATCACGCCTGTATTTCCCGAAGGGTTAGGCAGAGGTGTACTTAATGTACACCCACAGTTCGCCGGTATGTTTAGGTCCCACGTAATAGGGGGCGAGCCTATTGCCATTTATTAATTAATAATATTAATCATTGACAGTTTAGGCAATATTTAGCTATGATAACATTTCTAAGCAATGGTAACCCGACTGTTAATAGAAGTCTTAATAAAATGTCAATTAACATTTTTTGACATTTTTGATATTTGCCTAGACATTTTGGCAGTTTTGTGTAATTTTATTGGTATTGGTATTATTATATTGGTGTATACTGCTACGCAAAGGTGTTGGGTCCATTCGAAAGTCGAGCAAAGTAATATTGTCTTTCTATAAAATTCTTAGTAGCAGCTCGGAGTCTAGATTTTTTTCCGGTTAATGGCAATAGGCTCGCTCCCTATTACACGGGAACTAAACATACCGGCGAACTATGGTACATCTCTGTCTAACCGTTCCGGGAATGTGGGCGTGATATGTTTATCAGCTATGATTATTGTACCTCACAATAATAATTATTATTGTCATGAACCTCGTAACCAAGATATTGCAAATTTGGCGGGCCAAGCAAACGCCCCATATTTCTATAAGTAATACTTTATTAATTAATTCCAGTCGTTACCCGTATAAGTGTATTGGTGACTAAATCTCGACATCGCCATACAACAGATAACCATACAAATAAACAATAAAAACTTCCTAATCGGTGCACGATTTCAAAAACAACAATTACATAATTGGTGGTCCCATTAATAAATATAAAGGGCCCATTCAAAACGAGAATGCAACAAGGCGGACAAACGTAATATCTTTGCCAGCGGATAATAATAAAAAAACCGACAATGCGTTCCTTTTTCAAACGGGCGGAAGTGTCGATTTCGATTATGGCGCGTCCGTCCGTTTGGCGGGAAGACGGTGGCGCGCGCGTTTCCGTTCAATACATCGACTTTTTTATATAAAAACAAATTATTTATTTAGCCCTTAATTATGCGTTTATTTGACAGATGTTGTGACGTAATGCGGACCGTTAGAAAGTTATTTTATAGGTACAAAAAGGATAACAAAACTAGCTACTTCCCGCGGCATCACTCCGCTTTATTAGATAATTACCTGCGGACTGACATGTGGGGTTTTCCATAATCACAAAAAATTGTGAGTAACACAGTCTTACTTTTCTTCGAAAGGCCTGTTCAGATATTTGCCCTACATTGTTAAACTCGCATATATCTAATATAACTAATGTCTGGACTTTAAAAGAGACCATGATTCTCTGAGTTTGTTTCGACATTTCATCTCAGAAATATAAGTTAAAAAAGAAATAAAATAATCGACTTGTAAAGGGTCTTTAAAAGATCTATTTGCAGAAATAAATATAATTAAACCAGATTCGGAAGAATATTAATATGTTACGTGAAGCGACTGCCATCAGATCTTTGGTACTCAGTTTCTTTTATTACATAAGACGATTTTTGCCAGTATTTGACTCCCTTCCCTCCCTAATGTAAGAAAAACTAAAAAACCGCAGACCCTACTACTTATTTAATATTTATTACTCGTACCTACGTAAGTATCTCCTCTAAAATGAATTACTATTAATATTATATTAATACCTACTTTTAGTTTGTTTTTAGGAAAAACTTAAGAAATTTAAATACCATCTTAACCTAGCGCAGTTTTATCATCTTTTTCTCCCTCCCTCTTGTACGAAAAGTAGGACATGGTCGAGCCCCTTCCCCCCCGTAAATCGTCTTACGTAAGTAGATTCAAAGATTCAAAGATTTATTGCTTACTAAGTGTACATTAAGGTGTTACATTACATTTTAGTGAACTTATAACTTAGCGGCCTTTTGCAAGCATTGCAATATGGAGGGCTATACGAATTAATTAATATTTCTATTTGTTTAAATTATTAACTCTAATAAAAAAGTGTATTTATTTATTAAATTATGTTATGTATAAGTAATATTATGAATTATAAATTATTATTTCTGAATTAGAATACCTATCAATTATTAAAAGTTACTAACATCACTTAATTAGTAAACTTAAATATTTATGTTCTATATTAATAATAACAAATGGGTACATGCGCAAGTATGGCAAATGGTTTAAGTATTTAAGTACTCTGTAACTGAATAGAAACATTTCTGAATTAAATATTGCTTTAACATTTTATTAAATAATGTAGGTTTTTTTTCAGTTTTGATACTTTTTGGTAATTTATTAAATATTTTTACAGCCATGTAGTATGGACTTTCATTTAGCATCTTAGTTCTAGAGGGTGGTAAGTATAGTCTTTTTTTATGGCGTGTGTTAATGTCATGGGTATCTTCTACTTTGGTGAAGGCATCAATATTTTTAAATACAAATGTGCATATATCGTGAATATATATCGATGGAAGAGTTAGGAGTTTTAATTTTATAAAATATGGTTTGCAGCTTTGTGTGCTATCTATTTGTGTTAATATTCTAATACATTTTTTTTGCATAATGAAAAGTTCACCTATATTTACACTGTTGCCCCATAGCATAACACCGTATTTTAACCACGAGTATGCATACGCGTAGTAGGCAGACAGGGCTGTTTTGATATTTGTGGTTTGTTTAAGTTGGAATAGAGCGTATGTGAATTTAGATATCTTTGATTTAATGTGTTCTATGTGTGCTTTCCAATTTATATGAGTGTCTATGTTAATACCGAGAAGGTTAAATGAGTTTAGTTCTTCTATTTGAGTACGTTGGAAATTTAGGTTTAAGTCTAAAGGCTGTTTTTTGTATGATCTAAATTGTAATATTTTGGTTTTATTTGCATTTATTTCAAGATTGTGGTCCTCAAGCCAGTCTGTTATAGTATGCATGGTATTTTGTAAAAGTAGATTGGGGTTATTTGAGTTTTCGCAGTTTATTAATATTGCAAGTATTAAATGAATGGCGCCTAAGTAATAATTGTTAGGTGTTTCGGGTTTCTAACTACCCCTAACGAAAGTCATATTCGTATTCGTATGGCAGGGCGTGCCTGTGTTGTGATAAAAAAATAGTTACCTCAGTAGGTAGGTACCAACCTATTTTGTCAAAGGACATTTTACCTATAACAATTTAGATCCAAACATCACTTTTGAAGGAAGGAATACGACAAAACAATATATCGGCGGCATCGGAAACAGAGTATCAGCTGCATGCGCCCGCGCAGCTGTCAGACGGATGGGGTAACACACAGTGCAACATACGTGCGGATGGTGGGCTGTGAGCACAGAGATTTCCGTGAGGGGTTGAAACTGAAAAAAATTGCAAGAATAATAAATACTTGCAACTAAGGTGTGTGAGCAAAACTAGTGGTATCACTTGCGCTCACGCATCTTGGGAAATTGGCCCCGTAAATTGATGTTTTAACATACCATCACGCCTGTATTTCCCGAAAGGTTAGGCAGAGGTGTACTTAATGTACGCCCACAGTTCGCCGGTATGTTTAGGTCCCATGTAATAGGGGGCGAGTCTATTGCCATACACCGGGCACAAATCCAGACGCCGAGCTGCTACTGAGAATTTCATAGAAAAACCCAATAACACCTACCTGGGTCGTACCCAAGACTCGTAGCATAACAGTCGCGATTCGGACCACTAGACTAACCAGGCAGGCCGTGCTGTTTTTTAACCTCAAATGTTTTAACTTTTCTCCGCACAGTTTTCTTCTGTGTCGTGTGTGCATTTACAAAAATTCTATGGGTACACAAAGCAGGGGTCTAGCCCAAAACAACTACCCGCTGGTCATATACCTAAACATTTCTTATTGTGCAGGAACAGAACCCGAGAGCCGTAGTTCAGAAACTGATCTTTCAACCACTGCACAATGCAAGCCGTTAATATGCTAGGTAGGGAAATCATTACAACTTTCTTTATTTATAATTGTGTCATGCTTGTTGAACACGACATAATACAATCACGCCACTCAGACGCATTCACTTCTGGAAAAGCTCTCTAGGGCTGTCAAATTCGTATTCGTATCGCAAAGAAGGCTGAGCAAATCATGACATAATTTTGACATTAAGGTCGCATTTCACCATATACGAATTACTCGACAGTTAATTTCAAATTCCTATTCCATTTTTGAATTTAGTTGATACGTAACGGCTATTTTGACATGGTGAAATGAAATCTTACGCGAACATTAGACATTTAAATAAATTTACTTTTTTTTACAGATTTTATCATGTTATATTGACATTATTATAACCAGAATTTTCGGATCCTTTACAGCATCCATGGTACAGATAGATTAAAAATCCTGACGGAATTAGTTATAGAAATTCCTTACTGAATTTATTTTGGAAACAGAGACTAACAATCAGCCAATGTACAGTCGCCAGCAGGTCAAGGTCATACAAAACTGTCAAATTTCTCCAAATGATTTTAAACCTTAAATTGTTGACGATAAAGTTTAAACAGTTAAACCCTATATAGGTAACATCACCGACTTAATTGTTTATTTCCTTAACAACTCAATTCGATTAATATTATGTAACAATGTTATGGTCGAAGGCCGCAGCGTTTCCACCTGTATTAGTAGATCAATTAACATACCATGACGCACACCTGAATCCGCGAAAGGTTCAGCAAAGGTGTATGTATTCCTATAGTCCCCATAAGTGGCGAGCCTAATGCCATTAACCGGGCACAAATCAAAACTCCGAGCAGCTACTGAGAATTCCATAAAAAAACCACTGCCAAAGAAGCAGTCTTCAGAGATTTTAATGCGGAATAGGTTTTAGTTTTAACTAGATTAGCGTCGTCGACTTTTAGATAATGTTATGGCCTAAAAACTTATCTAGGCCATAGGGCCAAACAACCATGGGTCAATACAAAAACATGTAAGTAATACCAAAGCAGAAGGTTTATGAATGAATTTTGTCCAGAAAATTAGGAGCGAATAAATTACCTAGACCAAAGAAATTGAGGATTTTAAAATACGTTGAAACGGTTAAGAGTTCGTTTTGCTTCGTCTTGACAGGGAACATATATGTAATAAACAACACTTCCTTTTCTAAGGCAGGCTCACACATTACCTTTGCCTCATTAACTTAAAAAACAACTCTAAGCCGCCATTGTTGTCGATTTAAATTCAGATTCACACAGGAAGTCGGAAAGCGCGGGAAAGCTGAATAATGGCGGGAAGACGAAGACACAATGGCGTAATTACTTGAAAATTGCCGCCATTTTAGTTAGATCGGCAGATTAGAAAGTAGAATAATGATCACTGTTTTATAAACACCGTGCGTCGCGGTTACGGATATACGGATGGCCTAGCTATTCAATTATTTCCTGCAGATGTTTTAAGTTGCTAAATTATTTTTCATAGTTTCATCACTCGTCTGTTTTATCTGTTTTCCTAAAAATCCCCATTAATCAGCCAGTTTTTAATGATATGTTTTTTATAAAAGAATTTGTTACTTAGTATATAATTATTCAATGTAGTTTTTATCAGAATCGAATAAAGACCTTTCTAAAAACTGTTGTTGACGCTATAGAAATAAAAACAAAAATGAAATTTCCCCTGCCAGCTGATGCTCAGCATCAGCATAATAATGACAGCCAATTATCTCGAAAATAGGAGGAACTGGGCCGTAGTCCACCGTGTTGGCCTAGTGCAGATTGGTATGAACCTACCATGGATGTATTCTATAAAAAAACCGAAGTAAAACGATTATTATCTTTAAATCTATTTAGACATTATTTTTGTCGACAGCATGTGAAGTGTGGTAACTCGCATTTGACCAAAGAGGTTGACTGTACCCTGACCCGTTTAATTTTGAGAGGAAACCCGAAAGATTCTTAATTAATTCAATCTCAATAAAAAATCCTCATATAACTGGTTCTATCACAATGATTGTTTTTACGTCATCGTTGAAGAAAAGTTTTGTTTCATCCTATAAACTTTTTTCTCAAAGGCTTGTCAAGGTTACCTATACTAAGGCAATGTTACAAACTTGTTACAAATCATTTAACTGTTAGTATGTCTCTCTCCCTCGCAAATTGGCAAATCTTGACAAATTCTGTTGCGGTTACAGAAATTTATGGCATAATGTCATGCTCTAAATAATTTGTAAAAGTTCTATTTGAAATGCACAATTAAGCAAGTTTGATCAAATTTCATGGTGATTTGTTACTGAATAGATTCAATTACCGTTGATTAAATTACTTTTTTGTAATGTAACTTTAAGAAATAGGTTGTGAATGTTAGCAAAGAAATGCTTTGCGAAATGTTAATAAATAAATAATTGTTTTTTTTTAAATCAAAACATGACGCTTGCATTACACTTATTTTATACCTATTACGTCTTTATGAAAGGCTACTAAAGAGGTTTTATAGGTTAGTCGATTTTATTTTTTTAAATTTTAAATTGTTTCGTTAAATCGGTAATAGTTATTTAAATTATTCATAGGATTTATCTGATATACTAAACAACTTTAACTGGTAAATATTTACACTCACATAATTAACAAAAAAAAAACATGATCACTCACAATCTAAGCACATTAAAAAAGTATCTGCTTACTTAGGTAAGTTACGTGGTACAAAAATGTATCTAGTTACTTACCCTTTTTGCAACTAAATATTGTAAATGAAAAAAAATAAAAATTTTAAAAACCCCCGACAATTGCTTTATATCTCGACCGATTTTCATCTAACATAGGTAAGAACACTCCCGACTAATTCACCTTTCAAACAAAAAAAACTAAATCCAAATCGGTCTTTCCGTTCGGGAGCTACGATGCCACAGACAGACAGACACACACACACAGACACGTCAAACTTATAACACCCCGTCGTTTTTGCGTCGGGGGTTAAAAAATGCCAAGGTTTCTGATAAGAATAAAGAAACATTTCGGTATCTTTTGACTGCAATTTTTCTGTAGGTTCATTAAGTAAGAATATAATACATAAGAATAAAAAACAGCAACGGAAAAAATCCCAGAGTTAAAATTTCAGCGAAAAAAATATGATCACAGACAGACAGGATTTCAAACGGCTATAATAAAAATAACATTATTCCTCGTGAATTTATTTAAATAATAAATATATACATACATAGGTAAGTATGTACCCATTTAATTTATTTAAGAAGATATTAATTTAATTTTTGAAGTTCATAATTATTTAAATACTTACCGATCAGTAATGCAGTAAAAAAAGACAGGGCGGGCAATCCTTTTTCACAGAAAATAGTTCAATCACAAACTAAAACACTAATAGAACATAACACTAAAATATTTTAACACGTTATTATCGATAAAAATATCGTTCATTTACGTTTACAAGTTTCTCTGAGCGAGACTACAACACTCAACCAGCGTCAACCGTTAAATGATTTTACGATGTTCATTCTTCAAGCAAGTGAATGAATGAATACAGATGTCTGTAGAAAACATTAAGCCGTAAAATGACTCTAGTACAGATAAAAACAGGCGATACTCAACTCTATTCTTTTGGACTAAGGTTTAATATTTATTAAACAATAAACGCAATTACCACATTTTTGGATCGACGCATTATTTGCAAGCATGCGCCATTGCGGCTGCGTGCAATTCGCTGTCCTTTTCGTACGTAGAGCGAGGAGTATACACGTGAAAGAGACAGGAAGCTTTGCTTTTGAAAATCGATAATGAATTCTTCGCATCCTGCCTGTCAACATGTGCCTGTGAAACTAATCGTTTCCGCATAATTTGCTTATTTCAATACATCCGAACTCCACACTCCGTAATTAGGATCTAAATTTTGTTGCCTCGCAATAAGGTCGAAGTTTGCGTGTGCTTATTCAGTGAGATACAATTACAAAGAGTTTTGTTGTCGTAATTAGGGACTCGCGTTTCCGACGCTATTTCGGTTTCCCGCGCAAAATGTGTTTCGGTGAAGACCGGATAGCGGCCAATTTGGGATGACCTTTTTTCATGGTGTTTCATGCTAATTATGTGTAGTTTTTTTTTTCATACGCCTTCATTATGTGATTATGGGGTGTATTATACTTTGTCCACTAAGAGAACCTTTTTTTGACAGATGTCTTAGACTGCCTTAGAGCGTAGCTGTTCCAGATTACGTAAAAGTTAACTTTGAAATGCGTAACAAAATAAATGTATTATCTACCTTATGTTATTCAATTATCTTAATTATGATTCCTTGCAGACATTTAAATAATAACATAAATGTAACGGATTTTACAAAAAAAATATATATTGTTAAGCGTATTAAATTTAGTTACATTCTACCACATTCTACAGTGTCTAGTGATGCAATCGAATGTATTCGCTGCAATCATTTTAAACAATGACATTAAATCAGTATCGGAAAATGGCATCCACTCTAATATTAATAAAATATAAATTAAACAATCTTTTTGAAAAGAAATGGATGGAAAATGAATATTATACAAAAATTAATATCATCAGATGAATATTATACATATTTATTTATTTTGGTCGTCGTTGCACCATTTTCGATTCGAAAACCTAACAATCGATAATCAATACTAGACAGCAATCAAAGTGTCAATAATCGGATCGATAATGGCATTGTCACGTTCCTGCAATCACTAGTTCCATCTGTCAAAAAACGGTTCTCATAATGGACAAAGTATAGGTATAGGATACACTTTATCCATCCTGGACCTGCTTATCTGGATGCTATCACACCTGTTTCTAGTTGGCATAGGCAGAAGTGTAAGTACTGTAGGAGTTTGGTGCAATACCTAATTCTTTACTGCTCACATCTTATCTGATAATTAACGAACAACTACATTACTACACTACATTTGTGTGTACAACTGTACACTATATTTTATTACTTATAATCGAAAAAAAAGGAAATAAAAAAAATTATATAAAAAATGTTATACCTCTTATTTTAAAAGAGTGTCCATGGAGTTTCTTGCCGGATTCTTCTCCATAGGATCAACTTTTTGGAACCGTGCAACTAGAGTCATAACGTTTCATAAATGCTTGTAAAGGCTTATTTGAAATAAAAACATTTGAATTGAAATTGAATAAAATAGTAATTCTTTTTTTCACTAAACAAGTATACACTACATTTGTGTATACAATACACTGTGTTTAATTCATCGTGCTTTTTAATTAAATAAGTACCTACTTTTTAGTGAATAATTGCTTAAATATATCAGGGTCCAGAATTGATCCTCATAAGCATACTTATAACCTTTTTTTCATTATCATTTCATATTCAAGTTATTGAATTTTTCATTCGGGCATTTTCTTGATCATATTCTTTTTAATAAAACTGGTCTCCAATTTCTACAACACTACGACATAATTAAAAATAAAGAAATCTTAGAAACATTCGAAACTCAAATTATTTTAAAACCGGAAAAGGAGTCTGCAATAAAAATGTAATCATAAAAACCGTAAAAATAAAAACATCTCTAGCAGACGTGCGGACGCCGACGTTTTATTATAAAGAAATCAGTCTGTTTGTCTGTCCGGAAACCGTTTGACGGATGTCCACCGGGGACAATGCTGGGCCATATTTGTTAAGACTCTTGTTATATAATAAGCGCTATAAAAAGTAGTTTTTATGATTTCCTGAGGGATGAGCTTCCTTCCTTGTGATTGTTTAAATTTATTTTTGTGTAGATAATTTTTGGAAACGGATGGTGTGACGAAATTAGTCTCAGTGATCATATTATTGTCATTCTGAGATTCTAAATTCAAAGTAAAATGAGCTTTCCGAGTGGGTCTTCCACGTTGGATATAAGAAATATGGGTGTCTTTAAATCATGGGTGAATTGGTTTCTCCCAGGCAAGCGCGCTCCATCGAAGATCGCAGTATCGCCTAACATTAGGCGAACTGGCGGTCAAACGTAGACCTATCATGAATAAAAAAAAATAACGAAAGTAACGTAATTGTTTGGCTGTCTACTTACCTCATTATGTAAATGCCTTAGTAATATGGACAGTCATAGATGTGATGCTGCGAAGTTTGTTGTGCCGCTTCTTCTTCACTAGGAGGCGGTGAAGGGCAGGTGATTTTGTCACGCCTGTATTACTCAAAAGGTTAGGCAGAGGTGTACTAATAGGTATACAGCCATAGTTTTCCGGTATGATTAGATCCCGTGTAAAAGGGCGAGCCTATTGCCACAAATCTAAACTCCGAGCTGCTACTGAGAATTTCGCAGAAAAACCCAATAACATTTTGCTCGTCGTGGGAATCCACCCAGATCCTCTAGCGTAGCAGTTGTGTTTAAGAACACTAATACTAATGAGGCAGTTCTGATTCTTATTATCTTTTTTTACGAATGAACGTGACTTAACAAGCAACATTCATACATTAATAGAATAAAAAAAAAATTGTCTACATTTTTTTTTACCTGAGCTATGCATCGCGTCGCAAGGAATCCCGCGCGTTTAATCCTAAATAAACACGTAAACTTACGTGCCATCACAAAAGCTACCATTTTCATTGCCGGACAATATTATAAAGGCTATTGCCCAAGCCGGACGTCCGGGCCGGCACCGGACGCGGAACGTAAACAAAATTACCGGTTTTACAAATTCAACATTTTACGTTTTTGGACCTCACGTGAGAGTGAATGATTTATAGCCTGTGGCTGCCGGGACTTTGAAAAAAAAAAAAGGAAGCATTATACTTTGACATGCTTGATGCTGGTTTGGGGTAGGTAATATGATTTGGTCACGTTTATCTAGGCCTTGTTAGATAGCTGCATGCCGCCATTTCTTTTTGTTAGAAACTCGATCAACTATCTACAACTAAGTATTATAAATATATTATATAACTTAGTTTTAGTTATTGTTAAGACACTCTTATTACACTTGAAGCGACGGTAGCCTAATGGCTAGGGCGTCGTACTTGCGTCATGTGGTTGCTGGTTCAAAACCCACCCATTGTAACCCACTCGTAATACAAGCATTTAGCTTAGCACGAGGGGTTAACAAGAATACTATTTTTGTGTGACTCACAGTGCTAGTACACTTTATTTTTAAGAAAATAAGTAGGTAAGTGTCAATTACATTTTTTTCCATCGGATTTGACTCTATAGACAAAAATCTTTAAGTGCCATTCTATAATTTGTAGAAAAAGAAAATGTGTGTTGAACTTTTCTCTGAAAAATCAGTATGAGTATCTTTGGAGATGAAGGTCAGACGACGGGCACTTACTAATGATATTTAATTGTATAAAAAAAACTTTTAGAATTTGATTTACAAAAAAGATTGATGCACGCGCATTAATTTTACCCCCCTACGTACATACATATATAGACTTCCAAAATAAAATAGCTATTTAAGCCCCTATTCTAATTCTTACGCAGGGTAGTAAGAACAGATGATCGTAAAATCGCTTCCGGTACAAGAAGGCATTATAAGCAGGATCATTGCCGACACGTACAGTAAAAAAAACTAAGAATGTCATAACGGAAATGGCGGGAAAGTATAGAATGACACATGAAAAAAACTTTTGTTGCAGCGACAATGAGCCCTAAATAGGATCTTATTATCGTCACAAATCTTGCGTAAAGCCGGATTTGGGTCCAACAGCTTATTTTCGGAGTAAAAATGAGAAATTGCACACATCCGTTGAGGTTAGCTGCCAAACTTTGACAGGTTGTCGGTCGCGCAAAAAAATAAGGTGTTGTCAACATTTTGTTAGTAGCGACAGCGTCCGCCCATAACTTTCTATATGTGGATGTTTAGTGTATTTCTGTAGGTTTTAAATTATTTTTGGTGCCGTGCATTGATGTAACAAAGTAACAGAAAACTCCACATTCCGTTTGATATGACTTGTCTAATAAAAGCATAGATTTGGTTATTTAATACATTCTGTAGCGACAGCGTCGCCACAAAATTGCACGTACTAAATCACATTCGTAGATAAGTTTAAGAGATTTAATGAGATCTAGTAGTCAGTTATTAGTATATATAATAGGTATTTATAATTTATATGAGCGCTATTTGTACGTCGATCAAAAATATTGGCATATTGGCGCGGCGGTAGCCTAATGGCTAGGGCATTGGACTTGCGATCATGTGGTTGCCGGTTCGAACCCCACCCATTGCACTACCGACGTGAACACACTACTAACCTAAATGCTTGTTTTACAACAAGCATTTAGGTTAGTACGAGGGGTTAACAAGAATATTAGTTATTTGTGACCCACATTGCTAGTAAGCTGATTAAAAAAAAAGTAAGAAAAGACCAAAAGTATGCCTAATTCATAATTAAGTAGATATTTTAGTGAAGGAATAATTCGATTGCGGGCAGGATAAGTAATACAAGTAAGTACTTAAATGCAACTGTCAGATTTTTGGTGCAGCAATAATCCTACAGAAAAACATAACATAACATACCATCACGCCTGTATTCCCCGAAGGGTTAGGCAGAGGTGCACTTAATGTACACCCACAGTTCGCCGGTATGTTTGGGTCCCGTGTAATAGGGGGCGAGCCTATTACCATTTACCGGGCACAAATCCAGACTCCGAGCTGCTACTGAGAATTAACCTGGGGATCGAACCCAGGACCTCTAGCGTAGCAGTCGCGCTTAGGATCACTAGACTGATGAGGCAGTCGCATGCTTATTACATGGGACTTAAAGCGGCGGTAGCCTTATGGCTAGGGCGTCGGAATTGCGATCATGTGGTTGCTGGTTCGAAACCCACCCATTGCACTACCGACGTGAACCCACTCGTAATACAAGCATTTAGCTTAGTACGAGGGGTTAACAAGAATACTAGTACTGTGTGACCCACATTGCTTTAAAAAAAACATACCGTCGAATACTTAGTCGTCGTACATAAGCAATTCTTCAGGGAACAGGTGTGATGTTAAGATATATTGTAGGTATCTTATTTATCTTATTGTCTCAGATCAAATAAAAAGTAAAGATGGAACTTTGCGAACAAAGAAGTTATGCCGGCTAAAACTACGCCATGCCGTGTACAACACTCAATTGCACGCACACACTTGTAGAGGAACTACCCCTTATCTTGTCTATTGAGCTATCGAAAGCTCGACTGACAAGATAAGGCGTAGTTAACTAATACATGTGTGCGTGTAATTGTGTGTTGTAGACGGCATGGCGTAGTTTTAGCCGGCCTCACTTCTTTGTTCGCAAAGTTCCATCTTTACTTTTTATTTGATCTGAGCTTATTGTAGGTACAATATTAAGTTGATCTGTGTTGGTACAACGCATTACCTATATTCTTCTGTATCTGACATATTTTTTTTTTTATCACAGATAGGCTTACGCTTGACCACAACTTGCCTGATGTTAAGCATCGAAGTGGTCTACGATGGAGCGCGCTTGCCTAGAAGATACCTATTCACTCTCGTCTTGATCATTATTGTGTTCCGGTTTGAAGGGTAATGTAACCAGTGACATTACTGTACAAATGAGAGTTAACAACTGAGGTGTCAAGATGACAACGTGCGAGTGATACCACTGGTGTTGCTGACGTCATCAGGCGGAGGTTGACGCTTACCATCAGGCGGGACGTATGCTTGTTTGTTATTTAATACAATAAAAATATATAATATATCGAGCTCAAAGATTGCTTATTTCCTGTATGAAGGTATTGTTAAAACATCATATTTCCTTTTTTTATTCGATTATAATCTGTTATCGGATTGCGTTTTCCTGTCGCTGCATTAGAAATCTAAAGAGGAAGTGATAAAGGTTTATGTATTTTGTTATCGCATTTCATCAAAATTAATAAGTAGGTACTAAGTTTTTTAAACCATGAAAATTGATGAGATTTTACAGTCACCAGCACATCAGGTTATACAAAACTGTTAAATTTCTCCAAATGATTTTAAACCTTAAAATATTGATGATTAAGTTCAAGTTCATGTCGAGAGAATGAATGAAACACGATTAACGAATGGAATTTATAAGGCGAATGCTAGTGGCAGCGTTGGGAGAGGTCGCCCTAGAAGGACGTACACCGATCTTATCGGCGAGGTTCTCCAAAAAGGTCAGGTGCGTAGTACTCGCAACCGGCGCGTGTGTATGACAAGATGTATGAATGTGGAAGAAGCGAAAGAGGTATGCAAGAGTCGTATCAAGTGGCGGTATATAGTTTCTGCCTCCCCCTGTGGGAAAAAGGCGTGAGTTGTGTATGTATGTAAGTTCAGTTTAACGGAGAAAAATGTACATATTGTAGTTACCTGGATGTGCTGGCTACTACTAAGTACAAATTTGTGATACCCCGATATCCGGTGTCGATCACGAATCTTACGCCATCAAGAAAATCTCTGAGGCATGCAGATTTCCTCACGATGCTTTCATTCACCAGTCACCGCGTGGTAATTTATTAATACGCATCTGAATTTTTTTTATAATAATAATAAATTATAAATCATTTATTTGTTCGAATATTGTAGGAAAGTTGTTACAATTATTATGATAGTACAAAATATTCTGCCGTCTCCAGCGTACAAATATTTGTTGTATTTATAGTAGGAACATAGCTAGGTGTGGTTACATTATATTATATTAAAACTAAAATATAAAAATAATAATAAATTACAGAAAATACAGTTCAGGTCAATGTTTAATGCAAATAAAATAATGTCATGAAGTCAGTGTGAAAAATTTATGTCAAACTTGGAATCAAAAGTGTCATTGAGGAATTCTTTCGTTGAATAATAACACTTAATTAAAAGAAATTTCAATAATTTACATTTAAATGTCCTAAAATTAAGGGTCTTGAAACCGTCTGGCAATTTATTATAAATATGGATAGCCATGCAGAACACATTATGAGAAAATAATTGGATATTCTGTTTAGGTACCTACTAGAAGCTTATGAATTTTACGACTAGGTCGGGTTACAACATCATTATGTTTTTCAAATTCATTCATATGTTGGTGTACAAAGATACATGTTTCAAAAATATATAGCGCTGGTAGCGGTAGTATCTTACGTTTTTTGAATAGTGGTACACAGCTATCTAAAGGGTGTGCACCACATATCGCTCTTATACATTTTTTTTGGGCTCTAAACACTTTTATGACTTCAGTAGATTTTATGGGATAACTCGGCAAACGAGCAGGCGAGCTACCTGATGGTAAGTAGTCATCGCCGCCCATGGACATCTGCAATAGCAGAGGAGTAAAAGATGCGTTGCCGAGTCAAGAAAAAGAGCAACATTGCAGACTTATCTACCAGGAGCATACGGCTTGTCTGAAGTTGTGCAAGTGTGTTTGTAAGTTGTGGTTTAGCAGTGGTACATTTTAATAGAAAGAGTCGATGTAAAGACATTTTTATTGGGGTCGTACATGTTTCACGTTTGTGTTTTTTAGAAAAGATTACCAGCAATGTGGGTCGCATATTACTAGTATCCCCTCGTACTAAGCTAAATGCTTGTGTTACGAGTGGGTTCACATCGGTAGTGCAATGCGTGGGTTTCGCACCGGCAACCACACGATCATAAGTCCGACGCCCTAGCCATTAGGCTACCGCGCCGCTTGAATTTTCTTTAATTGTTTCGATTTTTATGTGTAGAGAACACTTAATTAAGAGTGTCCCTCGCGAACGCACCAATGTTGTCGCTATCTCTATCCCTCATGATGCGAACGTGTGCCCGAGAGGTGAAACAACAATACATTTGCGAATTTTCGCGCGTATTTCTCGTCTGAAATTTGGAAATTACTCTTTTAATATAGTTATTACGTAGATTATTTTTTTGTAATAAGATATTCATTATATTATCTGGATTCCCCATGAGTTAAAATGATTCTGTATTGATACATTACCTTGAAATACTAGCATAAAGTTGGGTCGTTTTCATCGAAAATTACCAATCTTTGAACTCAAGTAACTTTTTGACCGTGTATAGAAATGAAGTTTTACGTTCAAGGAACACGTATTTTAATGATAAGATTGTTACTGCAATTTCAAAGACTTTCATTGGTTAAAATTCAAGATAGGACCAAACTTCTTTTGGATGAAGTGTAGAGCGGATACTATCCTCTTAAGCGATATTATCTGTGCGGTAGTTCGGAACCTCTAACTTCAGACGATCTTCGTTATTTTGAACAAACTGTAATAATATGCACCCTTATTCATGAATAAAAGTGATCTGCATATATAATTAATTACCTTCCCGTCTCAAGAATATAATTACATACTCAATTAACAGAAAAAATTATCATAAGTAATTTAATAGTCGCTCAATTAACAGGAAGTGTATGCAAAACATGGTATAATATCCTCCGCCGGTTGCCGCCGTGCACTTCCGGTTCCTCTGAACAATAAAAAGGATATCCCATTAACGTGTTTGCCCCATATCCGTAGGTGGGATGAAGAAAGTTATTTTGTAGCGTCACTTCCCGTTGTTTGCCGAAAAAGGTTAGGTCATTTGCTTTTTATGTTAAGGCCCAAGATTAATTGGATTATTTCTCATTCTTCACTACATAGTATGAAACAGTCGCTTCCGCGCGTTTTTTTTTAAAGATACAGTGATTCAAGAGAAAGGTTTATACATACATATTTTAGTACAGGAAAGTCGAGAAATCACGCGGGCGAACCCGTGGGTGGAAAGCTAGTTTTTCAATAAACTAACTCAAACTTAAACTGCCTTATTAGTCGAGCAGTCGTAAGCGAGACTGCTACGCTACAGGTCCTGTATTCGATTTCTTGGTCGGGATACTTATTGGAATTCTCAATGGAAAAGCAAGCATGTTAAACAGCAGCTCGGAGTTTGGCTTTGTGCTCAGAATTTTGGCAATAGGCTCAGCCCTTTATACATGGGATTTAAACATACCGGCGAACTGTAGGTGAACATTAATACTCCCCTGCCTAACCGTGGGGGAATAAAGGTTTTTTTATTTAAGTTTTTTAAAGAAAAACGTTTTTTCACGAAGTGAAAATTCGAAAATTTTGGTCAAAACTCGTCATTTCTCAAAATTATGTTTCCCAATCTTCTCCATTCCTCAAATTATCCATATGCCAATCTTCTAAATTTCTCAACATTCGCCATTTCCTAATCTTCTCCATTTCTCAAAATTCTCCATTTTCGAACCTTCTCCATTTCTCAAAATTCACCATTTCTCAATCTTTTTTGCATAATTTTCTATTTCCCAATCTTTTCCAAAATGACACATTTCCCAAAATTCTACATTTCTTAAAATTCTTTATTTCTCAATATTATTTTTTTATAATTTTCTATAATCTTCTCCATTTCTCAAAATTCTCCATATCCCAATCTTCTCCATTTTTCAATATACTACATTTCCCAATCTTCTCCATTTATGAAATTCTGTTTCCCAATCATGACCATTTCTCAAATTTCTTCATTTCTCAAAATTCTCCATATCCCAATCATCACCATTTCTGAAATTTCTTCATTTCTCAATCTTCTCCATTTCTCAAAATTCTCCATATCCCAATCTTCTCCATTTTTCAATATTCTCCCTATTTCCCAATCTTCTCCATTTCTCAAAATTCTTCATTTCTCAATCTTATCCATTTCTCAAAATTATCCATTTCTCGTAATTCTCAAAATTCGCGATTTCTCAATCTATAATTTGAGAAATGGAGAAGATTGGGAATCTGAATTTTGAGAAATGGATAAGATTCACAAATGTATGAATTTTCATATTAAAGATAATTTCTTCGTGAAAAATCGATTTCTTTAATTAGAAAATTCTCAAATTCTTTGAGAACATTTCGGAATATTTAATGCCAAAAACAAATATAATATGGATAAGATTGACAAATGACGAATTTTGGAGAAATGAAGAAGAATAGGATATAGAGAATTTTGAGAAATGGAGAAGATTGGGAAAGGAAGGATATTGAAAAATAGAGAAGATTGGGACAAGGAGAATTTTGAGAAATGGAGAAGATTGGGAAGAGGAGAATATAAAAAAATGGATAAGATTGAGAAATGAAGAATTTTGAGTATTGGATAAGATTGGGATATGGTAAATTTTAAGAAATGGAGAAGTTTGCGAAACAGAATTTTGAGAAATGGTGAAGATTGGGAAACAGAGTTTTGAGAAATGGAGAAGATCGGGAAACGAAGAATATTGAGAAATAGAGAAGATTGAGATTTGGAGAATTTTGAGAAATGGAGAAGATTGGGAAAGGAAGAATATTGAGAAATAGAGAAGATTGAGATTTGGAGTATTTTGAGAAATGGAGAAGATTGGGAAACGAAGAATATTGAGAAATAGAGAAGATTGAGTTTGGAGAATTTTGAGAAATGGAGAAGATTGGGAAAGGAATAATATTGGAAAATGGCGAAGATTGGGAAAGGATGAATATTGAAAAATGGAGAAGATTGGTAAAAGGAGAATTTTGAGAAATGGAAAGATTGGGAAAGAAAGAATATTGAGAATTGGAGAAGATTGGGAAGGAAGAATATTGAGAAATGGAGAAGATTGGGAAACAAAAAATATTGAATAATGGAAAAGATTGGGATATGGAGAATTTTGAAAAATGGAGAAGATGGGGAAGATTGGGATATGGAGAATTTTGAAAAAATTGAGAATATTAGGAAACAGAATTTTGAGAAATGGAGAAATATTGGGATATGGAGAATTTTGAAAAATGGAGAAGATTGGGAAGGGGAGAATATAAAAAAGTGGAAAAGATTAGGACCTGGAGAATTTGAAAAAATGAAGAAGACGGGAAATGGCGAATTTGGAGGAATGGAGAAGTTTGGGATATTGAGAAATTTGAGAAATGGAGAAGATTGGGATATGGAGAATTCTGAGAAATGGAGAAGATTTGGAAACAGAATTTTGAGAAATGGAAAAGATTGGGAAACAGAATTTTGAGAAATGGAGAAGATAGGGATATGGAGAATTTTGAAAAATGGAGAAGATTAAGACCTGGAGAATTCGGAAAAATGAAGAAGACGGGAAATGACGAATTCTGAGTAATGGAGAAGTTTGGGATATGGAGAATTTTGAGAAATGGAGAAGATTGAGAAATATCATTTTGAGAAATGGCGAAGATTGGGATATGGAGAATTAAGAAAAATGGAGAAGATTGGGATATGGATAATTTTGAAAAAATGGAGAGGATTGGGAAGGGGAGAATAAAAAAAAATGGAGAAGATTAGGACCTGGAGAATTTGGAAAAATGAAGAAGACGGGAAATGACGAATTCTGAGGAATAGAGAAGTTTGGGATATGGAGAATTTTGAGAAATGGAGAAGATTGAGAAACACAATTTTAAGAAATGGAGAAGATTGGGAAATGGAGAATTTTGAAAGATGGAGAAAATTGGGAAAGGACGAATATTAAATAATGGAGAAGATTGGGAAAGGAAGAATATTAAAAAATAGAGAAGATTGGGAAACAAAAAATATTGAATAATGGAAAAGATTGGGATATGGAGAATTTTGAAAAAATTGGAGAATATTAGGAAACAGAATTTTGAGAAATGGAGAAGATTGGGATATGGAGAATTTTGAAAAATGGAGAAGATTGGGAAGGGGAGAATATAAAAAAGTGGAAAAGATTAGGACCTGGAGAATTTGAAAAAATGAAGAAGACGGGAAATGGCGAATTTGGAGGAATGGAGAAGTTTGGGATATTGAGAAATTTGAGAAATGGAGAAGATTGGGATATGGAGAATTCTGAGAAATGGAGAAGATTTGGAAACAGAATTTTGAGAAATGGAAAAGATTGGGAAACAGAATTTTGAGAAATGGAGAAGATAGGCATATGGAGAATTTTGAAAAATGGAGAAGATTAAGACCTGGAGTATTCGGAAAAATGAAGAAGACGGGAAATGACGAATTCTGAGTAATGGAGAAGTTTGGGATATGGAGAATTTTGAGAAATGGAGAAGATTGAGAAATATCATTTTGAGAAATGGCGAAGATTGGGATATGGAGAATTAAGAAAAATGGAGAAGATTGGGATATGGATAATTTTGAAAAAAAGGAGAGGATTGGGAAGGGGAGAATAAAAAAAAATGGAGAAGATTAGGACCTGGAGAATTTGGAAAAATGAAGAAGACGGGAAATGACGAATTCTGAGGAATAGAGAAGTTTGGGATATGGAGAATTTTGAGAAATGGAGAAGATTGAGAAACACAATTTTAAGAAATGGAGAAGATTGGGATATGGAGAATTTTGAAAAATGGAGAAGATTGGGAAATGGAGAATTTTGAAAGATGGAGAAAATTGGGAAAGGACGAATATTAAATAATGGAGAAGATTGGGAAAGGAAGAATATTAAAAAATGGAGAAGATAAGAATATGGAGGATTTTGAGAAATGGAGAAGATTGGGTTATGGAGAATTTTGAAAAATGGAGAAGATCGGGAAAAGATGAATATTGAATAATGGAGAAGATTGGGAAACAGAATTTTGAGAAATGGAGAAGTTCAGGATATGGACAAATGGAGAAAATTGAGCAACAAAATTTTGAGAAATGGAGAAGATTGGGTTATGGAGAATTTTGAAAAATGGAGAAGTTCGGGAAATGACGAATTTTGAGAAATGGAGAAGATTGGGAAAAGGAGAAAAGTAAAAATAGAGAAGATTGAGATATGTAGAATTATGAGAAATGGAGAAGATTGGGAAGGGGAGACTATAAAAAATGGGGAAGATTGGGATATGGAGAATTTTGAGAAATGGAGAAGATTAGGATTGAGAAATGGTGAAGATTGGGATATGTAGAATATTGAATAATGGAGAAGATTGACAAGGGTGAAGATTGGGATATGGAGAATTTTGAGAAATGGAGAAGATTGGGAAGGGGAGAAAATTGAATAGTGGAGAAGATTGGGAAAGGAAGAATATTGAATAATGGAAAAGATTGGGAAAGGAAGAATATTGAAAAATGGAGAAGATTGGGAAATGACGAATTTTGAGAAATGGAGAAGATTGGGAAGGGGAGAAAATTTAAAAATGGTGAAGATTGGGATATGGAGAATTTTGAGAAATGGAGTAGATTGGGATATGGAGAATTCTGAGAAATGGAGAAGATCGGGAAAGGAAAAAAAATGAAAAATGGAGAAGATTGGGAAAGGAAGAATATTGAAAAATGGAGAAGATTGGGAAATTACGAATTTTGAGAAATGGAGAAGATTTGGGAAGGGGAGATTATAAAAAATGGAGAAGATTGTGATATGGAGAATTTTGAGAAATGGAGAAGATTGGGAAGGGGAGAAAATTGAATAGTGGAGAAGATTGGGAAGGGGAGAAAATTTAAAAATGGAGAAGATTGGGATATGGAGAATTTTGAAAAATGGAGAAGATCGGGAAATGACGAATTTTGAAAAATGGAGAAGATTGGGAAATGGAGAAAATTTAAAAATAGAGAAGATTGAGATATGGAGAGTTTTGAGAAATGGAGAAGATTGGGAAAGGGAGAAAATTGAAAAATGGATAAGATTGGGATATGGAGAATTTTGATAAATGGAGAAGGTCGGAAAAGGAATAATATTGAATAATGGAGAAGATTCGGAAGGGGAGAAAATTGAAAAATGGAGAAAATTTAAAAATGGAGAAGATTGGGATATGGAGAATTTTGAGAAATGGAGAAGATTGGGAAAGGGAGAAAATTGAAAAATGGAGAAGATTGGGATATGGAGAATTTTGAGAAATGGAGAAGATTGGGATATGAAGTATTCTGAGAAATGCAGAAGATCGGGAAAGGAAAAAAAATAAAAAATGGAGAAGATTGGGAAAGGAAGAATATTGAAAAATGGAGAAGATTGGGAAATGACGAATTTTGAGAAATGGAGAAGATTGGGAAGGGGAGATTATAAAAAATGGAGAAGATTGTGATATGGACAATTTTGAGAAATGGAGAAAATTAGGAAGGGGAGAAAATTGAATAGTGGAGAAGATTGGGAAAGGAAGAATAGGTATTGAAAAATGGAGAAGATTGGAATATGGAGAGTTCTGAGAAATGGATAAGATCGGGAAAGGAAAAAAAATGAAAAATGGAGAAGATTGGAAAAGGAAGAATATTGAAAAATGGAGAAGATTGGGAAAGGAAGAATATTGAAAAATGGAGAAGATTGGGAAATGACGAATTTTGAGAAATGGAGAAGATTGGGAAGGGGAGATTATAAAAAATGGAGAAGATTGTGATATGGACAATTTTGAGAAATGGAGAAAATTAGGAAGGGGAGAAAATTGAATAGTGGAGAAGATTGGGAAAGGAAGAATAGGTATTGAAAAATGGAGAAGATTGGAATATGGAGAGTTCTGAGAAATGGATAAGATCGGGAAAGGAAAAAAAATGAAAAATGGAGAAGATTGGAAAAGGAAGAATATTGAAAAATGGAGAAGATTGGGTAGTGACGAATTTTGAGAAATGGAGAAGATTGGGAAGGGGAGATTATAAAAAATGGAGAAGATTGTGATATGGAGAATTTTGAGAAATGGAGAAGATTGGGAAGGGAAGAAAATTGAATAGTGGAGAAGATTGGGAAAGGAAGAATAGGTATTGAAAAATGGAGAAGATTGGAATATGGAGAATTTTGAGAAATGGAGAAGATTGGGAAGGGAAGAAATATGAATAATGGAGAAGATTGGGAAGGGGAGAAAATTTAAAAATGGAGAAGATTGGGATATGGAGAATTTTGAAAAATGGAGAAGATCGGGAAATGAATTTTGAAAAATGGAGAAGATTTGGAAATGGAGAAAATTTAAAAATAGAGAAGATTGGGATATGGAGAATTTTGAGAAATGGAGAAGATTGGGAAGGGGAGATTATAAAAAATGGAGAAGATTGAGATATGGAGAGTTTTGAGAAATGGAGAAGATTGGGGAAGGGAGAAAATTGATAAATGGATAAGATTGGGATATGGAGAATTTTGATAAATGGAGAAGGTCGGAAAAGGAATAATATTGAATAATGGAGAAGATTCGGAAGGGGAGAAAATTGAAAAATGGAGAAAATTGAAAAATGGAGAAGATTGGGATATGGAGAATTTTGAGAAATGGAGAAGATTGGGAAAGGGAGAAAATTGAAAAATGGAGAAGATTAGGATATGGAGAATTTTGAGAAATGGAGAAGATTGGGAAAGGGAGAAAATTGAAAAATGGAGAAGATTGGGATATGGAGAATTTTGAAAAATGGAGAATTTTGAGAAATGGAGAAGATTAGGAATCAGAATTTTGAGAAATTGATAAGATTGAGAAATGAAGAATTTGGAGAAATTGAGAAGATTGGGATATGGATAATTTTGAGAATTGGAGAAGATTGAGAAATGAAGAATTTTGAGAAATGGAGAAGTTTGGGATATGGAGAATTTTGAGAAATTTAGGAGGTCGGAATATGGATAATTTGAGAAATGGAGAAGATTTACTTGGGACCACTAGACCAACGAGGCAGTCTCTGTGATCTGTATAATACAAAGTGAAATTGTACACAATGATATTATACAAAGTGTTATTACATAAAGTGACATTATACTGCGTCATTTTACCGAGCGGTATTATAAAAAGTGACATTATACACAGTAGAAGTGTGCGCCGATTTAATTTTCATCGGCGGCGGCGGCGTAACCGGCGTGAAATCGGCGTCAGGACTTTTGATTTAGACTTCAAAGAAAGACTTCTTGAAGAAAAGCAACTCAGATTTTATAACCTTTTATTTTAAGAAATAACAACATACCTATTGCATTAAAATACAAATATTTAAGTATCAAAATCTTTGCGCGAATTATAATAAAATTTTATCAACATTATTAGGCTGTAATCTGCTACGTTTCGAATTCAGGGTCAATCCTGCTAATACTACTTGCGTCGGTCGTTATTACAAGCGTCGGTCGTTGTTACAGGCGTCGGTCGTTATTACGGGCATCGGTCGTTATTACGAGTGTCGGTCGTTATCACAGGCGTCGGTCGTTATTACAGGCGTCGGTCGTTATTACAGGCGTCGGTCGATATTACAAGCGTCGGTCGTTATTACGGGCGTCGGACGCTATCACAGGCGTCGGTCGTTATTACAGGCGTCGGTCGATATTACAGGCGTCGGTCGATATTACAAGCGTCGGTCGTTATTACGGGCGTCGGTCGTTATTACAAGCGTCGGTCGTTATTACAAGCGTCGGTCGTTATCACAGGCGTCGGTCGTTGTTACAGGCGTCAGTCGTTATTACAGGCGTCGGTCGGTATTACAGGCGTCGGTCGATATTACAAGCGTCGGTCGTTATTACGGGCGTCGGTCGTTATTACAAGCGTCGGTCGTTATCACAGGCGTCGGTCGTTGTTACAGGCGTCGGTCGTTATTACAGGCGTCGGTCGTTATTACAGGCGTCGGTCGTTATTACAGGCGTCGGTCGTTATTACAGGCGTTTTGGGGCTAGTATATAGTCCCTCGTATTACTTTGACATGGGACTTAGCCGACGAGTTACGATCACTGGAGTAATGAGGCCGAAGACTATACCTTCATATAAAACATCATCATAGATCCGCATTAGGTATTAATCTGTTTCTGGCTGGAGAGAAAAAAAATTGACATATTTTACTATTATCAATTTTCACTTCTTCGTTTTTAGAAAATATACATTTCTTGTTGATCCTATTGAATCAAAGTCTTGGGACTGCAAAAATTTTTTAAAGGTATCAAAATAAAACCAAAACAAATAACATTATAGAATTGAAATTTATTAAAATAATATTTACACAGCTCGAACTTACTACTACTTTTTATTACTTATGGCAATATGACACTTATCACTAATAAATATTAGGTTCACAATCGTATGACAGGTGATTTTTTTTATACGAAAAAATATATGATTCTTTATACCATTTATGATATTAAAATGGGTCAATAATAGCCAGAGTGTGAATAGGATGGTCCTATTTTGCCATTGGCCTGTACAAGATGGACCACATGAGTTCACAAAAAAATTAAGGCATAAATTTATATTAAAAATAAATTATTAACGAAAATATTCAATACAAACTGTTGTACTTTTGATCAAATATTAAATAAAAAAAAACATCTCTCACACGATTTGTAAAACCAGTTTATTTTGAAAATATATTGCATTTGTGATATGAAAACATTGTTACGCAGGTTCGCTTCCCAGGATAGTATTTTTCATATCACAACACCCAACACATTCCCTAACTTATATACTTAACAATCTATGTACTATTTACAACCTTATGTACTTATGACGGAGCTGCGTTGGCTAGAAAAAAAAAACAATGTACACTGACAATCTTTCATCATCCTTTTCCCAACAATATTGGGGCTAGCTACCATTCCATTCCATTCTAAAGATGATGTTACACGGCCCTTATTTTTTTATTTGATTAGTGATAGCGAGAATTTTGGATCAGCTTAATGCTAAAGCGTCAGCGATGGGCGTGAAATTAAAAATTTTCTTGGTTTTTGGCAATTTTTTCGGCTATATCATATTCTAGGTACATGGCAGTAGTAATTGCGACATCAACAATGACTTATACACAATTGAGTATTAAAACTTTTGTTTAAGAATTAGTATTGTAGTAGATTTAGGTGTAAATTGATTTTTTTTTGCCGAATCCACTATTTTACACCAAAATCTTCCAGCTTAATAAAACTAAATAAAATGTTTGTTTTTCCAATTTATTTATTTCATTTTAGAAAAGTTTATTTGAAATGAAAACATTTGACCTTTATTTTTATGTTTTTTTTTTCAGCAGTCAGCTAAATAAGGAAATTAAAATTGGTGAAAATTTAAAAACCATTGTATTTGAGTACCGGGGACTCGAATGGGCCGTAAATAAATCTAACGTGTAACGTCACCTTTACTTGATACGAACTTAACAACATGTACAGTTGTCAGCACATCAGATTATACAAAACTGTTAAATTTCTCCAAATGATTTTAAACCTTGAAGTGTTCACGATTAAGTTCAAAATTAACTGAGAAAATTTGTCACTTTGGGGTAACTTGATGTGCTGGCCACCTTTCTCAGTACTTTCTTTCTTATTCCAACGCAACGCGAAATTGCTATTTCCTCAAAATGGAATTTTTAATGCTAGGAGAAAAAGGACTTTTTAATAATTAATTATTTGGAATAAATAACGTTATATAATTTACATATATGTGCAAAATTTCTCGTATTGGTTTTACAATTTGAGGTTTATTTAAAACTAATTATTGGCTAATTATTGGTTTCTTCGACTTTGCAACTTTATTGGTGGAAAATTTAAGTTTTTTACCATCGCAAGTTTCTCGAAAACCGTAACTAATTCTAAGTAAACCGGGAAACTAATCTTTTATATACATTGTGTATTATGCGTCGCCCATTTTTTTTTACACTATATAATTTTTAAATTTTTCTCTCGAAACTCTAATTAATATTTTATCTACATCAATTATTTCGACATTTGAAAAAGTTTACTTTCATGCCTAATAAAGCCCTTTTGTTAAGGGAATTTATCGTTACTCACCCTCTACTACGTGGGACCTAAACATACCGGCGAAATGTGGGTGTACATTAGTACACCTCTGCCTTACCTTTCCGGGAATACAGGCGTGACGGTATGTTATGTTAACAATAACAAAGTTCAATTTTAATGCAGGTTTTTATAAACTTGTTACTTCACTATCTCAGTAATTTCTGAACAAATTTTAATTATTTGTTCAAAATAACTTTAGTCTGAAGTTAGCCGTTCCGAACTACCGAACTAGTAAAATCACTTTATTTAGTGTTTTATACATAAATAACAAAAATAGTAAGAAAAATAGCCATGAATGCGATACATTTACAGCTCCAATTGTCTTTTGTACGGAGTCTATATTACAATTTACCACTGCAAACCCATTTGCAGACAACTTCAGACATGCCAAGTTATTTCGAACAAAGTGTACTGTTGTAAAATAAGTCTTATAAAACCTGCTGGGCTTAGCTTCCGTAAAGTGGATTTATTTACATACAAAATAAAAATAAAATAAAACCATCTCCCTGAATCGCCAAAGAGTCAGAAGGACAGAATATTTAAGGTCCCATATAATATCCAATTACAATGAACCGGACACGACTGAAAACTTCGTAATCGACTTTTGGACAATTGATGTAGACAAAATAGAAATTTTATTTTCAGTAAAATAGCATTGCTCGTTTTACTTAGCTTTCATAACATTTAAACAATGTCTTCAACTGCTAGAAAAGTGGTATTTTCTCATGTTTGTTTATTACATTATTTTTTAATAGGCCTATTTTGAGCTACGAAGACCACTATCTGTGATAAAGAATTTCTCCACAACTTTTCCCGTTTCAAGATGACGTCAGAGATATTTCTTGAAGACATATTACCTACTTTTAACCGACATTACCTATTTTACAGTTGAATAAATTGTTTACACAATTATGAGAAGCTAAGAAACCCATTTTGATTTAGATTTCGAGATTTGAAACAGTTTTTTGTTCATACGGAAAGTTATATTCCAAGCAATAGTAAGGGTTAATTATTATATTCCAATTTATATAGTACAGTCAGCAAGAGTAATGTTTTTATTTTGTATAACAAAATGGCGTCCAGAACTACAACTGTCATTAGTCTAATTTTCTGCCTAGTCCTTATAACTCTTCTATAAAAACACGTAAGATTTTTTTGCTAACTGTACACAATTTGATCCATATCTAATATTGCACAATTATCACTTAACTTTACACTTTCCTTCGCTCGTGTCCAAGAAATATTAAATATCCAAGCTTATAATATAAATATGAAAGTAAAAATGTCTGATTGTTTTCACGTCTTCACGTCGTTTGCCCGTCTAAACCGCTGAACAGATTTCGAGACAATTTGGCAAGAAGATAGATTGTGTACTAAAGGAGGAAATAATTGCTAGCTTGTGCCTCAAATAGTCCTTTGGTATGCGAATGAAACCGCGGGACATAATAGTGTTCCATAAGAGGCTGATTATTTGATATATCCCATGAAATCAACAAACCATTATAAGAGTTCCGTAATGTTGAAAAACTAATCCCACAAACATACAGATGCATATCAAGATATACTTTATACTATGTAGTGAAGATTTGTTCATTTCAGAAATAAGATGATCTATCTAGAATATTCTAGAACATTGTCTTTCTTGACATGGTAGCTTTAAGATATCTTTTTAAGAGTTTAAAATAAATTAAATAGATAGTTATAAAATTTGCAGCAAACGTAATAAACTAGTTTTTTTTTTGTTCTTGGATTTAATAATTCCTTGGATGAGCGAAGTGGTTTTCCCACAAATTCAATTTTTTTCACTGATATGCTTTTTACATCAGAAGTCACACAAGGAATGAAACAGCGAATATTAAATGCATTAGCGGTAGAAGTCCGCAGAAAAATATGTTTGACAGCTGTCAAAATTGTACTTAGAAACGTCACTTTGACAAAAGGACTATAATATGTCAATTTGACAGTTGCTTTTTAAAGGCTTCAACGACAATTTGAGTAACTTTTAAAAAGTCTTAACGTCAAATGGACAGCGATTTGAAATATGAATACCGGAGGGTATTAGGAAATTACAACTAGGCAGTTAAACTGGTGATCAGCTGTTCGCAGAGTTTACCATATTCTCTCTGGTCACCTGATATCCGCCTCATCTTCAGCCCTTTCTTCTCCATAGCCTTGTTTTCACACAACACCAACTCAATCTGGATCCCACCGGAATATTCTAGATTTAGGTACCCTGTCAGGGTTCCGTCGCCATCTTTTTGGTCAGTTTCTACAAATATACTTTGCGGCGGTACTCTTGTGTTAATAGCTTCTTTCAATAGCTCTACTATTCTTTGGGAATCCAACTTGGAACAGACTGTGGACAGGGTCACTTCGTAGTACTCCTGGACGCAAGACACCTTTTGGGGACTTAAAAGGATAGGGATTTTCTGCTCCTCAGGCCTACAGATCTCAGTCAATCTTAGGTCCATTGTAGACCTCTGTAACTTCTCTATTTCCTCGCTAGGTGGCGTCCCTTCTTCATCACACTTCTCCAAACAATGCCTGCTGTTATCTCTGGGCATGTACACATCTTCGTAGTATTCTTTAACTTCTCCAAGAATACCCTGGGCTGAGAAAGACGACCGCGGCGTTTCTCCTTTTTCGGAAAAACTCCCTCTGCCAAAATCGCTTTTTTCGGAGAACGAGGACCTCCCAAAGTCTCCTCTCTCGGAGAAACTTCCCCTATCGGAGAATGAGAACGATTCCCGATGTTCGGAGAAACTCCCCCTGTTTTCACTGAAGCCAGAACTTATTGATACAATATTGGAGTATATGGACTGTATATTTTGCTCGCAATTCGGAGATACGTTCGCGGAATCATTGCTAAGAGAGTCGTCGCTAAAACCGAGAGATTTATCGGACCCTCTTCTCGGATACTTTAACTCCTCGCTCAGATATTTCGCGGTTTCATCCACGCTTTCTTTGGGAGACTGCATTTCAGCGTCTTTATCTATAAGTTCGATCTCCTTCGGCTCTTGTGGTTCTGTCTCCTGGCTGACTTTGCGGCCAATGCCTTTGGTGATGGACGGCCTATCGTCCAGATCAGACGGCTCCGAAATCACGAATTGCGGTAGCGGATATTTCGTGTTCTCTAAACTGTCCATGCTGTCTTCAGATGATGATGCGACAAGCGTAATTTCCGATCCTAAGCAATCTGTTAGACTGATTTGAGGGTGTGTAGGAGCAAAGCTAGGTGCGAATCTCAGACTGTCTGGATATACTTTTTCTGTGTTATGACTCCCATTGCCTATTTCTTCTTGTATCATATCTAAAGGGGAACCAGGGTTTGATATTGGTGAGTTATTCAGCGATCTATGCGTTACCATGTGGATTTGAGAATGGACTAAAGGGTGTAGTTGTTGGTACTGGCCTGTATCCATATCTATATTACTTCGAAGGTCTAGAGGAGTGGCAGACGCTTGAGGAGTTCCTCTCGTAATGGAGCCGGTGTGCAGGTAGCTGAGGCCTTCGGTTATCTGGTGGAGGGGGGAGCCAGGACTGGCGGGAGATGTGTGGCCAGAGAGGAGAGCGAAGTTGTTGTAAGAGTGGATTGATTTGAGGATCTCCTGCGATATGTTGACGTGGGGAGAGTATAAGGTATGGAGGTTGATGCCGATTTTCAGGGCTACGTCCTGTAAAAGAAAAAAATATATCTTCAGACAGGCTCGACGTAGAAGCTACAGGAAATATATCTCGGTAAAACATACTTGTAAATTTAAGAATAATGTAACTATTTTTGAGAAATCAATTTATTCTTATCATACTTTCATCATTCTATGCTTTCTAGAATAGTACTTGGCATTGGTTTGGTGTGCAATAAAACATATTCTATCCATCTTATCCTACTCTTCTATTCCTAACTATTTTGGTGTCAGCTTCCAGTAACCAGGCTCGTCTACTCCCCTCACCCTTGGAGATTACAACGGGTAAAGTAACAGCCCTTATGCCCTGTGTCATTAGGGACTCTTCAAAGTTTGAGGTGTACTTTGTTTCCGTCAATTGTATGTACCGTGTGTGATGTGTCCGGCGACCGGGCGTCGGACTTGCGATCATATGGTTGCCGGTTCGAACCCCACCTATTGCACTACCGACGTGAACCCACTCGTAACACAAGCATTTAGCTTAGCACGAGGGGTTAACAAGATTACTAGTAATGTGTGACTCACATTGCTAGTAAGCTTTTATTAAACACTTGACCGTTATTAGAAGCTTATTATAATGAGAAGGCACTTCCGATTTCCGTTGTATTTTACATCTTTTTCTACCGTATATCGCTATCTCTTTCGCACATCTCAGGCGTGGGGGTGTTGGCTACCTGATGGTTCCAATCACCCTGTTCATCATTGGCTTGACAATTTCCGTTGTGATAACTTGTGCTCCTAGTGCTAGTTATTTCCTACCTTGGAAATATTATATTGTTTAAAAGTGTTACATAATACTTACACGTAAGTTGCACAAGTATTTTATTATAATATTTTTATTTAACGGTGTTACCGTTCGATATGTTACCTTTATTTAATATGATTAAGCGTAATATGCTATTACATATTACGGTTTTATCGTTTAAAACCGTTTTATTTTTCTACCGACTTAACTAGTAATATTATTTCCTTCGTATTTGAAATGTTTTCTTTCCGTTTAGGTTTGTGCTTATGGATTAATAGGAACTACTTGAGTTATAATGATAGTATATCATGTATCTCCGACGTTAGTCGTGACCTTTACGAGGACGTTCCTGACGATGCCTCGCAGGCATTATCCTATACTTGTAACTTAAATACTGAAGTGATACCGCATCTGTCATTTGATATTGAGTCTAAACTTAAAGATCTCACGGTGCAGCCACACCGTAGGAATATTCAAAAATGTTTAATGAGATTCAACGATTTGATACCTAATAGCACGTGGTCGCATATTTGATATGCTGACACCCAAAAGCTGTTATAGCCATTCACCCGGATTTACAGAGCTAGAAACAAACTAAGAGGTGAAGGCGTATGATAAAACACGCCACTTGGCTAACTCTGATAAATCCTACGCAGGGATTAACTTTTGTATTCTTGAACAATAATTTCTAACATTCATTTCTTGATAAATAAATCCATCGCTGGTTAATAACTGTTCTAAATACATTACGTATTTTATTAGCTTAGTCTAACTCGCTGGTTAATAACTTTAACTTAACTTTTTCTACCCAGAAGCGCTCCTTTTCACCTTCTTACAAAAAAAGAGTGACTCGCTGACTTCAGTAAGTACTGTGGTGGTGTGCTAATCTTCCCGCTTGGAACTGTGAATAAAACTTAGAATAATAACAGAGTATCGCATACCCTTCATACAAAAACCACTCATGAAAACTCCCATTATCAGCGTCGTACAATAGAATTGACACATTTCTATGTCTGCAATCATTCAACAAATAAAAAAGCAAGACGTTCTGAAAGCAGTAGATCCTTCCCCAAGCTTTGTATAACTTTGTATTTCTAGTGCCAAAGAGCGCCGGGACACATCGTCCGGTTTTCAACCTGAGGTTATTGAATCAGTTTGTCTCGTAAAAGACCGTTTCCGTTTAATAAACATGTACCGTGTGCAGGATTTCCTCTAACCCCGAAAATGGATGTGCAAGGCAGACTTGGCACAGGCTTATTTCAATCATCCGATAGCCCATTTACAAAGACGGTTCGTACGTCTAATTTACTAAGCACAGAAAATATTCGCGTGTCGTATGAACTAGATACAAAAGTACTTCGACAAAAGGGTGTAAGGATCATTGTTTATATATCAAAATCGGAACGGTTAAAGGCGTAGTTACATATGCTATTGAGCACTACAATTTCTGGCTCTTCAAATAAAATCCGAGAACGTTCTGTTCCTACAACAAAATATAAACTTTCTCGGCATTATTTACGATCCTTGGACTCGCAAGTCCCTGTCAGCGGCTAGTCGCTGTCGCAAGTCTGCTGCTATTGTAAACAGTCTCGCAGTTCATAATAAGCAACAAATTCACACTAAAGGATCTCCAGAGCTCAGTAGCCATGAAGGAATTGTTAACGATATTGAAAGTTCTAGAATTTCATGCGACAAGCATTGACCAGAATGATTGAACATTATTCTTTAAACACATTTTATATTAAACCCATATATGACGACGGTAAGGCGACATATTCAGATGGCATGTCTCAGTTCTGATCTAATCAGACAATCGTTCCGCGATAGCTTATCTCCGCAACGAAGGGGGGATGAAATCTCGATCTAGATCTCTCACATATCTAACCCATCAAATTTTGTATGTCCTGGACGAGTATCAGATTCACTATCGAATTTATCATATTCCTGGAAAATTCAACAATCACGCAGATTGCCTGTCCAGACTTCGTTAGCCTCCGGAATGGCACCTACTCCCGAACTGCACAGAAATATTTTCTTTTTTTCTGAAAATGGGAACTCCCGTGATCTAACTATTCGTATCTAAAACAGCATGAGTAGTAGGCAATTACATACCCTTGATCTCACGATCACGAAACGTTAAATCACGATGCTTTCAGCGTACCTTGGAATTTCCTATTATCATGGGTGTTTCCACCGCTGGGGAACCGCATGGAGTTTTCCTAGTTCCTCGAGTCCTAATGCACTGAAATCAGGCCACAGGAATTTATCTGATTGTATTGCTACGTTGGAAAAGTTTTTCTGGAGAGCGGATCTCATGTCCCGGGCCATCGGAGCCCCGTTTACACTGACGGATTTAAGACTGTTACTTGTCGACACGAGACCTAATACCTTTACTTTAATCTTGGCGGCTGTACTTGGAAAATATACAAGGTTGCAAAATAACGTTAATCCTACGGCCCAACGGAGCCCAATTAAATCAATTCCTAGCAGATTTGTACTTTAACTTTAAATTCACCTACAGTACTATTATTCTTTATAAATCAGTAATATCCACCTTATGCAATACCAATTATCTAGTAGATTAGGTGAAGATGTTCTGGTTAAACATAAACACATTTTAAAATCTATTTCTTTGAAAAGTCCCAAGACTGCGATACCTCATGTCTGGGACGTGTAAGTATTCAGTAGACAGTAGCAAAATTGCACATTGTTCGACATACAGCAACCTTATTTATATTATATTCAGCTCGAAGAATTTACGACCTGACCTTGTTGGACGATCATTGTATTTATTAATACTGATTCTATTATTTTTTGGGCCTCTCTTTGGATCTAAGACAGATTGCAGTGATAATAGACAGTCTGGATGAAAGTTATTAATTAATCCTAATAAACAAAATTTATATCCTGTTTACTGGATCAACAAAACCATAGCAATACTGAATGAAAAACGTATCAAGTCTGAATCATCAAATTTATTGATACCGTTGCGCAAATTACCAAATCCTGCCTCGAGCTGTAATTGCAGGGTGGATCAAGGCGCATATGAGAAGAGCTGTCATAACATAAACTCCAGGTAGCGTGCGATCTGCGGTACCTTCCAAAATGTGTGTTGATCATTTACCCCTTGATAATATTCTATAAGACTTTTCGAAAATTCTATCGCTGTGAAATTATTATGCATACTAATAATTCATCAATAACCTCCTTATTTAAACCTGTAGAATGATTTAATTTTAATATAATAGATTACGTGACAGTTAATACGTACCTAATTAAAAATTATACATTTGTGTAATGGATTTAAGTGTTAAAAATACCTTATTGCCTTGATTTTTTATTTTAAGACACGGTGAAGTATGTTGTTAATCTTGTTACAGAATTTAAAAATATTTTCCTTTTCAAGTTTTTATTTAATTTTATAATTCACATTGGCTCTTTCCCACCAGGCGATAACAAACAGGTCTCATTATAATAAGCTTCTAATAACGGTCAAGTGTTTAATAGACGCGTTTTACCTGAAATAAAACGCATATTAAATACTTACCCTTATTAGAAGCTTACTTTTTATCTCTGCCTGGTATAATTCGACGCAATGATGAACAGGGTGATTGGAACCATCAGGTAGCCAACACCCCCACGCCTGAGATGTGCGAAAGAGATAGCGATATACGGTAGAAAAAGATGTAAAATACAACGGAAATCGGAAGTGCCTTCTCATTATAATAAGCTTCTAATAAGGGTAAGTATTTAATATGCGTTTTATTTCAGGTAAAACGCGTCTATTAAAAAAAACAGTCGCCAGCAGGTCAAGGTATACAAAACTGTCAAAATACTTCAAATGATTTTAAACCTTAAAATATTGAAGATAAAGTTCAAAGTTAACTGAGCAAATTTGCCATTTTGTGGTAACTTGATGTGCTGGCCACCGAACTTGAGACCTTTGAATTGGCAGTCCAATGGTCATATCACTAGGCTACTACATCTCATTTAGATTATATCTCTCACCTGGGTCAATATTAAAGAAGTATGCAGTTCCACGGCCGCTGGGTCAGTGATGATGCTCCTAACAGCCAGGAGAACTGCTCTGGCTGCTTCTGGAGACACGGTGTTCAGGTCCAGAGGAGATGCCGTACTCACGCATGAATGGATCGGCGACCCTGGAGATTAACATGGTGATTAGTGGAGGAAGTAATTCCGTTTATTTGTTGCGTTTTTACGTCGAAATCGCTGAACTAACTTTGATGTTTTTTAAACAGACTTCAATAAAAATCGGTAGTTTATCAATACGTTGTAATAAAAAAATATTCGTATATGTAGTCTAATGGGTTTCTAAACAGACTTGCAGAATTTCATTAATGTACTCGTATGTATGTATATCGAGTGGAGACCGCGGCTAGGCACACGTAGTGTAGGACGCCCACTGGCCAGGTGAAGTGACTATTTGTGGAAGGCAGCTGGCAGTGTCTGGATGAAAAGAGCTGAAAATCGGGCTCTGTGGCGTTCACTTAAAGAGGCCTACGTCCAACAGTCGACGAATACGGGCTGATGATGATGTATGTATATTTCTCAATTGCTCCCTCAGTCCCCTTTCTTCTCCTTTCTCCTTCGCCTCCCTTCCCCTTAAATTTCGAGCTGGCGGGTGGGACTCGCGGGTGCTTAGCGGTCATAGCGTCTGGTATACCTAACCAGAAGACGCAGTTTCAGTCGTATTTTTCCTTCACTAAAACAACTTTATTTATTTTTATTGAACAAGTGAAGGAAAAAGTGGGAGTAGAGTCGTATCAAGAGGTCAAACAGAAGGCAGAGAATAGAGAACAGTAGCGATTGCTCTATCGACAAGAGCTGAGCTCTTAAATGAGACAGAGAAAACAACTTTATAATCTTTGCATGGAAAATGCCTACAAAATAAAAAAAGATAATAGATATATTGTTAATCCTGTAAAATGATTGAATGACTAGTCTCCAAAATATTTACCAGGCATAGATGTCCCCGGCGTGTGTAATCTGACGTCAGCGTGCGGGGGCGAAGCGCCCGGGCCTCCGCTGCGCCGCTCCAAGCCACGCTGTAACATCATTATTAGCTTTATAATCTTAGGGAGCGTTGGTGGCCAAGTGGTAGCGGCCGCCTCAAATCAAATAAAAAGCTAAGATGGAACTTTGCGAACAAACAAGTGAGGCCGGCTAAAACTAAGCCTTGCCGTGTACAAACAAAATTTTACACTACATAACAATACCGAAACTACGCCTTATCTTGTCAGTCGCGCTACCGAGCTATCGAAAGCTCGACTGACAAGATAAGGCGTAGTACGTGTGTGCCTGTTATTGTGTTTGTACAAGGCAAGGAGTAGTTTTAACCTTCGGTGACTTCAATTTGAGTGGTTATTTTGTTTTCGCCACCGACTTTCCAAACTGTTTTAGACATAAAATTATTTTATTATTTTTTGAAGGCGGTTTATTTAAGATACTACTACTTCGAAATTACCTGTAATTGTTGGTATTCCAGTCTAGCGGATGCTATATCGTGAGCGACGCGTGGCGGCGAGCACTCCGCGCGCCGGACTGGTGAATAACGCTCTGCATGCTCGCGGGCTGCGGACCGAAGCGGGGATTAACGATACTGCATTTGTATTGTAGTGTTACCGAATTTGTATTGTTGTGTTACCGAATTTGTATTGATATAACATTTGTAGCAATAAAAAATCTATGAAATAACATTTGTAGGGACACACTTTTGTATTGTTTAATGATATTTACTTGTGTTAATTATATGAGTAATTGTAAGGAATTCGAGAATATCTTTCGAATTTTCGATAATAAATTATAGTGATACAAAATGCATATTGATACATTTGTATTTATACAAAATTGTATTGTTTCTACATTACTTATTACACTTTATTTAAAGTTTATCACGCAGGCACATGTTCGAACCTTGTTTCTTTTGTGCATAATATTTACAATTCTTTTTAATACTGTCCTAGGAATCGAACCCAGACCGCCAGCCAAAGTAAAAACCGACCAGATCAAAGTACAGACCACGATCTTAATAATTCAACAGTTAAAATAAATAAATATTTGACGTAAATTAGTTAAACAAAACATCAACTACACACACACAAGTGCACACTACTACATAAAAAACACACACACATACACAAAATACACTGGCATGCAAGAAAACTGGACACGCACGTAAAATAAATAATATAAAAATTACCTTTGGCGAGAGTGTACTGAAAATTTAAGTAATTCATGTATAAAAAATACAAGATATTCACGATTTTTAGAAGTACGAGATGTTAAGTTAACCCCGCGTTCCCACTGTCGACAAAACATGTTGCAAACCCCTAAGAAAATCCTGCAGTTTATAATAGCTGCAGGGTTTAACGGTGAACTTTAAATCAATGAGTGACGATCACAATAGACCGACTGCGGTCGCAGTGAAACTATAGTCACTCTCAGATCAAATAAAAAGTTAAGATGGAACTTTGCGAACAAATAAGTGAGGCCGGCTAAAACTACGCCATGCCATGTACAACACACAATTACACGCACACATGTATTAGTTACTACGCCTTATCTTGTCATTCCAGCTTTCGATAGCTCGATAGCTCGACTGATAAGATAAGGCGTAGTTTCGGTATACGTGTGTGCGTGTAATTGTGTGTTGTACACGGCATGGCGTAGTTTTAGCCGGCCTCACTTCTTTGTTTACAAAAAAAAAAATTATAATAACAACCCTAACTGACCAAATAGTAGATGAAGCAAAAGTAGTGTGCCAGGATCGTAGCAAGTGGAAATCCATAGTCTCTGCCTACCCCCATGGGAGACAGGCGTGACAATATGTATGTAACCCTTAATTATACTAAAATCGTTATATTGGTCTCTCATACTAATTAAAGGGGAGTACTTATATATGAAAAAAAAAACATGACGACCTTTTCCCTTAAAACGAACCTTCACCCCCGAAAAAAACTAAAAAATAAAAAAGAAATTACCCATTTCCTGCACGGTAGCGAGCATTTGCAACTTAATGCGCTGCGGGCCGGAGTATTTCCTCTGCCTAGTGTTGTACTGACTAGTCGATACCGGTAGGGGTGTACCCGCGGTAATAGACCCCGTCTGGATCAGGGTACCAGTAGAAATAGAGCCTTGATGGGGGTTGTTTTGATACGGCTGGTTCATCGGGGTACCACCAGTTATCGACCCCTGGTTCATCGGGGGACTTTGGAAAGCTGTCTGGTTCATTTGGGTGTTTTGGTAAGGAGTTTGGGCCATCGGCGTACCCCCAGTTATAGAGCCTTGATTCATAGGTGTCCCACTTGAAATAGATCTCTGTGTGATTGGAGAACTTTGGAAATTAGTTTGGTTAATTTGGGTGTTTTGGTAAGGATTTTGGTTCATTGGTGTGCCCCCAGTTATAGATCCTTGGGTCATGGATCCGCTTGAAATCGATCTCTGGTTCATTGGGGTAATTTGGAAGGTTACCTGTTTTATTTGAGTATTCTGATAACCTTGGTTCATCGGGGTACCGCCTGTTATAGAACCTTGATTCATCGGAGCACTACTCATTTGAGTATTTTGATATGAATTTTGGTTCATAGGTCCCCCGGTAAAGGCTCCTTGTTTGAATGATCCCTGAGTTTGTTGTATCGGAGTACCTTCAGTTATCGACCCTTTTTTGACCGGAGCATTCAAATATGGTTCTTGGTTGAAAGAACCTTGATACATTGGGGAATTTTCATAAGAAATTTGCTTTGTAGGATTAGGAAAGGATGTCGTACCACCGGTTATTGAACCCTGGTTCATCGGGGGATTTTGGAATGATCCTGGTACTTGGTTCATAGGAGTATTTTGGTATGGGGTGGTTATAGGAGTACCATCGGTAATAGAACCTTTCTTTATCGGGGTGCTTGTAAATGTCTGGTTCATTGGGGTATTTTGATATGAGCCTTGGTTCACCTGGGTACTTTGGTATGACCCCTGTGCTTGATTCATAGGGGAGTTTTGGAAAGAGCTTGGATTCACTGTACCACCGATACTCGAGCCATGGTTCATCGGGGGATTTTGATAAAGATCTTGGTTAATTAAGGTACTTTGATAATTTCCTTGATTCATGGGAGTTCCGCTGGTTATAGAACCAAAATTATTCATAGTCGTTGTATTGATACCACTAGAGATGTTCCCAAAACTATTACTCGTACCAAAGTTACTGAAACTCTTGGTGGAGTCGTAACTCGGGGTGCCAGATAATATAGAGCCCTGGTTGACAGGGGTACCGCTAGTGATGGACCCAGAAACCACGTTTTGTGAGACCACAGTTCCATGGCTCGGCGAAAATTGGCCTATTGTTGGCGTATATGGAGAGGCCGCCTGGCTTATAGGGGTACCAGACATTATAGACCCCTTCACCCCCATTATACTCCCTTGGGGAATAGTTTCCAGTACAGGTTTCATAGATTTTTGGTTATTACTACCCTGGCTACCATAATTAGGGGTACCAGCAGTGATAGAGCCCTGATTTGGACTCTGTGGAACCGAATTCGGTATCGGTCCCGTTGGAGTGGGGGGACTCTGGTATCCGCTTTGGTTTTGGTATTGTATTGACGGTGGTAAGTAGTTTCTCTTCATGCGAGCTTCAACTTCCATAACTAATTCTGGGCTAATTACTAAAAAAAAAAAGTGTAAAAAGAAACAAATTTAAAATAAAAAATACAGCAAATAAAATTTAAAAAACATAAATAGCAAAAAAACAGATGCAATTTACTAGCGACATGCCACAACTACTACTTATTTTAAACATTTTTATTTGAAATAAGGGTTGAGATTTTTCGTTACAAGTCTTTTAAGGATTTTTAGTATTTTTTAGGCATTTGGTTACCTACGTAAATTGGTATGAATGTGTAAGAATGGAGGGGCCGAGGGGGACCAAAGAAAAGATGGATGGATTGTGTGAAGTCAGATATGATGGAAAAGGGATTGAATGATGAGATGACGACTAACAGGGATGAATGGAAGAAAAGGACACGCTGCACCGACCACAAATAAATTGGAAAAAGGGCAGGAAGATGATACTGGTTATGTAAATAGGTAGGAAAAATTCAAAGCCTAAATTTTTTTGTTGTTTTTCAAATAAATAAAAAAAAAACAGTTAAATGACGTATTGTTATTTTAATAATCATGAAAAGATATTTGAAAAAAAAAACAAATGTACTAAAAAATCTCAACACCAAGCCATCGAACAAAATCATAACATCTATACACAGCAATCAGCATGTATATACCTTGTCCATTATGTGAACCGTTTTTTGACAGATGCCTTAGACTGCCTTAGAGCGTAGCTGTTCCAGATTACGTAAAAGTTAACTTTGAAATGCGTGACAAAATAAATGTAGTATCTACCTTATGTTATTCAATTATCTTAATTATGATTCCTTGCAGACATTATAATACCATAAACGTAACGGATTTTCCAAAAAAAATGATTATTGTTAAGCGTATTAAATTTAGCTACATTCTACCACATTCTTCCGTGTCTAGTGATGCAATCGAATGTATTCGCTGCAATCATTTTGAACAATGACATTAAATCAGTATCGGAAAATGGCATCCACTCTAATATCAATAAAATATAATTTAAACAATCTTTTTGAAAATAAATGTATTGAAAATTATTATTATACAAAAATTAATACAATCAGATGAATATTAAATATATTTATTTATTATTGGTTGTCGTTGCACCATTTTCGATTCGATAACCTAACAATCGATAATCACTACTAGACAGTAATCAAAGTGTCAATAATCGGGTTGAAAATCGCATTGTTACGTTCCTGCAATCACTAGTTCCATCTGTCAAAAAACGGTTCTCATAATGGACAAGGTATAATCATTTCATACACTATGATTGTGTGGTATTACATACACAACATACCACAATTTACACTTGTATGCAATTCCACACGCATTTAATGAAGGAAAAGTTCAACTGCGGATAGGATTCGAACGACTTTTGATTCAAATGTTCAATACAGTTTATTCAAAATAACTTGAGCTTGTTTGAAGTTGTCAGCAAGTTGTTTAGCGTTGGTAAATTTTCATTAGAGTCGATGTAAAGATAATTGGGATCGTGTATGTTTCGTAGTTGTGATTATTTTCTTTACTAATTTAGATTTTTATGTATAAATGAAATTCTTCTCAGAGGTCGTCAGATAGGAAAAGCCGACGCCATCTAGCTAAAAAAAAATTAAACATTGACTTGTAAAAGTGTCTTTAAATGATCTATTTACAGAAATCAATATTATTTCATTTAATATCATTTCTATGAAATTATATTTATTTCTGTAAATAGATAAAAACAGCAGACAGAAAAAGATGGCGCCGGCGTTTCCTATCTGACGACCTCTGAGAAGAAACGTCGAAACAAACTCAGGGAATCACGGTCTCTTTTAATGTCCAGACAATAGTTATATTATATGCAAGTTTAACAATATAACAAAAACACTTAATTAAGCGATTTTAACTATACGGCAAGTTTGGAACGGCTAACTTCACACACGCTCAGTTATTTCGAACAATCTACAAACCAGACGCTATGATCAACTAAGCCACCGCTTGTCCCACCCAGGTCGAAATTTGCCTTCACATTTTTGATTTACGTCTCTAAGGTGACATCAGTGACATCTATTGACAAATGTATGATATGTATACATGTGTGTATATCACTCACCAGGCGGTCGCTCTGTGACTGTCAGAAGACCAGTTCTTCTCACGCGAATGCTTGTGGTAGAAGATGGTGAAGAGCTTTGCTGTGGAGGATAATTTTAAAGGTAAGAGCTTCATACATACTACATACATCATCATCATCATCAACCCATTACATTGTCCCACTGCTGGGCACGGGTCTCCTCTCAGTACGAGAGGGATTAGGCTATAGACCGCCACGCTAGCCTACTGCGGGTTGGCAGACTTCACATGCCGTCAAGAAAGTCTCTCAAGCATGCAAGTTTCCTCACGATCTTTTCCTTGGCCGTTTAAGCGCGCCATAATTAATTATGAATACGTACATGACTTCGAAAAGTCAGAGGTACGTGCGTTGGATTCGAACTCGAGACCTTTGACTTGGCAGTCCAATGGTCATATAACTAGGCTATCACTGCACTTTTTTACTACATACATACATTATATTTTTCACGTCGCGCATAACGATAAAATGTACGGTCGCCAACACATCAAATCACCACAAAATGACAAATTTTCTCAGTTGATTTTGAACTTAATCTTCAACAATTTAAGGTTTAAAATCATTAGGAGAAATTTGACAGTTTTGTATAACCTGATGTGCTGAGTGAAGAGTGAGTTATAGAGGAACAATTCGCGAGCCTTAATACTAATACACAATATATAATTTGTTGTGGTAGGGCCACGCTGATCACAGAATTAATGTGCCGGCTTGACCGGGGAAGTACCACACTCTCGCAGAACACCGACGTCCGAGTAGTAGCGTTTCGCTACTGCGCTCCGTTCGGTGAGCGAGATAGCCGGAGGCCCTATTCCTTCTTCCTCTTTTCTCCTTCCTCTCACTTTCCTTAAATACGCAACGCATCTGCAACTCCTTTGGTTTTGCAGATGTCCATGGGCGGCGATGACTACTTACCATCAGGTAGCTCGCCTGCTAGTTTGCCGAGTTATCCTATTCCTATAAAAAAATACACATACCATAGAGCCAGTGCTGGATGTGACGACATTCGCGGCATCTTCCGGTGTCGCCATCGTGTGACGTTTGCTGCTACCGCGGTTCATCATATACCTATGAAAAAAAAAAACGCATTACATCACAAAAACTAAAAACCAAACACCCGAAATCTTGAACGCCTATAATACTGAAGCTATTAATACCAATTGAAATTATAAAGAAAAGTGTTATTGGGTTTTTTTTATGAAATTCCCAGTTGCAGCTCGGACTCTGGATTTGTGCCCGGTTAATGGTCATAGGCTCGTCCCCTATTACATGGGACTTAAACAAACCGGCGAAATGTGGGTGTACATTAATCATTTTTTATTTTTTTTACTGCCTAACCCTTTGGGAATTACAGACGTGATGGTATGTTATATATATTTTTATAAATAAATCTTTTACAGGCTCATTTTTATAAGTCGATGTGTTCCTTTTTTTTAACTAGATGGCGCCGTCTTTTCCTATCTGACGACCTCTGAGAAGAAATGTGGAAACAAACTCAGAGAATGGTCTCTTTTAAAGTCCAGACAATAGTTATATTATTAGATATGTGAGTTTTACAATGTAGGGCAAAAATCTGAACAGGCCTTTTGAAGAAAGAGCCATAGCAGCTTTGAGTTGACCTGTCCTAACTGACGGCACACATACATCAGTCATCGTGTAGCTCAACCATTATTTAATTTAAGGGAGCTTAACATAACGCTTACCTGCATAAATTAGTGTTGTAAGCAGTGTCTGTGTTGTGTTCTTCGGATTGTTCCGCATCTTCGGCTCTGGCTGGTGTGCCACTGTCTGATACCTGTGGGCACAAAGATTGAAACTATAAAATTAGTTTTCATCTACTCATAATTCATTGCATTCCATAAAGTTTTACAAAAATGGACCATATTTAAATCAGATCATTCTGAAGAGGGTGTTGTGAGATAGTGGGGTGGTTGTGTGGTAGTGGGGTGTTGTGTGTCGGTGTGTATACTAACGTGGTGTGGTGGCGCGGAGTGGCAGCAGGCTCGGTCGCGGCCGCGGGCCACGTGTGGTCAGCAGTGGGGTGGTTGTGTGGTAGTGGGGTGTTGTGTGGTGGTGTGTATACTAACGTGGTGTGGTGGCGCGGAGTGGCAGCAGGCTCGGTCGCGGCCGCGGGCCACGTGTGGTCAGCAGTGGGGTGGTTGTGTGGTAGTGGGGTGTTGTGTGGTGGTGTGTATACTAACGTGGTGTGGTGGCGCGGAGTGGCAGCAGGCTCGGTCGCGGCCGCGGGCCACGTGTGGTCAGCAGTGGGGTGGTTGTGTGGTAGTGGGGTGTTGTGTGTCGGTGTGTATACTAACGTGGTGTGGTGGCGCGGAGTGGCAGCAGGCTCGGTCGCGGCCGCGGGCCACGTGTGGTCAGCAGTGGGGTGGTTGTGTGGTAGTGGGGTATTGTGTGTCGGTGTGTATACTAACGTGGTGTGGTGGCGCGGAGTGGCAGCAGGCTCGGTCGCGGCCGCGGGCCACGTGTGGTCAGCAGTGGGGTGGTTGTGTGGTAGTGGGGTGTTGTGTGGTGGTGTGTATACTAACGTGGTGTGGTGGCGCGGAGTGGCAGCAGGCTCGGTCGCGGCCGCGGGCCACGTGTGGTCAGCAGTGGGGTGGTTGTGTGGTAGTGGGGTGTTGTGTGGTGGTGTGTATACTAACGTGGTGTGGTGGCGCGGAGTGGCAGCAGGCTCGGTCGCGGCCGCGGGCCACGTGTGGTCAGCAGTGGGGTGGTTGTGTGGTAGTGGGGTGTTGTGTGGTGGTGTGTATACTAACGTGGTGTGGTGGCGCGGAGTGGCAGCAGGCTCGGTCGCGGCCGCGGGCCACGTGTGGTCAGCAGTGGGGTGGTTGTGTGGTAGTGGGGTGTTGTGTGGTGGTGTGTATACTAACGTGGTGTGGTGGCGCGGAGTGGCAGCAGGCTCGGTCGCGGCCGCGGGCCACGTGTGGTCAGCAGTGGGGTGGTTGTGTGGTAGTGGGGTGTTGTGTGGTGGTGTGTATACTAACGTGGTGTGGTGGCGCGGAGTGGCAGCAGGCTCGGTCGCGGCCGCGGGCCACGTGTGGTCAGCAGTGGGGTGGTTGTGTGGTAGTGGGGTGTTGTGTGGTGGTGTGTATACTAACGTGGTGTGGTGGCGCGGAGTGGCAGCAGGCTCGGTCGCGGCCGCGGGCCACGTGTGGTCAGCAGTGGGGTGGTTGTGTGGTAGTGGGGTGTTGTGTGGTGGTGTGTATACTAACGTGGTGTGGTGGCGCGGAGTGGCAGCAGGCTCGGTCGCGGCCGCGGGCCACGTGTGGTCAGCAGTGGGGTGGTTGTGTGGTAGTGGGGTGTTGTGTGGTGGTGTGTATACTAACGTGGTGTGGTGGCGCGGAGTGGCAGCAGGCTCGGTCGCGGCCGCGGGCCACGTGTGGTCAGCAGTGGGGTGGTTGTGTGGTAGTGGGGTGTTGTGTGGTGGTGTGTATACTAACGTGGTGTGGTGGCGCGGAGTGGCAGCAGGCTCGGTCGCGGCCGCGGGCCACGTGTGGTCAGCAGTGGGGTGGTTGTGTGGTAGTGGGGTGTTGTGTGTCGGTGTGTATACTAACGTGGTGTGGTGGCGCGGAGTGGCAGCAGGCTCGGTCGCGGCCGCGGGCCACGTGTGGTCAGCAGTGGGGTGGTTGTGTGGTAGTGGGGTGTTGTGTGGTGGTGTGTATACTAACGTGGTGTGGTGGCGCGGAGTGGCAGCAGGCTCGGTCGCGGCCGCGGGCCACGTGTGGTCAGCAGTGGGGTGGTTGTGTGGTAGTGGGGTGTTGTGTGGTGGTGTGTATACTAACGTGGTGTGGTGGCGCGGAGTGGCAGCAGGCTCGGTCGCGGCCGCGGGCCACGTGTGGTCAGCAGTGGGGTGGTTGTGTGGTAGTGGGGTGTTGTGTGGTGGTGTGTATACTAACGTGGTGTGGTGGCGCGGAGTGGCAGCAGGCTCGGTCGCGGCCGCGGGCCACGTGTGGTCAGCAGTGGGGTGGTTGTGTGGTAGTGGGGTGTTGTGTGTCGGTGTGTATACTAACGTGGTGTGGTGGCGCGGAGTGGCAGCAGGCTCGGTCGCGGCCGCGGGCCACGTGTGGTCAGCAGTGGGGTGGTTGTGTGGTAGTGGGGTGTTGTGTGGTGGTGTGTATACTAACGTGGTGTGGTGGCGCGGAGTGGCAGCAGGCTCGGTCGCGGCCGCGGGCCACGTGTGGTCAGCAGTGGGGTGGTTGTGTGGTAGTGGGGTGTTGTGTGGTGGTGTGTATACTAACGTGGTGTGGTGGCGCGGAGTGGCAGCAGGCTCGGTCGCGGCCGCGGGCCACGTGTGGTCAGCAGTGGGGTGGTTGTGTGGTAGTGGGGTGTTGTGTGGTGGTGTGTATACTAACGTGGTGTGGTGGCGCGGAGTGGCAGCAGGCTCGGTCGCGGCCGCGGGCCACGTGTGGTCAGCAGTGGGGTGGTTGTGTGGTAGTGGGGTGTTGTGTGGTGGTGTGTATACTAACGTGGTGTGGTGGCGCGGAGTGGCAGCAGGCTCGGTCGCGGCCGCGGGCCACGTGTGGTCAGCAGTGGGGTGGTTGTGTGGTAGTGGGGTGTTGTGTGGTGGTGTGTATACTAACGTGGTGTGGTGGCGCGGAGTGGCAGCAGGCTCGGTCGCGGCCGCGGGCCACGTGTGGTCAGCAGTGGGGTGGTTGTGTGGTAGTGGGGTGTTGTGTGGTGGTGTGTATACTAACGTGGTGTGGTGGCGCGGAGTGGCAGCAGGCTCGGTCGCGGCCGCGGGCCACGTGTGGTCAGCAGTGGGGTGGTTGTGTGGTAGTGGGGTGTTGTGTGGTGGTGTGTATACTAACGTGGTGTGGTGGCGCGGAGTGGCAGCAGGCTCGGTCGCGGCCGCGGGCCACATGCGCTCCTCCATCTGAAGCGCGACGACCAAACGACGATGCTACAGAACAACAACAACAACACTATTAGAACAATAAACTACAACAGGCCAATTTGTTACATATATTTTGGACATTGAAACTGCTGACATCGATCACCTCACTTCCCACGGATTGCAACAGCGACCGACACGAGGCGCCGACTCAGCATAACGTGCGATTAACGTCATCGTTCATATTTCTATACCCATTTCCCACACTCATTGTTCTAACATCGAACAGTAGGCACTAACTCTAGAATTAGGAATTAATGTAATTATCTTTAATTCTAAAATATAGTTTTATTTTAATTAAATTTTGGTTTTTTTTCGATCCTCCGGCAGTAGCCTACGTAATTGGCGCAGTCGGTAGGATACTCGAGATAGATCGATTCGTGTCGCGTGAAGATTTCCCCTAAAATCGGACCGAAGTCCCGCGTGGCTGACCGATTTCGAGTATCCAGAATCTACGAGTGCTACGAGCAGGAGGTGTATCCAGCCATCGATACGCAGAAAGGACCAAAATGTATATGTGAGTACCTTAGAATCGTTCTGTGGTTGCTCTCCCTTAATTCCCTAAGTTTTCCTGGTAATTGTCCAAAATTTTCCATCCAAGGAAATCCAGTACCCCTAGGTTAGATAGCGTTAGTAGTAGAAATAGATCGCAAGACGCAAATAGAGATTTTAATTCTTTAAAAATGTCGGAAGTAGAAATAGTGTACAAGGCCCTTCGTTTAGTTCCCGAATTTGACGGAAACCCAAATGTCTTGACACGTTTTATTAAATTGTGCGATCAGCTAGTTAGAGAATACGTCAGTAGAGAGCCGGGACATGAATTACGTAACCTTGCATTGTTAAATGGAATACTTAATAAAGTAACAGGACCCGCAGCTCGCTTAATTAATTCTAATGGGATACCCGAAAATTGGGAAGGTATTAAAAATGCTCTAATTAATAGTTTCGCTGACCAACGTGATGAAACCTCTTTATATAATGATTTAGCCCTTCTAACTCAAGGATCATCATCACCCCAAGAATTTTATGAAAAGTGCCAAAGCCTTTTTAGTACCATAATGACATATATAAGTTTGCACGAGACCTTGGAAAGTACAATAGAATCTAAACGTATGTTATATAAAAAGTTAACACTTCAGTCATTTCTACGCGGACTAAAAGAACCATTAGGGTCGCGCATAAGGTGTATGCGGCCGGAAACTATAGAGAAAGCACTTGAATTTGTTCACGAGGAAGTTAATACTTTATACTTACAACAACGCAATGAGAATTTTACAGATAAGAAAAATTATGTTCCTCATGCACAAATTAGTCATTCCTATAAATTCCCATCCATGCAGGTAAGTCCTTCACGCATGCCTATGCTTAACATGCCAGGTCCTTCACGTCAATTTGGACAATCGCAGTTACCTCAAAGGATGCCCCTTTGGAGGCCTTCACCAGCCCCACAATATAGAGGCCCTAGCCGTACCCAACAAGTATTTGGCTCACCTTTGCCTAATTATAGACCTAATAGTAATGTGTTTAAATTACCGCAGCGAGATCCGCAGTATAATGCGAATAACACCGTGAAGCCGATGAGCGGAGTAAGTCACTATGTGCCCAAGGCTATGCCAATTCGTGGCCATGATTGGTCAAAATCTGGTAACCCACCACCAAATAATTATTTTAAATCTAGAGAGTTACATTTTAATGAATTTTATGACGAACCAAATTTTGACAACCCTGAGTGTTACTACGATCCGTTCGACTCGGATTACACTGATTATCCATATGAGTACTACAATTGTGAACCGAATTATTATGAACCTTATTTAAATACCGTTGTAGAGGAATGTCCTGAAGAAGTCTCCACACCTTCATCTGATAAGGAAAATTTTCAGAAAAGCCCCAATTTAGAAAAGTTAAAATAGAAGTTAATTTACAGACACAACGTCAGTTGCCATATATTACTATTTCAGACCCACCTCTTAAATTTTTAATTGATACTGGTGCCAATACCTCAATTATTTGTCCTGATGCCGTTAGAGAATATTTTTCTCACATACAGTGTACTTATGACCCTTTCGAAATTAGCAATTATCATGGTACGAGTCGTCATGAGTATTCTATTACATTGCCGTGTTTCCGAGAATTCTGCGAGAACGATAACATAAAGTTATTCATTTATAAATTTCATAATTATTTTGACGGCCTTATAGGTAATGATTTATTAGAAAAATGGGAATCAAAAATAGATTTAAAGAATAAAATATTAATAACTAAATTTGCTAGGAATTCTATACATATGTTTAGCTCACAAAACTGTAACTACTACGAGGACATAATACCAGCTGAATCTTCCAAAATTATCAAGGTCCCTATCAATTTTCAGGACGGACAAGCATTTATTCCTGAACAAATAATTTCGAATTGTATTATAGGTGAATGTCTAACGCATATTAAAAATAGTCGAGGTTATTTGGAAGTTACTAATTCATCTCAGAACGACGTAGTGTTCTCGATGGATCGCCCTGTGAGCGCGGAATTATTTAACGTAGAGTGCACGCGCACTGAACAACGCATATCGCCGTCGCGTGTTAACGAAGTTTTATCGCGTTTACGGACCGATCATTTGAATCCTGAGGAACGCATTAACTTAGAGACGTTATGTGCTAGATACGCAGATGTATTTTATATAGAGGGAGAACCTCTAACTTTCACTAACAAGGTAAAGCATTGTATTCGAACTGTTGACGAAATTCCTATTTATACTAAGAGTTATCGATATCCCTATATACACAGACAAGAGGTTCAAGATCAGATTGCAAAAATGTTACAACAAGGCATAATTCGACCTTCGGAGTCTGCCTGGAGCTCGCCTATTTGGGTGGTTCCAAAGAAAAATGATGCCTCTGGAAAACAAAAGTGGCGTTTAGTTGTAGACTTTAGAAAACTTAATGAAAAGACAATCGATGATAAATATCCTATTCCCAATATCTCAGATATTTTAGATAAACTTGGAAACTGTAATTACTTCACGACCTTGGACCTTGCAAGTGGATTTTATCAGTGTCAAATGTCTGAAAATGATATTCCTAAGACAGCTTTCACTGTAGAGCACGGACACTTTGAGTTCTTGCGTATGCCGATGGGACTTAAGAATTCTCCATCAACTTTTCAACGAGTTATGGACAATGTGCTTAAGGACCTTCAGAATCAAATTTGTGTGGTATATTTGGATGATATCGTTGTATTCAGCGTCTCATTACAGGAACATATGATAAATCTGGAAAAAATATTCAATAGGCTTAGAGAATCAAATTTTAAAATACAGTTAAATAAGTCTGAATTTTTGAAGTTAGAAACATCTTATTTAGGTCACATAATTAGCAAGGACGGTATTAAACCCAATCCCGATAAAATTGCCGCAATTCAGAAGTTTCCACTACCGAAAACTCCGACCGAAATAAAACGTTTCCTAGGACTATTAGGTTATTATCGTAAGTTTATTCCCGATTTCGCTAAGATAACCAAACCCATGACGCATTGTCTTAAGAAAGGTTCTAAAATTAACATCAATGATTCAAATTATACAAACTGTTTCGAAAAATGTAAAACTTTATTAATTAATGATCCAATACTTCAATATCCGGACTTCGAAAAGGATTTCATATTAACAACGGATGCGTCTAATATAGCTGTAGGTGCTATATTATCTCAAGGAACTTTAGGTTCCGATAAGCCCATAGCATATGCGTCTAGAACATTAAACACAAGCGAAATTAATTATAGTACAATAGAAAAAGAGCTTTTAGCGATAGTATGGGGAACCAAATATTTTCGCCCTTACTTGTTCGGACGAAAATTTAAAATAGTTACCGATCATAAGCCCCTTCAATGGGTTATGAATTTAAAGGAACCAAATTCAAGGTTAACGCGATGGAAATTAAAATTAAGCGAATATAATTTTACCGTGATCTATAAACAAGGAAAAAATAATACAAATGCGGACGCACTTTCGCGAGTACAAATTAATAATGAGGAAGTTAGTTCTGTCATGGTCAACCCTTCAGAAAAAGCGCCGTCTATTAGTGGTTCTACCACTATCACTGCTCATACAAGCGCAGAAAACCCTATATTAGAAATACCCCTTTCGGATGAGCCGCTTAATAAATTTAATAGACAGATCTGTTTTGTAGTAGTAGGAGACATTAAGAAACGACCCACCGTTACTAAGCCATTTGAAACACATACCCGTACTACCATTCAGTTGTCAGAGTCGTCCCTGGAACAAGATGTTATTAGTGCAGTTAAAGAATTTGTTAACCCGAAAGTAAAGACTGGTTTAATTATTCATCCTACATTACATATGTACAAAATTATCCCAATTATTCAGAATGCATTTAAAAGTTCCGCTATGAATCTAATATTAACAAAAATTGAGGTAGAAAATGTAAAGGAGTACTTACGTCAACAAGAGATCATTCAAAGATATCACGAAGGCAAAACTAACCATCGCGGTATAAACGAATGCTATCTCGCCTTGTCTCATAGATATTATTGGCCTAAAATGAAGGAACACATCGCGAAATACATAAATGAATGCAATATCTGTGGCCAAGCCAAGTATGACCGGAACCCTGTAAAACAAAAATTTTGTATAGTTCCACCACCTACTAAACCCTTCGAAATAGTTCATGTAGACCTCTTTACAGCGCAAAACGAAAAATATATTACAATAGTAGATGCCTTCTCAAAATATGCCCAAGCTTACTTTCTAAGAGATGGCACAGCATTAAGTGTAGTACAAGCTTTATTACAGTTTTTCACGCATCATGGTGTACCGTTAACTATTGTTACAGACCAAGGTCCAGAATTTACTAATCAAGTATTTTTAGAGTTTACAAGGCTTCATAAAATTCAGCATCATAAAGTCCTTGCTCATTCCCCAAATGATAATGGAATAGTAGAACGATTTCACTCAACGATCCTTGAACACTTAAGAATATTAAAATTAGAACACAGCAGTGAGTCAGTTGTCAATCTTATGCCATACGCCGTATTAGGTTACAATAATTCTATTCATAGCTTCACAAAGTGCAGGCCCATTGAATTAATAACCGGGCACTTCGATCCAAGAGACCCGTTGGATATTAAATTAACAGAACATTTACTTCAACAATACGTACAGGATCATAGGAATAGATTAATTAAAGTATATGAAATTATTAATGAATCATCCCTTCATGAACGTACACAGCTTACTGAAAATAGAAATAAAGATCGCGAATCAGAACAGGAACTGTTACCTGACCAGCAAGTCTTCATACGGAACCCATTAGCTAGTCGTCAAAAATTAGCACCGCGCTATACGCAGGACACTGTCCTTGCCGACCTACCTATACACATTTATACTCGAAAGAAACGAGGCCCTGTAGCTAAGTCACGTTTAAAGAGAGCCCCTAAAAACCCTTTGTTGTTACAGGATACCTCCAATATTGCTACTACTTCAACTGACGAGCGCGCAAGATGTAACGATTGATTCGTTACAAGACGGTCCAGGCCTGCTACCTTTCAAACTAGGACAAGCTAAAATTGTATCTCACTACCACTCCTTTTTACAATATGTCCATCTCAAGGACATTAACTCTCAAATCCAATCAGTTAAATTGCAGTTATCAGACTTAAAACCTTTGTTAAATAATAAAACGTTATCTCTATATGACCCCCATATTGGTTACTTGAATTATAAAATTAATACTCTATCCGATAGATTAGAGACATTTGAACCGCACCGTAGTAAAAGAGGACTTATAGACGGTTTAGGTTCAGTGATTAAAAGTATATCAGGTAACTTAGATTACACGGACGCGTTAAAATACGATAACGCTATTCGAACATTACAAAGTAATGAAAATACATTAGAGTCCGAATTTAATAATCATGTTAGTTTGACAAAGGAATGGATGTCCCAACATTCCCATATTTTAGATAGTATATTAGATAATCAAAATAAAATTTCTACAGCATTAAATTCTATCATGGATAGCGAAGCTACCAGAGATATGGAGTTAGTTAAGTATGCCCATCTGGCCCAAAACTTGCTAATACTAGGTGATAACATAGATAGCCTTTCTGACGAAATATATAAGTTAGAAAACGCGCTCGCATTCATACGTGCATCGGGCACCTGTAATGCTATACTTAGTTTAGAGTCACTTAGAAGTATGTTAGATAAGATAAGGATATTGTACCATAAGGAGCAAATCCTCAATGTAGATTTTAGGGATTATTACGATATAATCAAATTAGGCTATTTTTATCTTGATAAGCAAGTAGTTATAGTATATAAGGTACCGATTATCCTATCCTCTACCTATGAATTCTATAAACTTTCAGTAGTACCTAATAAAAATAACCTTGCCCTAATACCTACCTTACCTTATATAGCAATCCATAGTATCGACTCTATGTACATGGAGGCTGAATGCCCGAAGGCGAATTCTTGGTTCCTTTGCGAAGATAAACTTCATCACCGAGGTCAAGGTCAACCTGACTGCATCCATCAGCTCATCACCAAACAGCATCTCGATGAATCCTGCAAAATGACAAAAATTATACTTACCAAACCAGCACTTGAAGAACTCGACGAGAAGCACTATTCCATCAGCCTTCCGAAGCCAACCAAAGTCAAATTATCCTGCGGACAAGATCAGTTTAAGACACTACAAGGAAGTTTCATAGCCGTCATCCCACGTGGCTGCTATCTGTCTACGCCTGAATTCACCGTCTTCAATACAAACGATAACGTCAAAGGACGAGCCTTGAAGATATTGGAGCTGCCATCTGTGAATGAAACCTGGAAGAAAGAAGAAACATTAATACAGTTAAATTCTGTAAACCTTGAAAATCTGCATCACACGAACACGAAGATATCTCTACAAAAACCTGCAAAAATAAATCAAGTTGAAAATTTCGCTATCTATCACACTACAATTCCAGTGTATGTAATACTATCCGGTGCAGCTGCACTTAGTTTTGTATTACTGTACAAACAACTACGAATGAAACGCCCTGCGAAACAGCAAAATCACGTTCCCGATTCTAATGAAACACAAGATGTGAATGCTGAAAACCCTGATGATACGAAGATACATCCCATGCAGATAAGGATTGATCCCAACAACATCTCAGCAACTCTTTCGAAGATTTCTCTCAAATAGTTGCTGATCTACGGGGGGAGGTGTTACATATATTTTGGACATTGAAACTGCTGACATCGATCACCTCACTTCCCACGGATTGCAACAGCGACCGACACGAGGCGCCGACTCAGCATAACGTGCGATTAACGTCATCGTTCATATTTCTATACCCATTTCCCACACTCATTGTTCTAACATCGAACAGTAGGCACTAACTCTAGAATTAGGAATTAATGTAATTATCTTTAATTCTAAAATATAGTTTTATTTTAATTAAATTTTGGTTTTTTTTCGATCCTCCGGCAGTAGCCTACGTAATTAATTCCTCAATAATTAACGTCATTGCATTGGGAAAATCAATAATTTGTAAAAAGTTGACATAAGGTTATTGTAAATTTGCTAATTAACAAACTAAACGAATGAGAAACAACACAAAAACAACGCAACATATGAAAGAGTATGCTCCGGTGATGTTTTTTTTTTATGGGACAGCTCGGCAACGAGTAGGCGAGCTGTCATCGCCGCCCATGGACATGCGTTGCCGAGTTTATTAGGGAGAGGACGGAGAATAGGAGAAGGAACGGTACTGAGGGAGGAATTGGGCCTTGGTTGGCGGCATTTTTGGTCAAGATGTCTGTGAAACTCTTTTAGACATAGCATTATTTTTATTATTCTTCCAAGGCGGTTTTACTTTTTTGTTACGAGTTATTATATCGTTTGTTTTACAGTGACTCCCTCGATTGAATTGTACGTTACTTTTATTTTGCTCTCCCAGTTGGCAACCCTTTTCGTTAATGTTTAACGGGGAATCCCTCGATTTTATTGTACGTAATTTTATTTTTTTTGTCCAAATTTGGCAACCCTTTTCGTAAATGTTTTACGGGGACTCCCTCGATTGTATTGTACGTCATTTTTTATTTCTTTCTCCCTTGTTGACAACCCATTTCGTGAATGTTTTACGGAGATTCCCACGACTTTTCTGTTTAAGCAGAAGCACATTGCTCTAGTCAGTGTTATTTAAAGTGAGATCTTACTGTAATGTAGTAGTAGTGCCTGCTGACTTCCCTATGTGCCAGCATGAATGTGTCGACACGACCGGGGAAGTAATACCCTCCCACAAGATATCGACGTCAAGTAGCAGTATGCATACTGTTGCGTTTCGATCGGTGAGTGTGGAGCACAGGAGGCTCAATTCCTCCCTCAGAACCGTGCCTTCTCCTTCCCCGCCCCTCCCTTTTCCTTAAATAGGCTCGGCAACGCATCTGCAACTCCTTTGGTTGTGCAGATGTCTATGGGCGGCGATGACTACTTACCATCAGGTAGCTCGCCTGCTCGTTTGCCCAGTTGTCCCATTAAAAAAGTGTTTCATATAAATAAAAGGCGTTGTTTTTTTTTGTTTCTCAGCGGGTTGGTTTTTAACTTAGCTAAGTTAAAAAAACCTGTGGTCCACTGCTTATCATTTAACAAACTATTGTTCGCAAGGACGTTAATTGTTGAGAAATTTTCCACAATCTCTTTTCTCGTAATAGTGTTAGCTATGGTTACTGTTTCGGGAAATAAAACGACGTGGTGGATGATGCTTTACAAAGTGTATAATGAAAAGGAATAGCCATCTTGCGTCACTGTTTTATCTACTATTATCAACAAGATCTACAATACAATATAATGACATCTAGTGGGTTGCGGTTTAACTTTATTTACTTTGTTTAGTCAAGACGCCTATAGATGGCGTTATGGGTATTAAAATAAAAACAGTTACCTTGTGTCTGCATGGCGTGGGGCGGCTTGAGTAGATGCTGGTCCTTCACGGAGAAGTACCTCGGCGGCTGATGCTGAACAGCAGGCAGCTTGGCAGCCAGGTTCGTGTTCGGCAGCAGGGATACGTTCGGAGATGCCTGTTGCTGGAGGGGGCAAGGGGGGATCAAGTGAGTAAAAACTTTCGTATTCATATATTAATTTGCATACTGTTCTCTAACACTTACGGGAATATTATACATTGAAATAAAACTACTTTTTACGGATTTTATCGCGTTATATTGATATTTTTAAATTCCCTACGTTTTGGATCCTTTACAGCATCCATGGTCGCGGGTGGACTGAGGTGTTGGTCGTCCTAATGTCAAAATTATCAACAGCTACCCTACATTTGTTTAATTATTATTTGATCCGGTCACGCAGAATGAGCTCACCGTATCCTTAGGTCTCGCAGTCTTGTGCTTGGATTTAGATTTAATGGAATCTATGATGGGGTTCCAAGCAGATGGTAGGACCCAGCCATCTTCTCTATTGAAATATATTTATTTCATTCCATAATGTACACATACAGTTGATTATAATATTAGATAGACACAATTATAGACCCTGTCGGGCACAGCCACATTTTTTTTGAAGTAGGAGTGAGGAGAGGAGCACTTTAGATATTTTGTTTTATATCGCCTGTATTCCGCGAAGGGTTGGGCAGAGGTTTACTAATTTCGCCGATATGTTTAGGTCCCATGTAATAAAGGGCGAGCCTATTGCCATTTACCGGGCACAAATTCAAACTCCGAACTGCTACTGAGATTTTTTAGAAAAACCTAATAACACTGCTCGACCTGGGGATCGAACCCAGGACCTCTAGCGTAGTAGTCGCGATTGGGACCACTAGACCAACGAGGCAGTCAAGATAAATAATATCTATTATTTATTTATTTAATGTTATAATATCCTTTAATCATCACATTGGTTGGGTTCGGCGACGGTAACATCTAATTATGTACTAGTTTTGTTACAGGAGATATATAATTTCATTAGGATATCACTGCTTCCGTTGGGTTAGGGTGATCCCTACTAATATTATAAATGTGATAGTTACTCTATCTATCTGTTACGCTTTCACGCCTTAACCACTCAACCAATTTTGATGAAATTTGGTACTCAGATAGACTTAGCTAGAAGCTTGAGAAAGGACATAGGCTACAATTTTTTGACAAGACAATGGCGAAGCTGCGGGCGGAAAATTAGTTTTAAATAATTTAGTAACTTACGTTGAAATGTGCGGAGACATACAGCGGTGATGGTCGAAGGTCTGCTGAAGCTGCCCCGCACACTCCAAGCTCACCACCCTGCAACAAAGTACGTATAATACACTTGCCATCATCATCATTAACCTTAGAATTGGTTCTATTGTGTGGTAGTGTATTAGTGCGTTTGTATCGATACAAATGACAACAAACTGCTCTGTAGGATAAAAGCGCGCCGTCGACGCGCGTTTTAGGAACGCGCGTCGACGGCGCGTTTATGAGCACAGGCCCTAATTATCTTTACAGCGACTCTTTCTATTAAAATTTACCACTTCTAAACCACACACAACTTCTGATCGGCTTACTTATTTTGAACAAACTGTACATAGTATAAAACAAAGTCCTTATGTATGCCTAGATCTTTATAGGCCGACCGTTTAACTCGTGTATCGCCTGCGCGGTGAGAAGGGAGCGGGGGGAGATGTTAGCGGATGGGTAAAAAGATACTTATTATTTTATTCTTTACCAACAATGTTTATCTCGAGATAAATCTTTGGATTTTTGACTCCGTGTGTAGCGTTACCCACCCCCGCTCCCTTCTTACCGCGCAGGCGATACGCGAGTTAAACGGTCGACCTATAAAACTACGGTTTTTAAGATCTAGTAAACTAAAATGTAGTACATATATATATATTTTTTTTTTAATTTCAAACATTTTCAGGCGTTTTAAACGCCCGCCATTAAGGCGCGCTTGGCGCGTGACGTCAAAGTCTATGACAACTTCAGAATACAATAAAATTTCAGAACTTCACAGTCGTTACGAACAGAACAAGCGCTTTTGATAGTGACATACACATAGACTTTGACGTCACACTCGACTGACGCCATTGGTCAAATCGTCTGACCAATAACGCTCCGTTTCAACCTCTTTGAATATCCACATTTTTTTTGCACTTTTCAATAATTATTTTGACATCGAAAAAGAAATAAAATTAGGAAATATTGATAGAGACGTAATGAGGATTCAAAATAGTACCCAAAAAAAATTATTACCCTCATCTGTTTCAAGTGCATATTGCCTATTCTATCTGGTTTTACCTGTGTATGCCGGCAGTCCCCGGGCCCGACGGTGTGTCTCCTGGTGGCGTGGGTCTCCGCGGTGCTGGTCACCACCGGCTGAGATGGTGGCTCCTCAACCACTGGAGCCGTTGTAGAACCAAACTGGCAACAAAACAAAATAATAAAGTAATCCATCCCAACACCGGGATGGTTGGCGCTCTTTGGGGGAGGCCTACGTTGAGCAGTGGACGGCGATAGGGTGACATGATGATGATGATGATGATGATGATGATACTAATATTATAAAGTTTGTGAGTTTGTAATCTCTGGATGTACTGAACAGATTTTGGAAAATTATTTCTTCAATAGAAAGCTACATTATTCCTGAGCAGTGTTTCAGGACTTACTGTAATTATAGTAGATAACATAACATACCATCACGCCTGTATTCCCCGAAGGATTAGGCAGAGGTGTACTAATATTATATTCAGGTTCCATGTAATAGGGGGCGAGCCTATTGCCATTAACCGGGCACAAATCCAGACTCCGAGCTGCTACTGAGAATTTCATAGAAAAACCCAAATAACACCACTAAACTAACGAGGCAGTAAATTACAGTAGTTTTTTACTATTTACTGTAATGAAAAAATACAGTAAACAGTAAAAAACTCGATTTTTTTTATTGTGAATAAGATAATATTGGTGTCGCAATTTCTACTTCTATAACACACGGATACAGGTCAACCTATAAAAATCCAGTTTAAGCTGATCTCGCATTGTATAAGCTTCCCATAAGAAAAGAGGCCAGCGTTAAATGGATTTGTATAGCTTTATATGTAGCCGTGAGTAAACCCAAAATTTGCGAAAAACCAAAAAAGAATTGAATTTCGCGCCCAAAGCTGACGCTTAAAACCTTAAAATTTTAAAATCTACTGTATTTTTCAGGAAAATATTGTATTTTTTAGCTGGCAACACTGTAATTTCACGTTCGCGATTTGGAAGTACTGTTCCTGAATGACATAGGCTATATATTATTCTGTAACATGCAAAGAAACGAATAGTCCACGCAGGCGAAGCCGCGGGCGGAAAACTACACATCATCATCAACCCATTACATTGTCCCACTGCTGGGCACGGGTCTCCTCTCAGAACAAGAAGGATTAGGCTATAGTCCACCATGCTAGCCTACTGCGGGTTGGCAGACTTCACACGCCGTCAAGAAAATCTCTCAAGCATGCAGGTTTCCTCACAATGTTTTCCTTCACCGTTTAAGCGCGTGATAATTAATTATTAATACGCACATGACCTCGAAAAGTCTGAGGTACGTGCGTTGGATTCGAACTCGAGACCTTTGACTTGGCAGTCTGATGGTCATATCACTAGGCTATCACTGCACTTCTAGTGAAAACTAAACTAACTGAAAGCTAGTCTAATATTCTGATATAGTTGTGTTACCTTCTCCAAGTTGTCGGGTTGATCTGTGAGGTAGTCCACAGGTTCACACGGCACGGTCACGAGACAGTCTTGTGACGTCGAATCTTCAGCATCCATCTGCTCTTCTTCCACGTTCTAGAAGGAGACAGAACATTTTTTTTTAAAAGCTTACTTGAGACTGCCTCATTAGTCTAGTGGTCCCAACTGCGACAGCTACGCTAGAGGTCCTGGGTTCGATTCCCAGTAGCAGCTCGGAGTCTGGATTTGTGCCCGGTTAATGGCAATAAGCTTGCCCCCTATATGGGACCAAAAGATACCGGCGAAATGTTGGTGTACATTAGTACACCTCTGCCTAACCCTCCGGAGAATACTGGCGTGATGGTATGTTATTGTTGAACTAAATATTTGCAAAATTGTATCAAAATCCGTTCAGCGGTTTGGGAGTGTAACACAACAAATCTACAGACAACATAACGTACATACCATCACGCCTGTGTTCCCTGAAGGGTTAGGCACAGGTGTTCTAATGTACACCCACATATCCGCGGTATGTTTAGGTCCTATGTAATAGGGGGCGAGCCTATTAACATTCACCGAGCACAAATCCAGACTCCGAGCTGCTACTGTGAATTTCATAGAAAAACCCAATAATATTTTGCGTGACCTGGGGAGCGAATCCAGGGCAACCAGCGTAGCAGTCGCGCTTAGGCCTACTAGATTAATGAGGCACTCAAAATAAAAGCATACAAAGTCAGCTTCAAAATCTATGTAGCCATTATTAACTTATAATTGGTGTAACTACTTTAACTTTGTGCCACAGGGAAACTATAGACCGTCACTTGCTAAGACTTGCATACTTCTTTCGCTTCTTCCACATACATAAACCTTGTCATACACACGTGTATGGAAAGATTAGTACGTTTTTATTTTACCTTACAGCTAGTGAGATCCAAAGGTTGGCCCGTTGTAGAGTCTAATGAATCTGAAATGAAAAAAAAATAACAGCTGATTTTCTTAATAAAAGTATTTTTTTATAATGCCGAGTGTAATGACCTCTTTCAGGATTATGGTAAACAACAGAAAAGATTGTTTAGTGGAATAGTTTATTATATTTCTATGTTGCGAGATGTGTATTGATAACCATACCTCTATTCTGCAAGGTATGTGTATTGGTTGCCATACCTATACAACGCTAGTTTTTGTTTACCCGAAAGTCGAAAGTAATTTGTTCAGGATCAGTAACAGAATCGATTGCAATCGTTTTTAGCCTATGTTATATTTTTGTCCCAAAACATGATAAAAATTATTACAGTTGGACACCCATTTTTATTACGAAAATCTGCGCAAGAACACCGAACGGGGAGGTCAATCACTCGCCAGTGCCGTCCGGAAACCTTGCTACTTTAGTACCCACCCGCGCAAATTAGGTAAATTAGTACAAACTTTTGAGCTCGTCACCACGTGAGTTTTCTTTTTTTTAATATAGTATTTTTTCTTACTTTTCAAATCAAATTTAAGTTGGGGTGTTTCGGCTTTAAGATAAATGAAAATTAACGTTGCATAATACAAAATTATTACAAAGAATGTATTGGTCATCATACCTCTACATAACAAGTTATGTTTGGTTACCATACCTCTCTGTTGCAGGCTACTGGTTAACGCGTGCATTGGTGTCTATATCTCTACGTTGCAGGCTCTTTATTGGTGATTATACTTCTAGACTGCAAGATTTGCATTGTTAATCATACCTCTATGTTGCAGGCTGTTTCTGGCACTCGTTCTCTGTTGCAACTTGTCCATTAGTAGGTGGTAAATAGCTGATATGTGATCGAAACGGTCTTCTTGAATTGCTGCACAAATAATTAAAATCGAATTTTTTTTTTTTATATAATAAAGTAATCAGTCAAAAAATCTATTCAAACATTTTTTTTCACATTTCACATTATTTGGCACGCCTCGAATCTTGTCTTACCATCTGCTCGAGAGTATAAATAAAACAAAATACTTCATCATAGTTGGATAGGGGCCTTTTTGACTTAGCATACAGTCTCTATATTTGGTATTTTTTTAAATAGGTGAAATGTGCGAGAATGTTATTGAATGTTATTTTTTTTTACTATATTTGACATCAATGAATGAAACTATCTTTAAAGATATAAATTTTCGCGAAAGAACGGTAGCTTAGTAAGCTGAAATGTTTTGGTGCTCGAACTCTGTCTGAGGGCGAATTTTTCTTTCGTTACGATTTATATATTTAGTTATTATTTGTTTCTAAGCCTACCTGTTCAATATGTTGATGTGTGAGTCCGGGCAGCGTGAGCATGTGTGCGACCACTGTGTCCCGGTGTGTGACGTCACTGCGCGGCTCCAGCCCCGAGTGACATGCGCACGCGCCGTCCCACGCATCTGGTTCATAGCGGTACCGGTCAGATTGGTGAGCATACTTCAAGTATAATAATGTAGTACAATTTGTTCGAAATATTGAAACTATTTTGATTTTGACAGGATGATGAAGTGATGACTAAGTATAAGTAGTGTGCAGTGCTAACCGTAGTGCGCCCCCCCAGCGGGAGGGGCCGCCCCCGCGGGCGGGGGCCCCCCCCACAGGCGGGGGCCCGGGCCCCGGCGGGTGGTGCGCCAGCCAGCGGTGGCGCGCCACGCTCCGCAGCGACAGGCGCCGCTCCGGCTCCACCACCAGCATGTGGCGGATCAGGTGCTCGCACTCTGAAACAAACAACACACAATAATATACTTCATCCCACACAAAGAGCCGAGACTGTCATAACTCGAACTATTTTTATACAGGGTGGAAGGGACATCGACGCACATCCGCTTACCATGAATTCAGTACATGATTCTGGACCCCCTTGCGTAGATATTTTTTGTCTTTGTTTTTTGTAAGGGGGTCCAGAATTATGTACTGAATTCGTGGTAAGCGGATGTGCGTCAATGTTCCTACCTACCCTGTATACTAAATAAAGATACAGTTCAATAAAAAAATATATGTATTATTGCAGAATAATCTGTAAGGTTGTCGGGACACTACTATCTCTCGCTTACACTCTCTCAATCTC